>OW240917.1:67125458-67319278 GCA_933207985.1 Pelobates cultripes | reverse complement strand
GTATGGGGTAAATGATTCATACGAAATACATTGAATACAGATCCAGGGACAGACTTGTAACCGATCGCCTTAATATGGGGTCAGGAAGGAATTTTTTACTTGGATATTTTACCCATTGTATGTCCAAGTTTTTTCGCCTTCCTCTGGATCACTAATTCACTAAATATTGAATTGTAGCAAATTTATCTGACCAGTTTATTCACTAAACACCTAATTTTATCCACATGTGTTTTTGTATTTTTGTAACTCTTAAAATTATATATATATAAAAGTTTGGTACAAATGTATTAAAGACAAACACGCTAAATATAATTAAAATACTTGATTCATTATATAGTTACTTTTTAATTACGTAGGTTACAAAGATAAACAAAATAAATTTTAAACACCTTAAAAAGGGGAAATAATATTTCATTGATGAATTTCCATATATAACTGACACTAAATATATATTATCCTCGTGCTTCTGTAACTATGCAGTCACAAATATAGTGCCATGTCCCAGTAATAGGGAAAAAGCATTTTATAATTTCTAATAATAATAATTGTGACCACATCTCATCACATTTTAAACCACAGTTTTGCACTATATATTTTTTTATAATCAAACATGGCAGCATTTACTCATGAGTTAGCTCCTCCCCTCACAGCAGAAAGGACAGGAAATAGAACTCTGAAATTGGTATAAATAGATTGATCCCCTCCCCAACAGGCAGTCTTTTTTTCCCTGTCCTTCACAGCAGCTTGGAAGGAGTCTGCTTAAGCAGGCCTAGATTTTTCTTCTATGCTCACCAGGCCAGTATTTTTGTGTCCCTGCCAGGGTTCAGTCTCTAATCCCTGAATACCCAGCAACAGCACATATCTATGAGTCACCAGCCTGGGTACCTCCTTTACTGACCAGAGGTCAGACCCACTCTCTCCCTTAGTGGATAAAAGCGGTCCATCCACTCTATACATGCCAGGGTTCAGCCTCTTATCCCTGAAGGCTCAGCAACATCACATCTCTATGAGTTGCTAGCCTGGGTACCACCTTTCGTGACCGGGGTTCAGACCCAATCGCTCCCTCAGGGGATGAAAAAAGTCCATTGCATACATGCCAGGGTTCAGCCTCTAATCCCTGAAGGCCCAGCAACAGCATATGTCTATGAGTTGCTAGCCTGGGTAACCCCTTTAGTGACCCGGGGTCTGACCCAATTCCCTCCTTCAGAGGAGGAACGTGGTCCACACATTAAGCCATGCCAGGGTTCAGCCTCTTATCCCTGAAGACCCAGCAACAGCATATCTCTATGAGTCGCTAGCCTGGGTAACCCCTTTAGTGACTGGGGGTCTGACCTAACGCTCTCAGGGGATGAATGCAGTCCATGGTATACCTGAGGCCCAGCCAGGGTTCAGCCTCTTATCCCTGAAGACCCAGCAATAGCATACAAGCCAGGGTTCAGCCTCTAATCACTGAAGACCCAGCAACAGCATATGTCTATGGGTTGCTATCCTGGGTAACCCCTTTAGTGACCTGGGGTCTGACCTAACGCTCTCAGGGGATGAATGCAGTCCATGGTATACCTGAGGCCCAGCCAGGGTTCAGCCTCTTATCCCTGAAGTCCAATCTCTATGAGTTACCAGCCTAGGTACCCCCTTTCGTGACCAGGGGTCAGATCCAATCGCTCCCTTAGGGGATTAAAGCAGTCCATTGCATACATGCCAAGGTTCAGCCTCTAATCCCTGAAGACCCATCTCTCTGAGCCGCCAGCCTGGGTACCCCTTTTAGTGAACGGGGCTCTGACCCAATTCTCCCACTCACGGGATGACAGTGGTCCACTGCATACATAAGGTCAAATCAGGGTCAGCCTCTTATCCCCGACGACCCAATAAACAGCACTTCCATAAGGTGTCTACCTGGGTATGCCGTAGGTTTGTTTAAAACCTTCCCTCACTGGTGGTGACGAATGGCATGTTCTTTCTAACAAATAGGTGATATTTAGGAGGTTTCTGTGGTGAGCATTTAGGAAAGTTTATACATGCAACAATGCAATTTACAAAAGAGAGCTGATAATGCAACAATGCATTTACAAAAAGAGTGCTGATAATGCAATGATGCATTTTACTAAAGAGTGCTGATAATGCAATTATGCATTTTACAAAAGAGTGCTAATAATGCAAGTTACAAGAGCGCTGATAATGCAATGATGCATTTACAAAAAGAGTGCTGTTAATGCAATGATGCATTTTACAAAAGAGTGCTAATAATGCAATTTACAAAAGAGCGCTGATAATACAATAATGCATTTTACTAAAGAGTGCTGATAATGCAGATGCATTTACAAAAGAGTGCTAATAATGCAATCTACAAAAGTGCTGATAATGCCATGATGCATTTTACTAAAGAGTGCTAATAATGCAATTTACAAAAGAGTGCTGCTAATGCAATGACGCATTTTACTAAAGAGTGCTAATAATGCAATTTACAAAAGAGTGCTGATAATGGATCTCCTGGTTGTATAAAGTCTGCCTGAATACCACAGTCCTGGAGACAGAGATATCCTCGATAATAGAAAGCTTCCCTGGGTGACTGAGCCAATTGTACCTGTACACCCAGTGCATATGAAGGGTGAGTGATTGCGTAGTGATAATATATACTTACCAGCAAACGCTCCACTCATTTACTGATGTTGGAGCCGTTATCAGGTCACACGGTATAAGATCTTTTTTGTACAGTTCTGGTGTGGTGTAAAGAACGAACCAATCCAAGTGTTGTAGTAGCTTATTCTATGTATCTTTCTATTATTCATTATTTCTTCTTTTATCACAGATAGGTTCTATAACATGGTCTCCATCCTGTAATGAATAACCCTGTGAATATTCAAATTCACCCAAAACAGCCAATTTGTGACTAGTTACTCTGCCCACATTTTGCCATCAGACTTTAATTTGCTACAAATCAAAATTTAATGATTAAAACTGTTCATGAAGATTTTTTTCCTTTTCTAAAAAAGGTTGTTTTTTTCTTTATTATAAATAAATTAAATTAAAAGAAAATATTATTTTGTTGATCATGTTCTTTCAATGTAAAACAACTCCATGGCCCATTTACTACATAATTCAAACACCAGAGCCACTACAGCATGTTTATTGTACCCAGGATACAATAGGGGCTGATGGCCCATGCCTATGGAATTTATTTTGGCTACTCTTCACATGCTCCTGCTTAAGTATGGAAACTCAAGAGGGATGTAGGTGATCAAAACTGGTGTGGAGTGGGGGCGGGGCCGGACCGCCGAGCTAGACGGTCGCAGGCAAGCAGAGCTCCTGCAACTTCACATTGAAAACGACAAAAAACCATGTGTTTAAGAAGAAAAGCAGACCAACAGCACTGGTGCCTACAATAGGGGTCTGCTGGATCCAGGGAGAGGCTGGCCCACCGGGCTACAGTCCCCTGGAGGAGAATTCTTAGTAAATCTACTTGAGGCCTTCTCCGGCGGTGAGTGGGGCAGACAGCCGCTGCCCCACTATCCTGCAACACAGCACCCAATCTGAGACACGAGTTTGGATGGTCCCGGCCCTGTTCCCCCCCCCCATGGACCAGGGGGGTGATCCCGGTCCTCACCCTGGAGCCTTGACTGGGAAGCCGCAGCTGAAGCTGGGGGGTCAACTCGCTAGACCCAAGATGGCGGGCGCCATGTGCGCTAGAGAAGAAGGGAGGCCCAGCACCTAACGACTAACAACGTGGCTCCTGCCTCCAGAACTGGCTGAGTCAAGTAGCTGGATCATTACTACTCACCCTCGCAGCCAACTGAACCAGCAACGATAATGGCGGCACAGGAGTACCAGAGGTAACCCACGCACCGACTATTGCCGCCTGAACGGACTGATCCTGTCATCGACGCAAAGACAGACCACCCACTCACCACACACCCAGCCTGCAACACCACCCAGGCATAGACTTCGACATACGGACGACACCAAGCTACTCTTCATGGCTAATTCCGGCCCCTCGAAATCCTAGAGGGACAATCGTAACAAAACACAGCTACAGCCCCAGAGGAACCTGACGGCTCTACCAGACACTCAATACACGCTACACGGAGCGGTCAGAGCAGGTGGCAAATGATAGTGGGACTCCCCCCGAATATGGGGTCTCAGGACTACCAAGAAGATGGCTCCCTGCAAAGGCAGCATGGGCGATCCTGGTCGGCCGGGGTGACATTAACACCAGAGCGATGTAACTGACTTTAGCCTGTTGCTAACAAATGCATGCTTAATGCTTTAGATTATTTTCATGATATCTTATGTGCCAGCATTGTTTAGTAATTTAAAGCATAGCCGACGCATTACTAACGCTAAAGCGATGTAACTTCCTTTACCTACTGCTTATTACCTACTCATAATGCGTTAGATTACTCTCATGATGTACATTGTGTACTAGAATTGCTCAGATATTCACAACAAAGCCAGCGCACTAATAGCACTAAAGCGATGTCACAACACTTTAACCGGTTTCTAACCAAGCTTGCTTAATGCCTAATCATAATGCTTTAGATTTTCAAGGTATATATTGTACGCCAACACTGTTTAGAAATCAAAGCATAGCCAACGCATAGATCTAGCTTAAATTAACCATATAGCTACCTACACAAGCGAATGTTTCTACAAGTTATTAATATAAAACGTGCTTGTTCATATTGTGCCCCGTATGTTGAGCGTGGGAAAAGTTGGAGGACTGCTTTTGGGGCACCTCTTACCTGCCTGTGATATATATATGCACAACAAAAATAAAGAATTAAAAAAAAAAAAAAAACTGGTGTGGAGTGGCTGACAATGAATTTAGTTGAGTTAAAGCTGAGTTTGCGCACTACTTGCTCCCAGACTGCACAACAAGAGCTGCTGCCTGCTAGTAAGAAGGTTAGTAGAGGAATGGATCAGCTAGTGCTAGGGGACAGTCCTTAGAAAGTGTAGAGCTAGCGCATCATTAGACGCATTTATGCCAAACTAAGTATGCTGTCTGCACAGTATGCCCTTGGTTGGTCATCTTGCATGATTGGCAGGGAGTCTGACGTGCATTCACACTGGGCTGTCCATCTAATTCCTTGTGCAGACACGCTTCTTTTGGGGCATGTTTGTCCCTTTGTGCGGTTCTCTTTAGGTGATTCAAATAAGTGGCACACCCTTTTACCCCACCCATCAACATCCTACTTCACTGGACACTGCTGCTAGGAGGTATGGATTTACTTGAAAGATGAAAGTGAGAGATTAGCATAGGGTTTGTGTTTTCTGATAGCTATATCCTGTGAGTTTCCCTCCAGCAACACCTCCACCAAATACATGACGTTTGGGAGGTATAACTGTTTTAGTGTTTTTTCTGTCGATAATATTCTGTAATTAGGCCCATCATAATTGTCAGCACCAGGCCCAATGGGCTATTAATCTGGCCCTGCTCATAACCACACTTTCCCATGACCCCAAACGACTATTTCACACTTTTTTTTTTTTAAATTCTTTATTTTTATTTGTGCATGCATTAACAACAAGCGTGCAGAGCCCACGACATCAGCTGCAGGCATTTTCATAACTTTTCAATGCATGGCAGTTAAACCGCACAATTTGGTTTTTTTAAATACATGAAGATAACAGGCTGTGTAACATTAGTAGTTCATATTGAACAGACTAGGCTAGACATGTATATGACAGGTTTAGTTACGCTTGAGAGTGTGATACTGATACCGGAGAAACTGACGGAAGCAAAGCACAGAGGGATGGACACAGGTTTCTTCAGGAAGGAAGAGATTCTTTATTGGATCACCGATCGGGACTCAGAGGGACTAATGTCACCAAAAATACAGCAAGTTCTGAGCCCTGAACAATAGTGCAGGCTCCCTATATAGGCACATAACTCCTCCCATATTAAGCTCCACCCGCACATTCTCTTGACCAATCATTACAAATAAGAATTAACTTCCTGCTTGACCGCATGGCTTGTCCAGCACAATGGAGGAGGGGAATACTACATCCTGTATTCTTGCACATGCTCCGTACACTACTGATCGTATCTTGCCTCGTGCAACCAACTGATCGATACGTCAGCATATGCACGTACACATGCCACGTGGTAATCTCGGCCTACTAAATTTATTTTTACCGAGATTCCACCACATTCCCCCCTTTGATGCCTCTTGATATTTTACAATTACTTGAGGCATCACTTAACCTTGGTTTGCATACACCACAAGTTACCTTTGAACCAGACCAGACTTATCCTATGATGTGAATCTTCAACACTCGTCTTCCTGCATTGGTTCTCCCTGATCTAGAGCCTTATATTTATAAATTGCCATTATCTGTGCAGCAGCCTTCCTCTCTGCTATATTTTCTATCAGGCTTTGCACAGACCTAACTACTAAGGGTATAAGACACGGCAGGAGTAGACACAACATTAAAATCAGTAGGACTCCACCTACCACTGCCTTAAGCCCTCCAAACCACTCATACCAGCTACCAAACCAACTACTTGGATTGTACCCTTTCCATACCTGAGTAGGCACATGCACTAGTTTAACCATATGGCTAGTAAGCTCAGCTATTGCTTGCCCTTCGTCATCTATTTGAAGACAGCAATTGCTCAGGTTAAACTTCCCACATACACCTCCCTCTACTGCCAAAAGATAATCCAAGGCTAATCTATTTTGGTAAACTGCTGTCCTCATCCTGGTATTATGCTTCGCTAGAAGATTGAGCGCTTGTGATGTCTCGTTAGTAATGATCTCAACCACCGCCTGTAACCTTATAATGCGGTTGAGCATATAAATAGGGGTTCTATAACCAAAGGTACCATCCTCTGCCCACGTGGCTGGCCCATAATAATCTATAATACGCTGGGGAGGCCATTCATTATCTTCCCAGGCACCTATCTCTATGGGTCCCCTTTTCTTCCTATGATTCACATCATACACTTTAACACCTAAAGTCTCACCTGTTTCAATAGGCAACAAGAAGAAGGATGGTTTTAACATACCCAACACACATGCCCCTTCCCAGTCCTGTGGTAACTCCGAATAGGCCTTCTTACCACAGATCCAGTACAAATTCGCTGGGGCTCTCCAGTTAGATGTGATGGATAGATCAAACCATACGTCCTTTAAATTGGCATATCTTGCAAACGGGTTAGATGGTTCTGAGACATTTGAAGCCGACCACCAAGTTGTATTCTTTGTATCATCATCATAAGCTTTTTGCCCTAGACAAGTTAATTCTCCTACAGAAGTATTATACATCATTCCTTTCCTCGCTATGCAAACATAACCTATGATGGAGGTCTTCAATCTCCACTCAGATTTACCTCTAACACTCATATGATAGTCGGCTTGTGTAGATATTAATTGGTCAACTGCCTCAGAACCGGACATTACCTCCTTTGCTTCCCAAGGCCATTGGTCTCCCATGTTAGTACCTCCACACACATAGCAGTTGGTAACATTAAGACTACCGGCAATACTCTCGGCTAAATCAATGAACAAGTTTTTAGCATTATGGGGATCTTATTATCTATGCTCATCTCTTCATAAAAGGAATGGTATACTTGATGAGTTTGGGAGGTTACCGTATCAGTCTCTATCCCTATAAACAATATTGTCCCAGGGTCTAAACCCGTCCCATATATTTGAAACCCAAATAAATTACCATATTTATCTAAGAACTTGTCAGGGTTATTTATAAGTATATGGATTGGATTGCATTCCATAGACTTACAATATGGATCAGTAGACAACTTAGTCACAATCATGTCCTTGTCTGCTGTCTGTCCCCAAGTCGCCCACCCCACACAAGACCAATATGGGCAGAAGTTATAATCTCTATTTGGGCATCTTGGACTTACATATTTATTTTTACTACTGGGACAAATATATTTATCGTTAGACCCATACGTCCTCTCCCATCTAAGATCCCCACATACATTCCACGGCTTTCTACCACTTGATATTGCTTTACACGCATCAAATAGCAGAGCACCTGAAGAATATACGGATTTTAATACCGTCTTATTAATTAGGGTCCCCTGAGAATCTCCATTTCTGAGAGTCAACCAAATTGTACGGGGTTGATACTCAGGACTGAAGCACTTAGGTTCTCCTACTCCTAAATGACACACACTATATTCTATATTTAAGTATCTACATCTTGATACATCTCCTTTACACTCATATTGCGAATGCCAAATTAGGGTCTGGGATATATGGTTACCTGTTCTTGTAGTCTTAATGCATACCTCACAGCTAGGAGTGTTGGTACCTCTACCTTCCTGAATATAAAAATACACATAAATAAACATTATTAAAAATACATCTTTCGTCGTCATCCTCAGTCTTCGTCCGTGTGAAGGCACCTCAGCTTCCAGGATGTAAGGACTGCAGGGAATGGAGTTCTGCTCGTCTTCACAGGGGTCCCCTCAAGACTTTCCCTGACTTATACACTCGTTGGTGAGTGGACAGGCTTTATTATGGCCTTCTCACTCACTTACCAAGTCTCTGAAACAATAAAATTTGTAATCTACAAGGTTCCTCGTCACTCCGACTGAGTCGTGCGTTTTAACCGGATCTTGCAGGGATTCTCTGGATTTGCTGTAACTTGCCAGGAATCGGCTGCTGCTGGTTTAACCCTGGAGTGATGTATCCACGGAGCCACTTCGGCTACTTTTATCGCTGTAGGGGTAGACAGAAGAACAACATAAGGACCTCTCCACTTGGGCCCTAACGGCACATTATTCCACTCTTTAATCCACACTTGGTCGCCTGGGTGGTAACTATGAATTGGGGGATAAATATTCACAGGTAATCTATCTTGTACCCATTTCTGTACCTCCTCCATAGTCTTACCCAACTCTACAACCTGCTGCCGGGTAATTCCTTCTCCCAACTGACTCAAATCCCCCCTTAAGTTACCAAGCACGGGAGGTGGTCGCCCGTACATGATTTCAAAAGGAGAGAGGCCCATCCTTCTGGTAGGTGTACTACGGATTCGCAATAGAGCTATGGGCAAGAGAACGTTCCACTTAAGTTGGGTTTCCTGACACATTTTAGCCAACTGATTCTTAATAGTTCTATTCATTCTCTCTACCTTACCAGAACTCTGGGGTCTATATGCCGTATGAAGCCTCCACTTTATACCAAGCATATGAGTCAATTGTTGTAGGCACTGATGAACAAAAGCTGGACCATTGTCCGATCCTATAGAGCAGGGTAGTCCATATCGGGGTATTATTTCTCGTAGCAGGAATCTCACGACTTCTCCTGCTTTCTCTGTACGAGTAGGACATGCTTCTACCCAGCCTGAATAGGTGCACACCACTACCAGCAGGTAGCGATGTCCACCCGATTTAGGCATCACTGTATAGTCAATTTGTAAATCGGACATGGGAAGTCCCCCCATAAACTGGACTCCTGGTGGCTTTACTGGTCCTTGTCTTGCATTATTTTTAGCACACGTTACACATCTACGTACAATGGCCTGAGTCAAGTTGGACAATCTTGGTATGTAGAAATGTTTTCTGAGAGATTCTTCTGTACTGTCTCTCCCAGAATGTGTCCCGTTATGATAGTTTTGGACAATTTCTACCGCTAGTGATGCTGGAATAACTATTCTTCCATCTTCTAACTGATACCATTTGTTCTCCAAATACTTTCCAGGTTCAGTCCTTAACCACTCCTCTTCTTGAGCTGTATAAATTGGAGTCCATTGAGACAGTGGAGTTGGTATAAGAGCAGCTATATGCCCCACATATTCCTGTCTTCCTGATTCAGCAGCACGCTTAGCTGCACTATCTGCCATCCGATTCCCTTTGGTTACATCACCATCTCCTCTCAGATGCGCCCGACAATGTATAATACCGACTTCTTTCGGCTCCCACACTGCTTCCAATAGTTGTAGGATCTCAGCTGCGTATTTGATTTCTTTGCCTTCTGAATTCAATAGTCCTCTTTCTTTATACAAAGCTCCGTGGGCATGAGTGGTTAAAAACGCATACTTGGAGTCCGTGTAGATGTTCACTCTTAAACCTTCAGCCAATTGTAACGCTCGTGTCAGTGCTATCAATTCTGCCTTTTGTGCTGATGTTCCTTTTGCCAGTGGCCGAGCTTCTATCACCTTGTCTATCGTTGTTACTGCATATCCTGCATAGCGGATCCCTTCTTTTACATAACTACTGCCGTCGGTGTAATATTGAACATCAGGGTTCTGGATGGGAAAATCACGAAGATCTGGTCTACTTGAAAATACTTCATCCATTACTTCCAAACAATCATGTTGACTTTCAGTAGGTTGTGGCAAAAGGGTAGCTGGATTTAAGGTATTTACAGTCTCTAAATGCACTCTTGGGTTTTCACACAACATTGCTTGATACTTGGTCATACGGCTGTTACTAAACCAATGATTTCCTTTGTAATCCAACAACGTCTGTACTGCATGTGGAACTCGTACATAAAGTTCTTGACCCAGAGTGAGTTTATCGGCTTCAGCTACTAGCAGGGCGGCTGCAGCTACAGCTCTTAGACAAGGTGGAAGTCCGCTGGCCACTGCATCCAGTTGCTTAGACATGTAGGCAACAGGTCTTTGCCATGATCCCAAGTACTGTGTCAATACTCCCACAGCCATTCTTCTTTGCTCATGTACATACAGGTAGAATGGCCGTGTGTGGTCAGGTAGACCTAATGCTGGGGCACTCATCAAAGCCCTCTTCACATCTTCGAATGCCGTTTGCTGTTCTTGAGTCCATAAGAAGGGGTCGTGCTCTGTACCTTTGATAGCTGCATACAGAGGTTTTGCCAGTATCGCGTAGCTGGGAATCCATATCCTACAGAAGCCTGCTGCCCCAAGAATTCTCGCACTTGTCTTCTATTCCTGGGTATCGGTATTTGGCACACAGCTTCTTTTCTCTCTGGCCCCATAATTCTTTGACCTTCAGAGATATGGAATCCCAGATATTTGACAGTTGGCAAACACAACTGAGCCTTCCTTCTTGACACCTTGTATCCTGCCTTCCAGAGAATGTGTAGTAGATCGTGCGTTGCTTGCTGACATACTTCCTTTGTAACTGCTGCTATCAACAAGTCATCTACATATTGTAATAATACACACTCTCCTGGGATAGACTCGAAATCTAGTAGATCTTGACTTAGAGCTGAACCAAATAGGGTAGGTGAATTTTTAAACCCCTGGGGCAATCTTGTCCAGGTCATTTGGCGTTTCGAGCCCGTTACAGCATTTTCCCATTGGAAAGCGAAGATACATTGGCTTTCTGCGGCAATTCGGAGGCAAAAGAAGGCATCTTTGAGATCTAAGACTGTAAAGTAAGTAGCCCCGCCCGGAATTAAAGCAAGCAGGTTATATGGATTGGGCGCGACTGGATGTATACTAACAACCGCATCATTGACTGCTCTCAAGTCCTGCACAGGTCGATACTCATCTGTACCGGGCTTTTGAACAGGCAGCAATGGGGTGTTCCAGGGGGAAGTACAGAATTTTAGGATACCATACCGTATGAACTTATCCAGATAAGATTGGATGTTCTTCTTAGCCTTCTGCGGAATATGATATTGTCTCAGGCTTACTGGATAAACCCCAAGTTTTAGTTCGATTTTAATAGGTGGAATATTGCGGGCCAGTCCTGGTGGGTTGTTCTCTGCCCAAACTCCTGGTATGTTAAATAAGGATTCATCACTCCTCGGGTTTTGGCTAGTCAACACTGTATAAAGTCGCCACTCTTCTTCCTTTGGTACGGACAATGTCATAATACCTGAGGGTCCATTAAACTTTAAGGATGTTGTTCCATTTGGTAGGAACGTAATCTGCGCTTGTAATTTGGATAGCATATCACGTCCCAGCAATTGGACTGGACACTCAGGCATATAAAGGAATTGATGTTTTACTACGTGGCCTCCCAATGTACAGAGTCGACTTTTAAGAACCGGTTTTTCAGCACTTCTTCCAGTTGCTCCTATTACAGTAATAGTTCTTCCAGATGGAGGAGCAACTTGATTAGTCACCACCGAATGTTCAGCACCAGTGTCGATCATAAACGCACTCCTTTTTCCCCCTATTGATACATCGACCATAGGCTCCGCTCGACCAAGGGGGATGGAGC
Source organism: Pelobates cultripes (assembly GCA_933207985.1). NCBI lineage: Eukaryota > Metazoa > Chordata > Amphibia > Anura > Pelobatidae > Pelobates > Pelobates cultripes. The sequence continues at coordinate 67,307,154 of OW240917.1, read as the reverse complement.
CCGGTCGGTATCAATAGTCCTCCATGACCGTGTCAGCCAATCCCACAAAGTCCCTACCTTCTCTATCGCGGGACCTTTGCGCTGCTGGATAGTACCTATCTTCCCTTACACTTCCTCTGTTCCCATTACTCCCTCTATTACCATTACTCCCTCCGGGGCCTCCTCTACCTCTCGCTCTGCCTCTAAAGTTTCCGTAACCTGCCCTGGGTAAGTCTCTCTCATACTGCTCTCTTTGCGGACACTCGTTCCTCCAATGCCCTTCTTCCTTACAGTACGCGCACTGATTCCTACTCAAAGGCTCCCTATTCCATCTACCATCGCCTCTATCTGGGCCCCGTCTATCTACGCCTGCGATCGCTACCGCTAGCATATCTGCCTTTCTACGCATCTTGCGCTCTTCCTCTTTCTTACTTTCTGTTTCCCTATTCATATATACTTTGTTCGCTACCTCCATTAGTTGGGTGATAGACATACCTGCAAACCCTTCTAATTTCTGTAGCTTGCGCTTAATATCTCCGTAAGCTTGGCTGACAAAGGCGGAGTTTACCATTCGGGAATTATCAGCGTCTTCCGGATTAAAGGGGGTATACAAGCGGTATGCCTCCAATAATCGGTCATAAAAGACACTGGGCGCTTCATCACTTTTCTGAATCACCTCAACTGTCTTCGACATGTTAATAGCTTTCTTCCCTCCGGCTTTCATGCCAGCAATTATAGCATCTCTATAGGCTTTAAGTTGAGCCATATCTGCGCCATTTACATTCCAGTCAGGATCGGTGTTAGGGTAATGTGTTGCGGCCCATGCTGCCGGATTGGCTTGATTTAAAGCACGGGCTCTCTCCTCTAGCGCCTTAATGGCCGCTTGGTTAATCCTTGTCCTTTCCTCATTATTGAACAATGTCATTAATAACTGCTGGCAATCAGCCCATGTCGGGTTATGTGTCTGAACTATCGAGGTGAACAGATCGGTCATAGCTTGTGGTTTCTCAGTGTACGAGGAATTGTGGGTCTTCCAATTCAAGAGATCGGTAGTCGTGAACGGGACATATACGAAGACTGGGTCAGCATGTGCCATTTGACCTGCGGCATCGATATAGGCTGACCCAGGATTCAGACGAAGAGGCATCTGATAATGTTTTAATTGTTGGGTACCGGTCAGTTGTCGGGTTAGTATGGGGCTACGTGGAGGGGCGTCAGTTAAAGGTTCCGGTCGAGAGGTAATAGGGCATGAGGATGTGGGAACTTGATTTTGGGAAAAGTTAGTGAATAGTATACTCCGAGCCGAGCTAGAAGAAGCTTGACCGGAAGTTTGAAGTGGCGCCAAATCAGGATATTCAGATCTAATGGGGGTTGGTCCTGGTTCCGGAAGGGGAGTTTTAATACGAGGGGGGGTGGATTCTGTACTGGAGGAGGAAGCGGAAGTGGATGGGGGCAATAGGGGAAGGGGTGCAGAGCTTCCTGCATTCGCGTCACTTCCTCTTAAAGGAAAGTAAGGGGGCGGCAAAGGGATCTCGGACTCAGGGGGCGTGTCCAAAATGGGCCCCCAACAATCAATGTATGGAAACTGTCCGTAAAGTTCAGGCCTACCTGATACAGCCACGTGTACACGCTGTACCAGGGTTGGATCCAAACTGCCACGCGGCGGCCATGCCGCAACCAAAATAGGCCACTCCCTAGTGCACAAAGTGACCAAACGTACAGGAGACATTTTAACCCCAAAATCACATGTTTTGAATCCCTTTTTAAAATTCTTTACCATACAACCTAAGGGATCCGAAATCGTTGACTCTGACGCGCCCATACTTATCAATGGAACGTCGTTGACAACGAATACTATGCACGCGTTCTTATTCAACAGTCACACCCGTTTCCTCTGGCAACAGCACCACGTGGTACAGTTACCGAGTGAAACGTACACAATAACACAATAATCACTCAGGGAATTCCCGTACACACACAGCTGTTACACCAGTCACTAAATAATCAATATTATGCCCTTTGGCGAAACTATACAGTCACCCACGCTATAATTCTCTATATATGAATTACCCGTCTATAACACACCCCAGTAACATCGTCTTTTACTAGTATCGGTTACAGTACGGTTAGCATAGGTCAAAGCACAATTTAAGGTCACAATACAATTATTAGTGGTTACGGTGTTAAACATGCAATAGACGACAATGATTAGTACTTATATACAGTGTCAGTAAATATACAGGGTTATGGTACCGTGCACTATGATACAGCAACACACTATTAACACTCTCGCTAGACGGCTGAGCTCGCGCTATCTAACAAGATATACACTTTACTAACAATCTTTAACACATTTACAATCCCAACTAAACTATTGGCCAGTACCTTGAATGGACTACCTAAAACTATATACACCCGTTTTGGTTAGCCACACTGCCCAAACACCACATATAGCGAACTAGAGGGCGAAATTTACAAAATTGCCCTTCTAGTCTATTTACTCTATCAAAAGTCTAGTGGGTTCCAAATTTACACGCCTTCCCACTTAGCCAAGATAGGTTGAGAGCTAGCGAACCGAATTTACACAGGCGCCGCTTAGTCTCCCGGTCCCTCCGACCTAGCGAACGTAATATACACCCTAGAACGCTAGTCTAGACAAGACACCGGTGTCCGGCTAGGGCTATTTACACAGGACCCCGCCTGACTAACCAGATCAAACGGTCTTACTAAAGAGCGTTCGATCGAGCGGTGCGCCTTCGCTCCTTCCCTCCGACAGAGGGGGCAGATTCCATACACAGATTTAAACCCCTTTTGGGCCTACCGCACAATCGGTATACCCCTAGTGGGTCTGCCGTCTAAAACAGCAGTTGTCTTACCTCCTCGTTCCTGAACCTGAGTTCACACTCATCGACGGGGACACCCCAGCACTTCTTACGTAGAGGCCGATGATCTCCTGGACAACAGACCAGTGGCGCCGAGACGAAGGGAGGTCCACGCAGAAGTTCAGGGGTGCAGCCGTAGAGAACGTGGGCAAAGATAGACCGTCTCACGCCTCTGCCTCTCAGCTACCGTTGAACGATGAGCTTCCCGGCCAATGCACCAAATGATACCGGAGAAACTGACGGAAGCAAAGCACAGAGGGATGGACACAGGTTTCTTCAGGAAGGAAGAGATTCTTTATTGGATCACCGATCGGGACTCAGAGGGACTAATGTCACCAAAAATACAGCAAGTTCTGAGCCCTGAACAATAGTGCAGGCTCCCTATATAGGCACATAACTCCTCCCATATTAAGCTCCACCCGCACATTCTCTTGACCAATCATTACAAATAAGAATTAACTTCCTGCTTGACCGCATGGCTTGTCCAGCACAATGGAGGAGGGGAATACTACATCCTGTATTCTTGCACATGCTCCGTACACTACTGATCGTATCTTGCCTCGTGCAACCAACTGATCGATACGTCAGCATATGCACGTACACATGCCACGTGGTAATCTCGGCCTACTAAATTTATTTTTACCGAGATTCCACCACAATACAGTTTTGGCATTTCTTGTCTAAAAGGGGTAGATGTTTCTGCTTATGCCACTGTTATAACGGCTTAGGTTCTCGCTTGTTTAGTTATCAGGATGGGCAAGTCAGAGAGTGAAAATTAGAGGAGTGACAAAGAAGGACAGCATGACATGTACAATCAGTTTTGCCTATGGGGTGAGACAAGAATAGCTTACTGATTCGTGTGGCAATCAATATGCTAGTGTTGTTAAAAAGTCCAGACATAAGATAAGGCTGTATCTGTAGAGATCACGGGCTGCAGTCTCTTAGTTCCCAATCTGGGGTGCCATCCTACTCCTGCACTTGGAAGGCTCTTCTCATGCCCAGGTGATGCAGTGGTGTCCCCCTGCGCTGTCTTGTTAGAGTGTGGCAGCAGCTGCGGTGTCTCAGGTCCAGGCTGTTGAGGTGGGCTATTTCTGGCTGGGTGCAGGGTGAATGGCATGCTCTTTCAGCCCCCCAGGTCTGGTGGTCCCTGTGGATTTACACTGCAAGGCTTGTCCTGCAGGGCCCTGCTCTTTCAATGCCCCCTTTGATGGTGCTTATGGACTGTAGCTTGTACCTTAGTTAGTACCGTGTAGTCAGCAGACGTATCCCTGGGGCAGGCTATTGTGGTGGTCAGGTGGTGCTGGGTGGTCTCCTCAGCGATCAGCTTAATCATGCGGGTAGGTCGCGCACATGGCTGGCATGCGGCGGCTATTTTAAGGAGCACTGCCCGATGGTCCACGACAGGGTAGGTGGTTGTAGGCCCTGCTTTGTGCACTTCTGGTTGCCTGTGCACACTGTGATGACCCCCCCCCCCGGTCCAAAGAAGGTGCCGGCTGGAGACCCGGGAGAGCGGCCATCTCGTCCCGGCTCAAGCTCCCATGCGCTCCGGGCCCTTGTTGGGTCGTTGCCGGTGCCTAATATGGTCTTGTCGGGTATCCTCGTGTAACCCTGCAGCTGGGGGTCGAGTTGGTCGCCGATATGTTTAGCAGGGTAAGTTATTGCCTTCGATTAACGCCGATTTTCCGGCCCCGAAGCGGGAGCTCAGCAGTCAGGCCTCGCCCCCCTATTTCACACTTTTAATGCTCTCCTTCATCCTTTTGCTGCTCCTCCTCCTACCACCCTGTCCGCCTCAAACTTTACAACTCACTTTACTGAGAAGATTTCTACAATCAGGGAAAAGATCTCTAACGTCTCTCCCTCCCCTTCCAATACATCACCCAACCAGACTTCCTCCGCTGTTGTATGCTTACTCGCACCTACTACAATGGAAAAGGTTTCTGCTCTGCTATGGTCCTCCCGCCCCACCACCTGTTCCTTCGATCCTATCCCTTCATATCTCATCCACACTCTGTCTCCCTCTCTTGCTCTACCTCTCACTAATATGTTCAATCTCTACCTTTCCTCCAGCACATTTCCCTCACCCTTCAAGCATTCAACCATAACATCGATTCTGAAAAAGCCCAACCTTAACCCCAATTCCCCATCCAACTACCACCCTATATCGCTACTGCCATTTGTCTCCAAGATCCTTGAGAGAGTTGTGTATGCGAGATTGACAGACTTCCTCAAATCCAACACTCTGCTTGACCTGCTTCAGTTTGGAATTCACGCTAGTCACTCTGCTGAAACAACTGTGACCAAAGTATCCAACGATTTAATCGCTGCTAAATCTAGTGGCCATTACTCTATCCTAATTCTTCTTGATCTTTCTGCTGCCTTTGACACGGTTGATCATCAACAGCTTCTTCTCATTCTCCTTAATCTCAGTCTACGGGTTACTGCTCTCTCCTGGTGCCCCTCCTACCTTTCCCAACGCTTTTTCAGTGCTTCTTTCTCTGGCTCTGCCTCTTCTTCCCAACCCCTCTCTGTTGGCATTCCCCAAGGTTCTGTCCATGGTCCCCTACTGTTCTCTATCTATACTGCCTCCCTAGGTAAACTCATCAGCTCCTTTGGCTTCCATTATCATTTATATGCAGATGACACACAAATCTACCTGTCCTCTCCTAAACTCTCTCTTCACCCATCTTGACTAGTGTCTCTGACTGCCTCTCTGCTATTTCTAACTGGATGGCTGCTCACTTCCTTAAACTCAACCTGTCCAAAACAGAACTTCTGGTCTTTCCTCCCTCAAGTGTTGCTACTCCCATGTCTGTCTCCCTCCAAGTCAACGGCGCCACCATCACCTCTACCTCGCAGGCTCACTGCCTAGGTGTTCTTTTTGACTCTGACCTCTCCTTCACCTCTCATGTACAGTCGATCATCAAATCCTGCCGCCTCCATCTCAAAAACATAGCTTGCATCCGCCCTTATTTAACACCACACGCAGCTAAGGTGCTGGTTCATGTTGTTGTCTTACATGTTCCCAGATTGCACCGCTGCAATCTATAATGAATGCGGCGGCGAGGCTCATATTCCTGTCCTCCCGCACCTCCCATGCCACCCCCCTCTGTCAGTCCCTACATTGGCTTCCAGTTAGATATAGGGCTCAATTTAAGATTCTGGTGCTTGCTTACAAGTCCCTACATAATGCTGTTCCAACCTACCTATCCTCCCTAATACACAAATATGTCACGTTGAGGCCCTTAGGCTGTGCCGAAGCACTACGTCTATCCTCTATCCATACTCCCACATCTGATGCTCGCCTCCAAGACATGTCCAGGGCTGCACCTTTTCTGTGGAACTCCCTTCCCTTCTCTGTTAGACTTTCACCCAGTCTCCACTCCTTAATAAAAATCTTTGAAAACTCACTTCTTCAGGAAAGCATATAATTTAAACTGTAAGCAGGTTTTTATCCCCCCTCCTCCCTCATGACTTCTCTCCTGCAACTGTCAAAAATAACCTTCTCAGTTCTCAGTGAATACTTTTCTAGCAACATATTTCATTACCCCTACTTATTCCCTTTGTGTCACTATATCCCACTTCCTCTAGCATGAAAGCTCATTGAACAGGGCCCTCAACCCCTCTATTCCTGTGCGTCCATTTGTCTGGTTACAATTACGTGTCTGTTAGTCCACCCATTGTACAGCGCTATGGAATTTGCTGGCGCTATATAAATAATAAAATAATAATAATGTCTAAACCTATGCACAATAAAATTCTAGTTTAATTGTGTCTACATACTGTGTGTTTATTTTTTCTAATATGTTTGCAATTAAGTTATCGTTCTGTAAATGTAGGAATTACTTTATCTTGTGACCCTTCTTTCTGAAGGTGGAGTTGAAATTGGTTTAAATTCCCTCCTCTTTATTCTAGCTAATCACTACTTGTCACTTGCTCATTAGCTGACCTCAGAATCACTTTAATCAAGTTAAACAACAGATGTTAATAAACATGTTATCAGGAAAAAGTGATTATTTTAAAGTACCTGTTCATATATACCATAATATCTATACTATGTGAAACATTGAAAGATAAAAATATAAAGAGAATTATGAGCATAATTCAGTACAGGTCTGCTTTAACATAGGACTCTTCAAGAAACAATGCTATTTTTCTTGTGAAGTATCAACTTATTTTCTGGTATTACAGAAGCATGTGATAGATTTTCACATCCAGATTTGTCACATGGACAGAGTCTTAAACTGCTTTAACCTACAAACTCCTACAACAATTAAACACGTACATATAAAAGCAGGGTTTGTCTGTGGCCAAGGATCGTTTTACTGGCTAGCTCATCCTACAAATTGCTTGCCAAGCTTCTGGCTCATGACACATTGTACATTGAAGGAAACCGTCCATTTGTCCTCAATGTTCTATCATAAAAAAGTAAATGTATAATTTAAAATGTTTAAAAAAAAATGTTATACGTACCCCAGTACACCAGATGTCATGACCTTATGGCTTGAATATTCTTTTGCCAATTGCATTTCTTAAACTCATCTTTATTTCATTGTACATTTTGTAACAAATAATTTAGCAATAAGTATTAAAGAAATAAAGTAATGGATTATATAGATAGAGTTCGGTCAGGTAGTAGAAGCCGAGGCCAACATATTGCTAGTTATAGAAAACCGAGGAATGCATTAAAATATCGAGATTATCACAGGCAACAAGAATTCAAATTGCAAAGACAAACCAAGCTTGCATCTACCATAAATCACCTTAGGGGTATAGTTCAACTACAGAAAAAAAAAAAAAATATGGTTGACAGCAAGATATATATATCTCTTGGGACTGAATATAGGGTAAACGAAGAAGGGATAGGAAAACGGGATACAAAAAGAATGGAAAATAAAATTAACTAAGTACCTTCCAATTTATGACCAATTATCTAGTAAGGTAAACAATACCCCATGAGGCTAGATTCCAAGTTATAGGGAAATTTAAAGGGATAGGAAAGGGTTGTGAAGTACCATACCAGCAGTACAATATTAAGCAATGGGTGGATCCTACAGTCTCTTAGAAATATATTCTAACCACGGGAACAACATATTAGGGTTTCTCCACTGTGTTTAATGTAACTTAGCTTTACAAGTCTTGATTTCCTTGATTTTAGTGAGCCACTGTTGTTCAGTGGGTACTATGGAGCATTTCCAAAGAGAGGTATCAGGGATATATTAAAAGGTGATGGAGTACTGATTTTTCATTATGTGAATTTGGGCTCGGGAAAACAGTTAAGTAATACTTTTTCATGGTTAAAAATGGTGGAGCTCCAAATAACCAGAACAAGGAAACCGCTCATCTGCCACCATAATTGAGCAATGCTGAAGCAAAATCATCAGATATGTCTAAGTACACGGTGGGAAAGTTGTATGTAGGGCCTCGGGTGCTCTGTACCACACTGAGAGAAAAATTATGCGTTTCTCCTTTTCATCTTGCCCCACCGCTTGTCCACTTTATCTTGTCCCATCTTACCTTATCAAATCTCTCCCCTTGTCTTGTGACATCTGTAACGCATATCTTCAACGGCTCTCTTTCTCAACAAACATTAAACATTCTACTGTTGTACCCATCCTAAAAAAGCCATCTCTTGATCTGTTTTCCCTTGGAAACTATCATCCCATAAGCTCCCTTTCTCCTCAAAACTTCTGGAACGACTTGTCTTAACATATCAGGCTCGCTTTCTCAATTTCAACTTTGTCCTTGACAATCTTCAATCTGGCATCGGCCCCCTCCACTCTACTAAGACTGCTCTGATTAAAGTAAAAAACGATCTAATCTTGGCTAAATTCTAAGGCCACCACTCTATACTAAATCTCCTTGACCTCTCTGCTGCCTTTGACACTGTTGATCAAGTCCTCCTTCAAATTCTTCAATCCCTCGGTCTCTGTGACCTCTCTTGGTTCTCATCCTATTTCTCCCAACGTTCAGTCAGTGTCTCATTTATTAATAACTCCTCCTCCCCTCATCCTGTCTTGGTTGGAGTTCCGCAAGGCTTTGTTCTTGGTCCCCATCTTGTTTTCCCTTTATACTGCCCCCCTTATTATTTAATTATTTTGGTTTCCGCTACCACCTGTTTACAGATTATAACTTTGCCTTTCTTCCATCTCCAATTGGATGTTCTCCTACTTTCTGAAACTCAATCTCTCTAAAACTAACTTCTTGTTTTTCCTCCTCATAATACCAATCCTCCTCTTTCGCTCTCCCTGCAAATTGATGGTTCCTACCATCAGATGTTCCTTGCTAGCTTGCAAGGTGTTATCTTTGATTCTGACCTCACCTTTATGCCTCATGTCCAGTCTGTTGCCACATCCTGTCAATTCTACCTTTAAAATATTGCCCATGTCTGCCCCTTTCTTACCCAAGATGCTGCTAAGGAGCCTGTTAATGCTCTAGCAATTTCTATATTGATTACTGTAATTCTCTTCTAATTGGTCTCCCCAGAAACTGTACTGCCTCGCTATAGGCTGTAATGAATGCTTCTGCAAGGCTAACTTTTCTATTTTGTCGCTAAAACACCTTGCCCCCATCAGTCTTTACATTGTCTCCATGTACCCTATAGGAATCAATCCAAAATACTAACCCAACTCTATCCCCTGTTACATTTCTACACTAATTTGTAAGTACACCCCTTCTCTGTCTCTCCGCTCTGCAGCTAACCTTTTCCTGTTTGCTGCTCACACCCCTACTGCTAACTCACGCTTGAAAGACTTATTGCAGGCGCCCCATTCATTTTGGAACAGCCTGCCTACTCCTATAAGACTTTCCCTTAGTCGTCAATCATTTAAGAAGTCCCTCAAAATCCATCTTGTCAGAAAAGATAACGGCCTCCCAGTGTAACTTCTATTTCACAGTCCTGTCTCTTGCTCTCTCTTAAAGGGCCACATGCCACTCTCACCTTCCAGTTCTGCTATATTTCCACCTTCTCATGTGGTTGCTTTTTATTGTCTCATTTACTGTTAAATGTCCCTATTTTTAATATTGTGAAGCTCTGTGGAATAAGTTTGTGTTACATAAATGCCAATAATAATAATAATAATAACAAAGCACATAAAGTGAAGCATACAGCAAAATTATAGGAAACTTTTCAAAGTCTTATCAGGTTTAGATTGTGGGATAGTAAATGATTGTAGGCTCCTGTTTCTCCAGTACGTACTGTTCTCCGAACAATGGAAACATTTATTAGAAATATTACAATGTCCTGTTCCAAACATCTTGGAACAAACTTCTAGTAAAGGAATAAAACATTGCCTGTGCTCTTTCTTTCTTTTTTACTTGAAGTCTCTTTCTGTCATGAGGATTACCTATCACCCCTTATCTTCCTGTGTTTCAATGCAGTTGTAGCTTCCTCTCAAACTGGCATGTTGCCAAGACGGTTGGGGTTGCAATAGCCCTGAACTTTGGGTTCCTTAGCTCTGTAACCTTTTTGCACAACTGGCCCATTCTTACTAGCTCTGTGCTGCTCTCCCTGACCAATCTGTTTCGTGAGTCTCAGTTGGGAGATGGCAACACTCACAGAGCAGACCGGTGTAGAGGACAAAGATATAAAGAACCCCACGTTAAGGTAGCGCAGATTAAATAGACTCGGGGAATATTACATCTATTCCTACACACTTATCACTGTCCTGTCCCAACCGAGACAGATAGAGCAGTATTTACAATGAAAACAGATGTAGTTTTTTTTTTTACCTCTATGTTTTGATATACATTTTCCTTTTGCTGCAAAGCAAATGCATTTTCATTTGCAAACTCTTTTTCTCTCTGCAATTTCCAAATCATGGAGCAAGTAAAACAGTGAACTGCTTATTTGACTGCTGGTCATTTATGCATGAGGTTTCTGGTCATGACTGGCCCTGTAGGTCCAACTTATATAGATGATCACTTCTCTTCAGCAAATTTCAGCCAAGATACAGTGCTACAATCCAGGTGTAAAGGATGCTCAAGTGCTCAGGTGTGAGCTAAGTGGGCTGCACGGGTGCAGAATACCTAGCACCTCATCTTTGAAAGCAGAATTACTTTGTCTGCAACTCCAGTGAATTATCTTTATAGTCGCCCAGCTGGCTTATTACATACCATCTCCCTGTGAAATTCACCCAGTCATGCACCATGTTACATTCCCTCACACAGTCATATACAGCCACCCACCTATTCACATTCACCCCACCACGCAATTTCATGTACTGAGATGCAGTCACTTTCACCAACCTAGTCACATGCCTCCCCATAGCCAAACTCCCCCATCCTGTTCCATCTTACCTATTATTTACCTTTCTCTTCAAATACCCCTACATGCCTAGTCTGGCAGTGTCTGTGTGTTTGGTAGTGTGTATTTTTTCTTCTTCATGTCTGTGTGTCTGGCATTGTGTATATGTGCCTTAAAAATGTGTGTGTCTGTGTTTGTCTGCCTGTGAGTTCTATTGGGTGTGTGTCTTTCTGGCATTGTGTATCTGTGTGTATGTATCTGAAAGTGTGGATCTGTTTGTGTGTCCGTGTGTGTGTATCTTAGTTTGTATGTATCTCTGTATGTGTCTGTCAGTGTGGATGTCACTGTCTGGGAGCTTGTGTGTGTTTATATGAGTGTGTGTGACTGTGAATGTGAGTCGAAGCAAAGTTCTGATGGCAGCTTCGAGGAGCGAGGAGAATATCAGTCTTGGTACAGTCGAAAAAGTATCCCCTTAAATTATATTGAATGTTGGCTCTTAGGAGCCAAATAGATAAAGCAGTATAATAAGGTAAATATATTATTATCTTCATAGGCAATGGGGACATAGAGCTAACACTAAAAGTGGAAATAGTATTTCATTATATATATATATATATATATATATATATTCTTTATTTTTGTAGTGCATTGATAAACAGTGAAGTAAATAATGACACATCAAGATTATAGATTACACAAGGGGTTGCAAGTTAACTACAGGACATGTCTAGATTGTTGCATTTTTTTTTTGTAAAAGGAGAAAAGAAGATGAATACCATGTGTGGTGAAACCAACCTCGCCACTGTACACTGGAGAAGCCTGGTTGCTCGCCTGCTCCCTTTAGACTATGGCCCTGCAGTTCAGACCTGTTATTTTCCCTGCTGAAAGGTTTATTCATGCCTTTCTGCCAGGGTGTTCGGTAGATTCAATCTACCGAACAATCTACTGAACGATGGACCACCTGGGAACTGGAGTGTGCCGTCAATTGACAGCCCAGAAGCTGCGGTTAACCGCAGCATAATTGATGAACGCTGGGAGGCCTTTGTTTGGTTGCCGAACACGTGGCAGCGGCCATTTTACCTCCCGAACGGCCAGCGGTGTTCAGCGCCTAAACTATGGAACTGAAAACGGACACTTAATTGCGCGAACACCGCTGAGCCGCCAGCCTCCTTCCCTTCCCATTCGAGAGCGGAACCGAATGACTGTTCATTCGGTAGTTTAACCGGATGAACAGCATCACCCAGATAGCTAAGCCATGGAGCCTGTTCATGTAACGAAAAGACTATGTGAAGGACTTTGGCTCCATGGCGATTGAACTGTATGTATGTGATCTGAGCGCCATTCGGTAATAATGTGCGCTCAGATCTGAGCTATCTGGGGATATGTAGAACGTATATGTTTTATGTACTGAATGTAACTGTAGGTAATTTTATGTCTTTTACTGTTTGTTTTCTGCCATGTGGTTAATGGAGTTTTGCCTCTGTCTTTGGAGATAATTGGATTACTTCCTAATTATCTCCAGGGCAGAGAGGAGGGATTGTGATGCATTGTGGGATGGTTGAAATGTGTAAGTCTGTGATTGGTCCTTTTACCCTTTGTGTCCCAGTCTCCCATTTGGTCCCCTAGGGGAGTGTCCACCAGGTGGGAGACCTGCATAAAAGCCGGGCAGTTAGCCCCAGTAAATCAGTTCCTGCTTAACCCTCAAAGTGAAGTGTCGTCTCATTATTGGGGGAGGATTTACTGTATGCTGTTAGAGACTGATTGCCAGGAAAGTAAGCCGCTTGGGGGCTTTTCCTGTTCGTCTGCTAGCAGCTATTCGTGTGTCTCCAGTTCGGGAGTTTGGAGTGCTACTTGGTATGCAGTTCAGGAGTTCCGAGTATTCCCTTAGTTGCAGTTCGGGAGTTGGTGAATTCGTGGGTTTGCAGTTCGGGAGATTGGTGCTTGCAGTAGCTGTCTGTGCAGCTGAAAAAGGGGAATATCGCCTAAACGGTTTTTAACCTCTTGTGGGCAAAACGGTCCGTTACACCATGCATGCAGGAGCTGTTCACGTAGACAGTAGCTTCTACGGTCAGCGTGGGCATAGATGGAATAAAGAGAAAAAACTGCAGGAATAATCAGTGCACACTGACATAGGAGCGGTGCAAGAACTAACTGCAGGATTGCTTGTCAATATACTTCTGGAAAATGAAAACAAGATGTTACAAAAATGAAAAACCTAGTGGGTATTATGTTTAAAGTAAAGAGGGTGGTGAGTAAGTAGCTACCCCAAGTATGCATGCAGGTAGTATCCCAGGCAGGTAAGCAATGTCCAGGACAGTGCTCCAATGCCCCATGGTAAACTCAGCCAACACCTTCTGTAGGTAAGGCACAGACCCACAAAGCAAACTTTTTAAAATGAGTTTTTCCCCCATTGTAAATGATGTATTGAAAGTCCAATCAGTTTCTGTAACATATATGCTGCACTGCATGACTTACTAGAATTCACAATCTTAAGAAATCTATGGGCAAACTGATACAAAAGAGAAACAATGGCTCATCATGACTAGAACTGATAGTGGATGATCAATAGACTTATTGCTTCTGTGCTGTTCAGGTCTTTTCTCACAGGATAATAAATCACTACTTTCTAAGATATTGACAGTGATTTAAAACAGTGGTAAAAACCAAAAAAACAAAACAAAAAAAAGCAAGACGTATGAGAATGCAAAGAAAGGACAACAGCTGAAGTAGAATTCCCTTTGGTGGGTCCCCACTCAGATCTCAAGCTAGTTTTAGCTCATCTTGTGCCATTGCAAAGAGAACCGGCTCATTTGAATATCAGACTGATCCCACCCAAAAGGGCAGTCCAGATCCAAAATGCTGGCTGGCTCACTCCAGGAGATACAGCAACCCCAGACGATAATGGCATAGGTTTCTTTTGTGATCTGTTTGATTGCTTTTGCCAAGTTTAAAGGGTAATCCAGACATTGACCCCTTGTTTAATGTGCCTAGAGGAGTACCAGCTATGCCTCACTTACAAGACCAAACAAAGTCAAAATGATCGTCTGGGGTTGCTGAATTTTTTTGGTGGGATCAGTCTGATAGGTAACTGTACAAGGTTTTGCTTTGTAATGGCACAAGATGAGCTAAAACCAGCTTGAGATGAGTGGGGACTCATCGAAGGGCAAGCTATTGCTATTGTTCTCTGACAGTAGATAGTGTTGTAAATGTATCTGCTTCAGCCTTTTTTTGGTATACTCATGAAGACATCAGGAACCATGACACCGTCACACAGGATTCATTGCTACGCTGGGCTCATCTATTTGAATTCGATAAACACAGAAACAAAAATGAAAAAATAAATAAATAATTTACAAAGCAAATTGTTTCCTTAAAATACACACAGCATAACCAGGTGATTCGTTTCTACACAAATAACGTCCCTGTCCCCCAACGCATTTTAAATTATGCATCTAACTATAACAAAATCACATCATGTTTTATTGAAAGCTGAAAAACTTGATAAAGAAAGATGTTCTATTCTGATGCAAATAAGAAAATGATGTAATGGGTTATATAATTTAGTCTTTATAACTGAGAAATGCAAATTGCCTCTATCTAAATTTAAATTGGTATACGTTAGAAATATAATTAATCACAATAAAGGTGGCAGCTACTTACAGCCTTAATCAATTTATCTAATTAAACTGTATCATCAAATTAACATAAATATTGTATCTTACTTAAAGTGTATAAAGCTTCACTATCTTTACTAAGCTACATGGAATAATAGGCAGTCGGGAAAAGTTTCACTTTACTAAAGTTAAATTTCAACTCTTCATCACACCTTAGTGTCTGTCTCACAAATAAACTGGCAAATAATATTCACTAGGTTCATAGCAAATGCCAACTATATGTTGTTTACTGTAGCAGCATGACAATCCCCAGTATTGTTGAGAACCTCTCTGATATTGGGAAAAGTATAATTAAAGTGTTTTTAAAATAAAATATTTTAGAGAGTAACTTTCATTTTTTTTCCTTTAAATTTTACATTTTCCTTATCCCTTTGGTATTTTAATGCTTATAAACCTTCCCCCTTCCTGACAAACTTGCCTTTCTTTACATTGATGATCTTTTCTTCCTTAAGCCAGATCTCAATGTCCGGTGCCATTTCTCCTTCAATTTGCCCTTTAGTGGGAATCTTTTGAATGATGGTAGCATAGCAACCATCATTCAAAAACCTTTTATTTTAAACTCTTGTAATTGCCAAAGATTGTCAAAGTTTGTTCTGCCTTGTGTTAGCTAACATTTATTCTTGACACAGGGTCGTACCTTAACTTACAGGAAATGGTAAATCCCACAAATCGAGGTACTAAATAGATGCATTATCGGGCCATAGAGTGGCTGGACTTCACGTAAGAAAGATAAAGACAGTCAGTAAAAGCCAAGGTCAGGATTATATAATTACAAATAAATTATTAAACAGCCTGGGTCAGGATTCCATGAATGTGAGAAGTAAATAAACAAGTCAGGTCAGGATACTAAAAATACACAAAGTTAAATATAAGCCAAGGTTAATATCTGGGTATCAAGTCAGACTTACTATAAGCAATAAATGTGAATCAGAGCAGAAACCATAATAGGGCACTGAATAAGGGCCCAAATAAGCTTTATGTAAGCTTACACAGTATCTGATTGGTCCATGACATCTGTGCGACTCCAAAAAGTATGACAGTGGGGTCGCCTAGAAAACATAACGTCACTTAATTCAAACTATATCAGGACATGCTCTTAAAGCGGGCAGTGTTTTAAAAACTGCAGGGAAGAAGTGGCTGCCTACTTAAATTTGGCCCACGTGAACCAGAAGGAGTAGCGATCCTTCCTCTGGTTCACGTGGGCCGAATTCAGCATTCACATTTCCCTTTTCAGGTCGCATGGGCACGTGCCGCTAACGGTTCATGCGGTCTGAGATGGGGAGCACATGCAGCAGGTAAGGTTATTACAAGTTTGTTACATTCTAACAAAAACTGTTTGACATAGAGGAATGGTAGGTGAAGAGGGCAATGCCAAATGAGCTTACAATCAAAACAAACAAGGGAAACAGACACAGAGGGAAGTGAGGAAATAAAATAATCTGCCTGTACCTGATAGGATCGGAGGAGTGAGCACAGACTTGAGTAACTCTAACCAAGACATGTACATAGAGGAGTAGGTACCAGAGAAGGAGACACTGAAGGAGCAGTTAGAGAGGTAGGAACCAGGAGACAGCAGTGCCACCGAGGCCAAGGCTGCAAAGGGTGAGTAGGAGAAGCCAGTGGTCAACAGTGTCAAAAGCAGAAGAAAGATCAAGAAGAATAAGTAGGGAGTAATAGTCTTTGGATCTTGCCATTACTAAGTCATTTGTCACTTTGGTCAGAGATGAAATGTTCAGAGCGGAAGCCAGATTAAGGCGTAGGAAGTTTGAGTTCAGCTAGTCTGTAAGTTGACTATACAAAAGTCTTTTTGGTATGAGTGTGACCAGTGCAAGTTTGATGGATGAGAGGAAAGCGCTGGAAAAAAGAGAGTCATTTAAGAATTTAGTCAAAGATGTGATGGGGAGATGAGGGACATTGAGTAAGGTGTGAGGGAATGGGATCAAGGAGACACATAGGAAGGCAGCAAGGAAAAAGAAGCACAGAAACCATTTCTTCAGAAATTGGAGAAAATATACTATGTGTAGAGGAGGAGCAGACAGTTGAGGGGACAAGCAGTTGAGATGCTTTCTTTTCAGAAGTCATTATTTTCTGTGATACAGGAAGGCAGTCCTGACAGTCATTTCTGGTGTAGTAAACCCCCACTTTCATTGATCTGGTGCTGGGTGCCTGTTTCTGTGCTGCTAGGATCAGTGCCTCAGTGCTATCTTTCTACTCCGCTTTTTCTAACCACTGGTGGTATTTTGAATTATGAGACACATCTATTATCTGCCAGTGGTACATCCCATGGAATGGTTTATCTTGCCATAGAAGTTCGACTCCTCCTTTTTTGCCTCCTCTATCTGTTGTCTCAGGCATTCCCTTAGCAGTTTATCTTTGGACACCATCTTCGTAATGTACTTGTGAGTGCTCTGTGTTTCAGGACTGAAGCCTTGACACTCTTCTTCAGGCCCTGACCTTGCATCGAACCATGCATTCCAGTATCCATGTGTTTGGCAATGCACCATAGGCTTTCTTGTAGTCAATCCAAGCTGTTGGAACCCTGTGTGACTATTTGGTATACCAGCAGTTGCTGTTGTTGTTTGCAATCCACTTCTGAGTATTGCTCATGAGTATTGCTCATATGTCCATCAGTCTTTGAGGCTGTAATGCCTAACAGGATCTTCCATGTCCCATGTGCTGTTATGGACTTTTGTGCCATCCAACCTCTCTCAGATCTCAAATATAAAATAATTATATCATTTAATTTTCTTCAGGACAGCCCTCCAAATATAATGAATTCTCAGTTTGCATATTTATGGTTATACAGTTTTCTATACTTAACAATCAGATGTGAATAGACTCCTTGGTATTATGTTTAATGTGCATTTCTAGGGCACATTTATAAACGTTGGGAACAACTTCTATGATACTTGACTGTTTCATACATATCACAAGTATATTTGTGCCTCAGAATTCTAAATGAATGCCAGAATAACATTGTTTGTATGCAGCTGAAGGGTTTGGAACATCTCGGTTAGATCTGTCTTCTCTAGCTCAGTGAGGAGAAGGTTAGTTGGAAGGAGCTCTGTGAAACTTGGCAGTGACAATGGTAAAGCTGGGATTATTGCCGCAGGTGCGCTGGGCAATCATGTCAAAGATAAATCTCTGCTCAGCAACAAGGTGTGTCCTAATAACAAGCCAGCTTTTTATCACAACCTTTTCAAAACCAAAAGGAGAATGCATGACACACTACAGTTGGCAGGAAGGTGTGATTAAAGTTTTTTTTTTTTATAGTGCAATAAAATGTAAACTATTATGCAGATAAAATGGCATTACGAATCCCCTGCATGATGGCAATTCAAAATGGATTTAAAATGTAATGCCAAAGTAGCCAATCTGGAAGCCGAGCTGATTTGGAGAAGTTTTCCAGTTCAGATACTTTGGCAATTCTCACAGAATTTGGCTTTAATTTGTCTAATTATTCTAAAATGTGTTTATTAAAATTTATCAAGGTTCTTGTATTCACTATAAACTGAATGGTTGGTAGCCAAATTGAGCTTAATGGTTCCTTGTTATTTTTAAATGGATCCTATTGCAGCAGGGAGATTCATGTGGAGAAAAAACTCAAGCCATCGCAGCTGAACTACAGCAGAATTTCTGTGCTACAAGAAAAACAAAAATGCCATAAAAAAAGAGTGCGGTTCAGGGGGATTCAATATTATAAGGTTAAGGGAGGTTTGGTGTAGTGTCATGGCAACTTAAAGGTACACACCACTTCCCAAATAAAAATACATTTTAAAAAGACATTTGTGCATTGAATTATGATTTTCTTTTTCATTGGGGTATATCTAAAAAGATCTCTCTCTCTTTCCCCAGCACAGACTTTCTGTGACTGTCCAATCATAGACTTCCCAGTGCCGCTGAATGAGAAGTCTTTGCAATGCAGGTGTTCTGAGCAATAACTGCTATTTGAGTTTAGCTCCACTGAGCTAACCAAACCAGGAAGTAACAGGACTGGTTGTATGCATGAAAGCCAGGGGGTGTAACCAGGTTAATTTATAAATGTGCCAATTTCTATTCAAATCTTCACTTTTTGTCGAATGAGAGATCACATTATTTGTGCATATAGAAGTTTAGCAAGCTCAAGTGCTTTAGGTGTTTGAAGAGTTCTTTTATAGGACAACTATCACTTTCAACCTATTTTTAATAGTCCATTTATCCGTTTTAAAAGGATATAGATTTGTAAAAAAAAAAATATATATATATAAAAATATATTAAAAACTCATCCTTACTTAAGTATATGACAGGATCAGGTAGCATTAAAACCACTTGCCTAATATTATGTAGGTCCCCTTTGTGCTACTAAAACAGCTCTGCAGCATCGAGGCATGGACTCTACAAGACCTCTCAATGTGTCCTGTGATATTTGGCACCAAGACTTAAGCAGCAGATCCTTTAAGTTCTGCAAGTTGTGAGGTGGGGTCTTCATGGATTGAATTTTGTTGTTTCAGCACATCCCACAGATGATTACTCAGATTGAGATCTGGGGAATTCGGAGGCCAAAGCAACACCTTGAACTCTTTGTCATGTTTCTCAAACCATTCCTGAATTTTTTTTGCAGTGTGGCATGGTGCATAATCCTGCTGAAAAAGGCCACTGCCATCAGTGAACTATTGCCATGCAAGGGGTTAACGTGGTCTACAACAATCTTTAGGTAGGTGGTACGTGTCATCGTAACATCCACATGAATGCCAGGACCCGAGGTTTCCCAGCAGAACATTGCCAAAAATCTTCACCCAGAGCCCCTCCACCGGCATGCCTTCTTCCCATAGTACATCCTGCTGCCATATCTTTTCCAGATAAATGATGCACCCGGCCATCCACTTGATCTAAAAGTAAAATACGATTCATCAGACCAGGCAACCTTCTTCCTTTGCTCCATGATCTGGTTATGATGCCAACGTCCCCAATGAAGGGGCTTCTGATAGTGGACAGGGGTCATCACGGACACACTGCAACTATGGACCACCATACACAGCAAATTGCTTTTCTACCATGGCCAGTATTGTTGTCTAGCCATCTAGCCACTTTTTGACCATTTTCAAGGTCACTCAGATTTTTTCTCTTGTCCATTTTTCCTGCTTCAAACACATAAGATTCAAGAACTGACTGTTCACTTGTTGCCCAATATATCCCACCCCTTGACAGGAGCCATTGTAACTATATAAGCAATATTATTGACTTCACCTGTCAGCGGTTTTAATGTTATGGCTAATCAGTGTACATGCACCTTGGATTAGACATTGTTTGAAAACCAATAGTTAGTCTCTGTGGTCTTCCCTGCTTCTGTGCAAGAAGGGAAGCATGGAAGGCCATAAAGTCAAACTGTCGGTATTTAAACACTATAGCAGGAATGTGGAAATGCACTCAAACCCATTTGAAATGTATCCAGGTGCACCAGACCTGTCCCAGTACCAGGACTCAAATATTTGATGAGGAAATATAGAAGAGAAGTCCAGGCACTCTCAGGATACAAAAATGCTAATTTATTTTACCCACTGCAACGTTTCGACCTACACGGTCTTTGTCGAGCTATTTAAACATTGTCTCACCCGAGGTTTATATATATGGCTGAAGGATCCTGTCATATTATAAAGGTAGGGATGAGTTTTTTACTCAGTTTTTTTACATATATTTCATTTCTAAAAATCCATTTATTTTCAATACATGATATTATGTTTGAGGTGACAGTTGTCCTTTAAGGTTATGGTAACTTACACAATCAAACTGTATTTGAATCAAAGTGAAAATTTGGGTGAAATAACCACATTTGTCATTTATGAATAATTGATTGCCATGGTTACATTCTGACAACTGAATTAGACCCAAAATAATTTTCTTCTACAGAATTAGTGCTAACTTGTTTCTTGCAAAAGTGCAGTTGAGCACCAATTAAGTGAACAGATGATAGGTTATCATTATGAATACAGTGTCCCAGAAATAGATCATGAGTTTCTGGGTGACTAATGATTAATTAACTAATTGGGCGAGTTAGAATTTGTATCATACATGCTAAACAGAGGCATAACTAGAAACCACAGGGGCCCAGTGCGAAAACTGTCCTGCCCCCCGCCCCCCCTTCCGTCGAGCCCGTGCCACCCTCCATATGTCTACCCTCCCATACGTTGCCCCTCCCCACACACACACATAGACACACACATATACAAAGGCACACATACATACAGACACACACATGCACACATACATACAGGCACACATACATACAGACACCCAGAAGCATTTCACTGGACCACCAGGGATAATCAAAGCCAGAGGGAAAACCTGTGGGCTGTACTGGTTATGATATTGGAAGTAACCCTTTTAGTACAGGTGTTGATCACGACAACCTGTTGGTATTTTTTTGTTACAAACATATACTGACTGTCAGTAAAATAGGCTTAATTTTTGTATGCAAACTAGCCCTCGGTTGGTTATTACAAATTTTAATAGCAACATAAAATGTTATACAAATAAGCTTGTTACCAGTGTGTTTATATGCTTTTAAGCAAAATATGTCCAGCTGACAAGAAATAACTCAATTTGAATCAAGAGATAAACACATAAGTTCATATATTTCCCCAAATAGCCCAATATGACTATGATGCTCAAGAATACAGAATGATTCTCAATCCTACAAATGCTGATGTTGCCATGATCTTATCATGGTTCCATGATTAGTTTACATAAACTTCTAATGAGCATCATGTAAGAATATACAGGTGATGGTCAATGGCTGACGAGAGGGTCTAGACAGGGGTTCTCAACGTTAGTCCTCAGGACCCCCTACCAGTCCAGGGTTTAGGGATTACCTGGGTGTGTCTAAGGTGTTTAGAAAAAGAAAAAAAAAACACCTTAGAGTCTAAGGTGTTTTTTTTCTCTTTTTCTAAACACCTTAGACACACCCAGGTAATCCCCAAATCCTGGACTGGTAGGGGGTCCTGAGGACTGGGTTGAGAACCCCTGGCTAAAGTGAAAATTGAAAAGCTCACTGAGGTTTCTAGTGTCTTTGGAAAAAAAATTGGAAAAAAACTGTCAGCTGAACTTTTATTTTCATAATTTAGTTTAAAACAATAATGGAATAGATTATTTTAATCTAAACAGGTTTAGCTGCAATTACAATCAGGTCCATCAGTGTTTCAGTGTGGAGGCAGCAATCTTGCAATGGTAATTTTTGATCACAAAATAAGACCGCAGAGAACATGTGATGTCAGCAATCAATCAGGTCTGTGATTTACAAAGTAACTCACGGCTTTCACTGTGCAGGAAACAGGAAAATGAACTCTACGATGACGCTCTGTGTGTATACAGTTTGCTAGAAATGTTTAATTTTTTTATTTTATAAAACTGCTCAACATAATAAAAAATGATCAACACAAAATATAAACAGCTGTTTTACATACTGATGGTATTATGGTACACTTATTACTTTTAAAAATAGAGTCCCTCTAAGTTAACGAAATTATATTAGTATTAAGAGTAGATTTCTAATGAAACACAATAACCGATATTTTTTTTTAATAAAGAATTAAGTATTATTAAATACTCCCTGCTGACATATCTGTTTTAAAATCCTCTAGGAGAGAAAAAAAAAACTGCAAAAAAAAAAAATTAAATAAAATAAATGATTATTAACTTCCCTTTGAAATGCAAACCTTTGCGTAATTGAGTTGCTGGACAAGTTGAGGTGAATGGGTTTAGACAGATTAACATTCTAACAGCAAGTGGCGGTCAAACAATGCAGCTGAATTAAATCCTCATGTGCTCATTAGTAATAATAAAAAAAAAAAGAATATGAAGGTTTACAAAATGTCCACATCACAAGAAAGACATTTGGAAACCTTCAGTTATTAATAAATGGAGCAGATTAAAGAAAGTGTGCTATACGATTTCAAAGCAATAAGCCATCTCCACTGCCAAGCTAGTGGTGTCATAATGAAACCTGCAGGGGACTCACTAGTAAATATCTATTCCAGACGTCTGGTCGAACATCTGACATCAAAGCATGCCATATTCTAATCAACACTGAATCTCCTGCACATGTAAAGGGTATTTAAAAAATCCAAAGCTCTCCTGCTTCATTACAACACCAAAAATATTACCAAGAATGTGAGTATAAGTAAAATAGCATAAGAGGGGGTAAATGCCCCTCCCTGAAATTATTGCCCTTCATTTGATGAACACGCTGCCTAAGAGGTGCCTAAGTGGTTGCATAGTGTGGTTTTGTCCTTCCTGGGAAAATTGCACAATCACACACCAGCTATAATACGTGAGGCATGTACTAGGCTGCAAAAATCTGTTTTGGGATACTGCCGAACAGTTGGGATACTGCTTATATGTCACAACTGAAAATAATCGATGAGTTAATTTTACCTTCTACAATTGGGCTAATGTAACTTACATAATTTGGGTATCTGCCAATACTCACTGTGCAAGGTACTAGATAGCACAATTGTGATCAAGTAGTAGATGTAAAAAAATGTTCAGTTTAAATTCAATAATAAGTCTTGATGCTCCTTCCTGTCACTTCATAGGACTGAGTATCCTAGCAATGGGATCCTAGGACTTTAGGCCATTAGCCTAGGTTGCAAGACCCCTGACATACGTGCCCCTTTTAGATCAATGATCAATACCCTCGTTAGTCTGATTAGACATTTGTATTTACCTTCCAGACTATTAGGCTTAACACTAACTATGGAGTACCGTCTCGGAACTTGTAGAGTCTAGAGTTGTCTTCTAGATAGAATGGTAGAAGAGAATGGAGCTGGGCAAGATTTAAAAAAATGTACTTTGGAATAAAATAGATGCCTAAAGTTACTGTCAACACCTGACCAAGAAGCTCACAGAAAGAAAAGTTGGATAAGAAGTTTAGTCTTTGACAAATAGCTTTTTTTAGCGCTAAACTTCACACACTTTGGTCCTCCACCCCATTCTGCTCCCCTGGTTGTCTGCAAAGTTATATCATGGTAGAATAAAGGTAACATTTGAAGCTTGCTCATACTGACTTTGTTGGAATTTCACTGAATACTAAGACAAAGTAAGGAATACTCCGTATTATCTCAGTATTTTTCCTTCGCTAGACGCTGGGCGGAGCTATCGTCGTGTAGAAATATAAATCTTCCAGCCATCACCAGTGACAGCTGTCGATATATTAGCTGTATTGCAGGATCCTCCATTGACCTCAATGCATACGTAGAAGAGAACTGCACAGAATAAAATGGCAGTGCCCGTGAAGGGCAGGTTCAGGTGAACAAATTTCAACTTTCACTGCCACCCACCTCCGATCACCAGACGACAGACAGCTATGTAGTTGTAATACTTTCTTTGTGTAAGGACAGGCAGTTCTGATTGCTCTTAACACTATTCGTCATGCCCCAAGTCTGTCTCCTATTGGTTGAGATGATGACTTGATACTTCATGATCTTTCTCCATGGCTTCAGAGTACTGTAATGTCTCCTTATCTGACGTAGTTATAATCCATACTATTGATAACGTCTGTCTCTAGTATAATGAACAGAGAGATGTACTTATACCGGGTTACACAATGAAACCTGTAATTTTCTGCAAAGTGACAGTCTGGCAACTCCTGTGCAAAGACATAGTGTCCCAAAACCATAACTTGTCACTTGTGTGCTGTGTAATTCAATGCTCTCAAAAGACAATGACTTCCTGTCTCAAACACAGAGAAAGCTTCCCTCTTCAACAGATTTGTCTGGAGTCTTGTCCTTATTAGATAAGAAAGTGCATTAAAAAGAAAATAAATACAAGTCACATGTCACAGTGTATACAGGTTCTACTCCGTTACCCAACTTAATAACACTCATTTTATTACAAAAGGCTGTGGAAGTCATAAGCATACAAACACACAGATGGCAGACAGACAGACAGAGCAACTTGTGGAATTGTGTGTGGACGATATGTCATATTGTGTGTTTGGTGGTCTGTGTGTGGGGCTGCTTGCAGTATTGCATGTGAAAGGATGCTTGTGGGGTTGTGTGTGTATGTAGATTGTCAGTGGTGTTGTTTTTGTGGAGCCTGTGTGTGTGTTATTTGTATGAGGGAGAAGCTTCTTCTGCAGCCCTCTCGCGCAGTGTAGGTGGCTTCCCAGGGGTCCAGTAGTGACCAGACTGACCAGGTACAGGTCAAGGACAGGAACTGCGATAGCTGCTGTGGGCTGCTCTATTCTAGTGTGGATTCCCGTTCACAAGGCTGCAATACGTAAATTGGGGATTGCCCCTTACCACCTTCAATTTGAGATCACTTCCTCTAAGTGCTGCAATACGTAAATTGGGGAGGGGATTGCCCCTTACCACCTTCAATCACTGCTTGGGTTTCCCTAGCAGATGTTTGAAGTCCCCTTGGACTCCTGATAGGCCAGAGCCCTTTTGGCTCTGACAGCCTTGAGTGTCGTGCAAAGGCACCTCAAGTGCTATGCATGGCACATATGCCTTAGGTTGCTGACCCCTGCTGTACATAATAAGTATGTTTAAAACAGAAACTAAAAAGCATGTTGTAGATCATTGTACACTATTTTGTGTCCTTTTTTGTATAAAATCTATAGATACAGACTAAAGAAAGAAAGCAATACTTTACAATCACTGAACAGTGCATATTGAGAAACTAGAAAACAAAGGGTAAACGAATAAACTTTATTTAAGAAATAAAAAAAAACTATCCAGGATAGTTCCTCTTTGTCATAAGTCCTGATGGTTTCACTACTGCAAGTCAAGTGAGAAAACATCAATTCATGTGACTTGATGTCCTTCACATGATAGACACACTGTAACTGTGGTCAGTATTTTTTCCAGTGCTCAGCGTTCAAGGGACCACATTGCATCAAATTGTCCCATTTTATCTTCCAGTTGTATTGTTCACAAAGTGATTGCTAGTAACATTGACATGTTTATATCTCACATGGTACATCCCCGCTGCAACAAAATAAGATTACTAAACAGAATCTTGCTGAATTGTAATATATAGTGACTTGGTGTTTTCCAAAGTGCAGACTTTACAGTAAAGGAACATGTATCGTCATTCTGACATTGTGTTCTTCATTTTCACTGATGAGATAGTGGAGGTCTCTCTGGAGACAGCAGAGGTTCTTTATACACAATACAGTCCAACGCAACAATAGTCAATAAAATGAACCCCACACCATGCCACCTACTTATTTAATTTCCCCTGTCTCTCCACAATTCATTTTATCTATGTGTTTACATTCCTATATGTGGAATTAAGTCTGCAGCACTAGCCTTTTTCGAATGTTGCTCTGCCAGCGTATGAATATTAAAGGAGATTTTAAGTGTTGGAATGTCTTATTTAAAAAGGTTATACTATAATATTAAAAACATGTAAAATGACACCCTATGCACTCTATGCATTGTAACCACTTCAGATTATTGTAGTGGTTGTGGTCATAGGAGTCTTTGGAGTCTGTAAAAGTTACAGTGAAGAATGAGAAACAAAGCTAGGTGGGGATTGAAGAGGTTTACTAGTGATAGGCAAGTTTAAAAAAACTTGTCATGTGGAGTAATTCCCTCACAGAGGTCGCATTACTTAAAGGAATTAATTTTATTGCTGCTATTGTCAATGGTTGCATCAATACCTAATCAAATTAACTTTATTAGAGGAAACAAACACTCAAGATGTTACTGACCCCTCCTTGTGGTATAATAGACACATGACCCCACACTAATGCAGATCAGACTATGGAGGAAACTATCTACCCTTAATACTGGACACTATAATTGTATTGAATTTAAACCCCTTGCATATTTTTAAACTATATAATCTCTAACCACCATTTCTTTGTCATTGTATCTTAACTGGACGTGTGTGTGTGTGTGTGTGTGTGTGTGTGTTTTCTCATACACACATATATTCTGCAGTTTGTCTTGTCCTGCATGCTAAAGCTAGTTGCTACCTGCCCTTCTCAACATTGGTTTTGTTAACTTAAATGTTATTCAACATCCTGCTTATCTCTAAAGATTTTCTCTGTTATTTCTTCTCCCCCCCCCTTATTTTATTGATACCCACCCGAATGTCTTGCTTGACCAATCCTCACCTCCTCTGTGCATCTCCATTCCATAGCTTTTATTGCAGTCCTGTTTTGACCCTATCATCTCTGTCTTCCACAGTCTGAGTTTTAAAAGACCACTTCTAGCACACCTGAACAGTGCTCACCTCATCTGCTCACACTAAAATAACCAGAAACCATGCAAACCTCCTCCAAATACCCTGCAGTCTATCCTCCTCTACCAAAATTCAGTGTGCACTCTGGAATGCTCGCTCCATTTGTAGTAATATCAAATCTACAGCAATACATGACCTCCTCATCTCTAACTCTCTCACAATACTGGCACTCACTGAGACCTGGCTATCTCCATCCGATGCCGCTACTCCTGCTTCTTTATGTTTCGGTGGTCTACAGTTCTCCCATACTCCTAGACTTGACTGTAAAGGAGGTGGTGTCGGCATCCTTCTCTGCCCTCAATGTACCTTTCAACCTATCCTCCCTGCCCCTGCCCTATCCTTTACTTCCTTTGAAGTTCACACTGTACGCCTTTTTAAGCCCACTCCTTTAAGAATTGCCATCATCTATCGCCCCCCTGGTCACCCTAAACTATTCATTGAACACTTTTCCTCCTGGTTACCCCACTTTCTTTCCTCTAGCACTCCCTCTCTCATACTTGGGGACTTCAATATCCCTATCAACAAGCTCAATTGCCCTGATGCCTCTCGTCTGCTCTCTGTAACCTCTTCCTTTGGACTCACACAGATTTCTTCCTCAGCAACTCACACTGCAGGAAACACTCTTGACCTCATCTTCGGCAATCTCTGTACTACCTCTGATCTCGCCACTGCTCCATTTCCTTTGTCTGACCACCATCTGCTAACATTTAACATCTGCACACCCCATACCAAAATCTCACCACCGTCCACTCTCCAACCTCGCAGAAACCTCAACTCTCTCGATCTCCAGCACTTCTCCACTAAACTCCAAACACTCCTTTTACCCATCTCAAATCACAACTGCCCTAACTCTGCAACCTCACTCTACAACTCCACTCTCTCCTCTCCTACAGTTAAATGCAGCAAGTGCCCCCAACTACAACCCTGGCACACCAAGCTGACCCGTTACCTCCAAAAATGTTCCAGAACTGCTGAACGCTGCTGGAGAAAGTCTCACTTTGCATCTGACTTTGTCCACTATAAATTTATGCTGCGCTCCTACAGCATGGCTCTTTCCTCTGCAAAAGTAAGCTACTTCAACACCCTCATAAGCACACTGTCCCACCAACCCAAATACCTGTTTCACACTTTTGATGCACTTCTTCGCCCTGTGACTCCCCCTCCACCACCTTGTCTGCCACAAACTTTGCATCTCATTTCACTGAGAAGATCTCTACAATCAGGAAAGAGATCTCTAATCTTTCTCCAACCAGTATCAATACATCACCCAACCCCACTCCCCCTGCCATCCTAAGCTCATTTGCACCTGCTACAGCACAAGAGGTTTCTGCTCTGCTCCTGTCCTCCCGCCCCACCACCTGCTCCCTCGATCCTATTCCCTCGCATCTCATCCGCACTTTGTCTCCCTCTCTTGCTCTTCCTCTCGCTAACATTTTCAATCTCTCCCTTTCCTCTGGCACATTTCCCTCTGCCTTCAAACATGCAACCGTAACCCCAATTCTGAAAAAGCCCAACCTTGATCCCAACTCCCCATCCAACTACCGCCCTATCTCGCTACTGCCATTTGCCTCCAAGATCCTCGAGAGAGTTGTCTACGCCAGATTGACAGACTTTCTTGAATCCAACTCTCTGCTTGACCCCCTTCAGTCTGGATTCCGCGCTGGTCACTCTGTCGAAACTGCTGTGACCAAAGTATCCAACGATTTAATTGCTGCTAAATCTCGCGGCCAATACTCTATCCTAATCCTCCTTGATCTTTCTGCCGCCTTTGACACTGTTGATCATCAACAGCTTCTTCACATTCTCCGTAACTTTGGTCTACGGGATTCTGCTCTCTCCTGGTGCTCCTCCTACCTCTCCCAGCGCTCCTTCAGTGTTTCTTTCTCTGTCTCTGCCTCTTCTCCCCAACCCCTCCCTGTCGGCGTCCCCCAAGGTTCTGTCCTCGGCCCCCTACTGTTCTCTATCTATACTGCCTCCCTTGGTAAACTCATCAGCTCTTTTGGCGTCCAATACCATTTATATGCAGATGACACGCAAATCTACCTGTCCTCCCCTGATCTCTCTCCGCCCACCTTGACTCGTGTTTCTGACTGCCTCTCTGCTATTTTCAACTGGATGGCTGCTCACTTCCTTAAACTCAACCTGTCCAAAACAGAACTTCTAGTTTTTCCTCCCTCAAGTGCTGCTACTCCTGTGTCTGTCGCCATCCAAGTCAACGGCGCTACTATCACCTCTACCTCCCAGGCTCGCTGCCTAGGAGTTCTTTTTGATTCTGATCTCTCTTTTACTCCCCATGTTCAATCGATAGCCAAATCCTGTCGCTTCCAACTCAAGAACATAGCACTCATATCTAATGCCGGACGCGGCTAAGGTACTGGTTCATGCTGTTGTTCTCTCTCGCCTTGACTATTGCAATCCCCTTCTCAGCGGTCTTACATGTTCCCAGCTTGCACCGCTGCAATCTATAATGAATACGGCTGCGAGGCTTATTTTCCTGTCCGGTCGCACCTCCCACGCCTCCGCGCTCTGTCAGTCCCTGCATTGGCTTCCAGTTAGATATAGGGCCCAATTCAAAATTCTGGCGCTTGCTTACAAATTCCTACATAATGCTGCTCCAACATACCTATCTTCCCTCATACACAAGTATGTCCCGACGAGACCCCTGCGCTCAGCCCAAGATCTACTCCTATCCTCTGCCCGGATCCCCACCTCTGATGCTCGCCTTCACGACTTCTCCAGGGCTGCACCTATTCTGTGGAACTCCCTTCCCTCCTCAATCAGACTTTCACCCAGCCTCCATTCCTTCAAAAAATCTTTGAAAACTCACTTCTTTATTAAAGCGTATCAATTAAACTGTCAGCAGGTTTCTCATCCCCCACCCCATGACTCTGTTCCTTCACCTGTCAAAAATGACCTACCAAGCACTCAATAAACCCTTCTGTAACAAACTATTTAATTCCCCTACTTTAATCCTTTGTGTCACTATACCCCACTCCGTCTAGCATGTAAGCTCATCGAGCAGGGCCCTCAACCCCCTCTGTTCCTGTACGTCAGTGGTCTGATCTCAATTATGTGTCTGTTAGTCCACCCATTGTACATTGTACATAATAATAATAATAATACAGTCATCAATTGCCTAGAATGTTGAGGGTGGTGTGTAGGATGCAGTTAACAGTAACTGTAAGGAGAGTGGGATACACAGAATTGTAATATATGTGTAAATATATCAGTTATACAGGCTAGAATTAAGGAGAAGAGTACGAAAATATTTGTTAGTGGTAATTTAATCAGTCTACCATTTTCAGTTACACTCAGTTATACTATTGTAATAACAACCAGAATGTTTCTCTTGCTGTCTACAAATATTTTTTTTTTTTACCAGAAATCTTAGAATGTCATCTACACCCATGACGTGGGTCGAGATTTCTGGTCCAGAAATCTGACTGAACACCAGGCACCGGTCACTGCCTCTTAGATAGCCACATGCACTCTACTCTGAGCTAAGCCTGGCTTTAATAGCACAAAATAACAATTACAGATAGCAATAGTCATTTACACTTAATTTATAAGCTCTGATCATAAAGGACAAGCTGCAGAAAAAGTGAAAACCTACTTATTCAGTATGATACCTTGATGATATTGTAAAAACCTTGGGCAAAGGTTTAGAGGTCCCAGGAATCGGGCAACATCTGTACTGCTAACCCACACTTCATGTTTGAACAAGGTTACATTCTGTAAATACAACAAAGTTAAAGAAATTGTGCGGATTATCTTAAAAGCTCCTTGTAAATGGGTCTATGAGTACTTTAATTTAGCTGTAAGTCCTTGTTGTGTAATTCAAAAGGTTTGACTTTCTGGGTTCATTCACTTAACATTTATAGTTATATAACAGCAGTTGTAAAATACACATACATTTGAAAAATGCCAGTTGTCAACTGGGTACAACTCACTGGTTGTGGTTTTGGTGCTTGGATAGGTCCTTTAATAATATCTTGTATTTATAATATCTTTATTTATAATAGATCACAGTATGTCTGGTACAGATATCTCTCTACTTGGGGTATTTAAATCAGATATCTTATTTTCCTCACATTCTCTGTTTGCCATCAATTCATTCCATATTGTAGGTGGAGATGGTAGGAGTTGTCAGCTTTCAGAGGAGGTCTGAAAGGAAGGGAGATGTGCCAAGGACTGATGAGCAAATAATTACGCAATATTTACAAAAAAAACAAACCAACAAAAAACAAAAGTAAGAATGCACCTAAAAAGGATGGGGGCCCGCACTAAAAAAGAGACATGTCTGCCTGATATGAATGCACACCAGGCTAACTGACCATTGGGTTGACCATCTCTATTCAGGGCTGCACAAGGCTGGATTTTGCACTCTCTGCTGCCCCAAGGCCAGTTTCCTCAATGAGCAAGCAATTCCCATCTGCCCCCATTTATCTCTCCCTCACATGTTCCTCTCTTCCTTTCTCCAATTTTGCCCCTGTTCTTTTTCCCCATCCTTCACTTGTACCCCTCATAACTCCTTCTTAAAGCACCTGCTCTACTTTTCTGTCCCCCTGCCTCACACAATTGTTCTCCTTTTCTCCCCCTATCCATCACCTGTTCCCCTCTAAACTCCCCTTTCAATCACTTGTTCTCCTCTTCTGTCCCATTTCCCCTTCGCTTGCTTGTTATCCTTTTTTCCACTGGTTAAATTCTTCTCTTAACTCCTTCTGTGTCTCTCTTCTAATACTAATGTGGCTTCATCAGCAACGGCAGGCAGCTGGTGGTACAGGAGGCCACAGGGGGTTATGGTACTGACGTCATCTTCATGCACTGTAGTTTGTTTGGCTGCCTGCTATGAAGAGAGGACCTGCTGCGGGTGTCAGGTGAAAAGGAAAAATCTAATCACAACCAATGATCCAGGGTTCTAGCAGCGCCACCCTTCTCCTGTCTGATACCACGAGCCATGGCCTTTATAAGCTTATGGGAAATCTGGCCCTGAGGCTGATGATTTCCCATAAGGCTTCCGAGGCCATGGCCTTTGATCGACACGGCCATTTGGGAGATCAAAGATCTCCCTTATCGACTATCCTATTTAAACGCCAGGGGTACAGTAGTGTAGTATCCCGGAGCCTCCACACCTGGGCACCAGCATTTTATCTTGCCTCGTGTAGTTTATCTGGCCTCCAGCAGGGCTTTTTCGCTGTCGGAGAATATACAAGGGAGGAAAATAGGTTCCAAATGCCGGTCATCCTCTGCCTCATGGCAGTTGGTGGGGATGGCAGTGCCAGTGATAAGAATGCACGAAATGGAAAATACTTGTTCTTCTTCTTAGAGGGCTGCTGACTTGGGGCGCAGTGGCAAAGCTTAACAAGCTTCAAGCTTTAAGAGTCTGGGCCAATTGGAGGACAATGGGCAGGACTACATGACATTGCTGTCATAAGTTATAAACCCATGTGACCTCCTCCTTATCCATGTATGTAAGGGGAGCAGAGGGGACCACAAGAGACAACCACCAGGGAGAAGACAAGTGACCCAGTCAATGCAGCCAAGAGCAACTGCACAGCCCTGTCCTGCCCTACCCTTCTCACTCTCCAGGAGCTTAGTTAGTCAACCACCAGCTTGCCCAGCCAACAGCAGCCTCTCTAGGCCAATGGAAGTCCAGCAACCAGCAGCAGCCTGCCCACCGCCTGCCTATCTGCCCAGCCAAAGTGGTCAGCTGCCCACCTGCCCATGCCTAGGGGCCAGCTGCTCGCCTACCCAGTGGACAGCCACTAAAACCCACTGAGGCCAACCAGTCTCGCCAACCAAGACTAGGGACCAGCAATTCAGTGCCACAGATCAGCCGTATGGCACCCACCAAGACCGATGGCCAGTTGGCTGGAGCTTAGTCAGTAGCCAATCACCCGCTAAGACCGGGGTCCTAGCACTCACAAAGACCGGATAACCGCTTAGTGTGTATGTTTGCATGGGTCAGAGCATGTGTGTCTCCATGGATTATCAAGTCAGTGTCTTCTTGGTTTAGTGAGTGTGTGTCTGCATGGGTCAGTGTGTGTGTTTGCATAGATCAGTGAGTGAGGGTCTGCAGGGTTGCCATCAGGGAGTGACAACCATAACGGTTGTCACGTTCCCGGCGGTCCTGGGGGGCCCGGACTGCTTTGGCAGTTCAGGGCCCCACAATTACTCTCTGCACCTATATATAGTGTTGATCGCTATATATAGGTTCAGTCGCGGGGCCCCCTGGCTCCCTATACTTGCAGAGGGGGCCCAGCGGACTGCATCTGTACTTTACAGCATTTCCCTCTCTCTAAATCCCGCGGGAGTTAGAGACAGGGAAATGCTGTAAAGTACAGATGCAGTCCGCTGGGCCCCCTCTGCAAGTATAGGGAGCCGGCGGGCCCCACCATGCCACCGGACAACCAGGGATCAAAGAATCTTCCCCCCTCCCTGGACCAGGTAAGAAACAGGGAGGGGGGAATAACAGTTATTACATTACATGCATACACTACTATACACACACACACTGCATTCACTACACTAATACACACACTGCATCCACTACACTAACACACACACTGCATTCACTACACTAACACACATACACTGCATTCATTACACTAACACACACTCTGTATTCACTGCACTAACACACACTCTGTATTCACTGCACTGACACACACTCTGCATCCACTACACTGACACACACACTGCATCCACTACACTGACACACACTCTGCATTCATTACACTAACACACACCGCATTCACTACACTAACACACACCGCATTCACTACACGAACACACACACCGCATTCACTGCACTAACACACAACGCATCCACTGCACTAACACACACACTGCATCCACTGCACTAACACACACACTGCATCCACTACACTGACACACACTCTGCATTCACTACACTGACACACACACTGCATTCATTACACTAACACACACAGCATTCATTGCGGGGCGGGAGGCCGGCCGGGCGGGGGGAGAGGGGGGCGTGTGGGGCCCAGATCTTGTGCTTTGTCAGGGGCCCCAAAATTTCTGGTGGCGGACCTGAGGGTCTGCATGGCTTAGTGAGTGACCGTCTGTATGGTTCAGTGAGTGTGTCTGTATGAGTAATTCGTAAACCCCACTACACATTGTGATCTTTCAGCATAGTTTATATCTCAAACATTGTAAACTATTTTGTCAATACCATGAAAGAGACACAACATACTAGAATCCCCAGTGTGTTATGCAATCCAAAGATTATACCAAAAATAATATCAGTGCAAGAACATAATACATTTTACAATAAAAGAAAAAAGTGTCTGCAGTATTTAATTCATTTAAAGATAATGAAAAAATTTAATGATAAAAGAGAAAAAGGTGTTGCAGTCATTTCTCTGATCAGGAGTCTCTCATTCTGGTACATGGACTAGCTTTCTGAATAATATAGGTGCCTGCATAATGATAAATATATGTCTATTATATTCGTAGAGTGAATGTCACCGGCCAGGTAATGGAGTTCATTTCCTTATCTCACTTTACCTTGTAATGCAAACAATAAAGAATTTGATTAGCACTAAATAGTTGATGATTATTTGAATGCCATATTTTATAGATTTTTCTGTGTCAGAGAATGACTTATGTACCTAATTAAAGACAAACTGTCATTTCTGAATTTAGGGCATAGTTGGATTATTTATCACAAGTCACTAATTATTTTTTATTTCTGCTTTTTATTTGTGTGGGCTGTCTTTCCCATAGGCATAGAAATGGGTTTTTTTTATTTAATTTTTTTGTAGTAATATTTCAGAGAGAGCATAGCCCAAGCAGATTTAATCGCACTATGAAACATCACTATTTTACATTTTTGTATTAATATTAAAGTACAAAACAGAAGAACAAATAAACATAACATTAAATGGCTCTAAAGGCTCATCTTCTCAATGAAATGGTCTTGGCACAATGACCCTTTTGGGATTAACCCTGCAATCTAAAACATTGCTGTTAAGTAGATATGGCAATATTATCATTATAGCGTTAACAACCCCTCCAAGAAATTGAAAAAATTGGGGTGCAGGGGATGTCTCAAATTGTCACATGATCATGTATGATCTATTGGTATAATAAGGGGCACTAGTGCTTGTTTATGACCCATGGGTTCCAAACTTGAACTATGAAAGAAGTCAGAAGAAGCATTTTATATTTGCATGATTTCATTAGTTTTGTGAATAATATTGGCTAAAACTGAAGGAGAGACTAATGTGATGTAATTCAATCTGTCAGGTTTTTTTTCCCGCTAGCTGCTTGCCCACTCTTGGATAGCAGTTTATATTCTTGAGAGATAAACTCATCAGTTGGCCCGGGCAGGGAAAAGGACCATTTGCAAAGAGGGACTGGTTAACCCAAAACTCTTTCAATCAAGCAATGGACTTACTGCCAATAGGGATAAACTTTAGGGCTGCATCAACACATGTATATGTAAGTACCTTGACGTCTGCCGAATGGTTCTTATCTGCCGTCACATTCTATGTTTCTATGAACATTATCCAGCAAGTGTCCCAACAGTTATGACCCATGGGTAGCAGCTTAACTGCCACAATGTTCTTGCAGGTTAACACATTTAAATGATTAAGTTGTGTTTTTCCAAATGTCCAACCAATTCATTAGGTTAACTACTTCCCCAAAGTCTGCTTCTGAGGCAGATATACAAGGCATATCTCTCTGATTCAATACAGAAGTAAGAGCCTTTCACAATTAACGTTATTACTTCTCAAGTTGAGATTCTTTGTAATGCTTGATTCAAACTGGGTCATGCTTCTTTCATGTGTGAGCAGAACTCCTGATTTGAATAAAGTGGAAAAAAAATATCTAGACCTTAGAGAGCCTTGAGGGGAGAGGTCACTCAATATAAAAAGTCAACCATCCATACAAACAGAGAAAGGCATTTTATGCCAGTAAAGTCACACACAATAAACAAGGAGTTACAAGAGGCATGTTGTGTAATCATATTACTTTTGCTATTGTGATTCCCTCAAAATGGTGTCAATCACACACATCCATTCCCAGAAACCAAGTGGAATTGGGGGGGGGCACACCCGGAACATGCATTTCTCAGTAGTGATGCTGCCGTAAAGACCAATATTTACACAAAATACAGTAAGGATCAGCACACGCGCACACACAAAATACAGTTTTACATTTTGCAAAGCTATTTAAAATCACATAACTTGGCAAACAAATATGGGGATTCAGTTCCACCATATGGCTATATCATGTTAAGCCCACCAAAATCTCACAGTACCCTTACACTAGTTTAAATATGGGAGATAAACATACTAACTGCAATACTTACTGCTTAAACTACTACCACAGACTCTCCTTAAACGTATGCGTTCCTGTGGTCACCTCCAAAGGGACATCTATAGTGGAGGGGAGGGGTGCTCAATTCAAAAGTTATCTGCTCTGGATTTCAAACATACACAGAAGAAAGGGAATTGAGACGCATATGCACTCCCAAGCATCATGCGTGTGCATGAACAATTAACACCAAATTGCATGCAGTTGTATCGTCCTGATGTATATTTTTCAATTAATATCTGTGCGTCTAAATGGTTTTGCAACTCCAATAGTGTGTGACTGTGATATAGGCTAGTTTATGCAGTATCGTGGCAATGGCTTTCTGCTAATTCTGTGTATATATATGTATATATATATATATATATATATATATATATATATATTTTTTTTTTTTCATGAAATACAACAAAGAGAGTAAAAGGGTGAATCTCACATGATTCAAAATAAGAGCAGAGTTTGCCAAATGACATACAGAGACAATGGTCTGTCAAAATATAGATTATCTAACAAATAAACCATCAAAATAAACTACATAAAAGTTACTCGAAAGCCATTACTCATTGACTTCACCAGCACCAAAGCAATTTAAAGGAACACTCCTACTACATACATCACTTCAGCATAAGCTCCTAATTGTCTACTACATCGGGGTAGTTCTCTCCATCATTAGTATGCCCTAATTGTAGTGGAGTGGGTAAGAGCTGTGGTTGGGATGGCGATCATGTTTTTTAGAGACCCAACCAAAGAACACTAGTCTATGTTTTAACAGGGTGATTGGCCTAATATTAAAAAAAGATCAAACCAACAACTTAAGTAGTTAAAACAAACCACGTTCTGTCAGTCTTCATATCTAAGTATGATCTTCTTTTCATTTTTCTCTGAATTTACAGTTGAGTTAGTTTAATTCGTGTTTTCCAAGTTACATTTCACATAATAGACGGTATGGGTCCTATGGGTCCTCTGGACGGTATATTTTATTTAAGTATTTTTACAGAGCAAATAACAACAACCCAGCCTCACAATGTGAGATCAGAAAAATCTAAAAAATAATGTATCAAAAGACACTGTATGCACTACAACTATTTAATTGAATTGAATTAGTTATAGTGCCTGGAGTCCTCTTGCACTGCTTTTTATCATATCTTTTCATGTGACAACAGTGAAGAAATGACACTCTGCTACAATGTAAAGTAGTAAGTGTACAAATTTTATAAGAGTGTAAATTTGCCGTTCCCTCAAAATAACTCCACACACAGCCATTAATGTCTAAACGGTTGGCAACAAAAGTGAGTACACCCCTAATTGGAAATGTCAGAATTGGGCCCAAAGTGTCAATATTTTGTGTAGCCATCATTATTTTCCAGCACTGCCTTAACCCTCATGGGCATGGAGTTCACCAGATCTTCACAGGTTGCCACTGGAGTCCTCTTCCACTCCTCCATGACGACATCACAAAGCTGGTGGATGTTAGAGACCTTGCGCTCCCCCACCTTCTGTGTGAGGATGCCCCACAAATGCTCAATAGGGTTTAGGTCTGGAGACATGCTTGGCCAGTCCATCACCTTTACTTCAGCTTCTTTAGCAAGGCAGTGGTCATTTTGGAGATGTGTTTGAGGTCTATCATGTTGGAATACTGACCTGCGGCCCAGTCACCGAAGGGATTTGATCATGATCTGCTGCAGTATGTCACAGTAAATGTTGGCATTCATGGTTCCCTCAATGAACTGTAGCTCCCCAGTGCTGGCAGCACTAATGCAGGCCAAGACCATGACACTCCCACCACCATGCTTGACTGTAGGCAAGACACACTTGTCTTTGTACTCCTCACCTGGTAGCTGCCACACACGCTTGACACCATCTGAGCCAAATAAGTTTATCTTGGTCTCATTGGACCACAGGACATGGTTCCAGTAATTCATGTCCTTAGTCTGCTTGTCTTCAGCAAACTGTTCGCAGGCTTTCTTGCAGGCTTCATCTTTAGAAGAGGCTTCCTTCTGGGATGACAGCCATGCAGACCAATTTGATGCAGTGTACGGCGTATGGTCTGAGCACTGAGAGGCTGACACCCCACCCTTTCAACCTCTGCAGCAATGCTGGCAGCACTAATACATCTTTTTCCCAAAGACAACCTCAGAATATGATGCTGAGCACGTGCACTAAACTTCTTTGGTCAACCATAGCAAGGCCTGTTCTGAGTGGAACCTGTCCTGTGAAATCGCTGTATGGTCTTGCCCACCGTGCTGCAGCTCAGTTTTAGGGTCTTGGCAATCTTCTTATAGACTAGGTCATCTTTATGTAGAGCAACAATTCTTTTTTTCAGATCCTCAGAGAGTTCTTTACCATGAGGTGCCATGTTCTTTGCCATGAGGTGCCAGTATGAGAGAATGTGAGAGCGATAACACCAAATTTAGCACACCTGTTCTGACTCTTATCAGGTTTAGCCACCACTGGACCCCAGGAAAGTCCCCCTCCTGCATCTAAAAGGTAGGGAACAGGAGGGTGACTAAATTTTTTTGTGTATGTATGTATGTGTTTGTATGAATGTTTATCTGTATGTGTGTCTGTATGTTTGTCTCTGTGTGTGTGTGTATGTATGTATATATGTATGTGTGTATGTCTGTGTTTCTATGTATGTGTGTGTATGTATATATGGGTCTGTGTGTGTGTGTTTGTATGTATGTGTCTGTATGTATGTATATGTGCATGTATGTATGTGTGTGTCTGTATATATGTGTCTATGTGTGTGTGTGTTTGCATGTATGTGTCTGTATGTATGTATGTCTGTTGGTATGTATGTTTGTGTGTTTTTATGTATGTGTGTGTGTGTGTACAGTGGCGTACATACAGGCGTCGCAGGGGTCGCAGCTGCGGGCCCTTCACTGCACCGGGGGTGGGGAGTTGGCACGGCTCAGTTTTCACACCGGGGCCCCATGGATCATGTGTAAGCGACTGGGTAAACACAACCTCACATGAACAACAACACATGAAATATTACAACGTTTGGGAAGGGGAGAAAATGGAGAAAGTGGGCTTGGGGTCGGGGACCACTCTGCACATAGCTTTAATAAAAAAGGACTGGAATATTTTCACTCTTTGCAACTTCCTTGGAAAGAAGCAGGTCATGAGAACTGTGGTACAATTTCTAGTGAAGGCTCGCCTCATTCTACTCAAGGGATTCCAATGCAGTTTATTTTAAAGCATACCATCTTATAATATAGGAGTACTGTATATAATTTCAACCTGGATTAGAGCAATGGGACCACACTGCCATAATAATATAATTAATAAAGAAATAATATATTTTATGTTCCAACTAAATTCTAAATTAGTAATTAAAAAATTATCTTTGTTTTCTGACACAATAGTGGGTTTTTTTTACTTCTAAATTTCTAAATAAAATATGTGGTTCAGTCATATTCTGCTCAATTTAGATTTTGAAAATATGGTAACTGAAAAATGACAGAGAACTGAACAGCGAGACTGCAGGGGCACGATCTATACACCAAAACCACTTTGATAAACTACATTAGTTTTGGTTCTTACATATATTATTTCCAAGTTTCTCACTGAAACCAGTTTAAATAAAAACTTTGACATCGTTCTTATCTTTTAGTAAAACGTGTAATTCTTCCATGGGATTTAATATGTGAATAGAAAACCACGTATTGCAATGGACAGTTTCTAAGGCCATCAATGATGCTGTCATTGTACAGTACAAACTAAACCGGTTTCTTTTATTATGTCTACAATGCAATAGACAACACTTCTTATCATTTCTTTGAAAATCCTAAAACCCTGTGCTCTAGAAACATGGTAATTGATACTGAAAACAGTGTTTGTTTTTTCCTCTACAGTTTTTTACTGTTCCTCCAATTTCTTACATCATTCTGTTAGCAATATATGTTTACTATATAAAACCACTTTATATTTTTACCCAGTGCCACAAATGACTTACTTAACTCTTGTTATTTGCAAATGTTTGAGTGGAAATCTAAAAAAAGTGAGCCATTAAACACAGATTGCTGGGGTCATTGTGTAGTTTAGTACTTTACATCTGTTGTGTGTGAGGAGATTATTCGCTAAACGGTGTATTGTGGTGAATGACAAAAAAATATAATCTTACAGTGTGGAGCTAAAACAACACCTTTGATGATGAATTAACAAATGCATAGTAAAAGCTATTTATTAACTGGTTACGTCAACCTGTTTTCAAACTCTCGTCATTTTTGTTTGTTTGTTTATATTGCCCTCTTGGACACGTGTCACTTATTCCAACCCCCGCCTTTTGTGTTTGGTTGACAAATGCTTAAAATAAGGTTAAATCTTACTCTGGTTAATCTAGAGCAAGCATGTCAAACTCAAAGGCTAACACAGGACAGATAAACAAAGTTTAAGTTTATGTGGGCCGCAAACAAACAAAAACTTCTGTTTTCATAGAAACATAAGTTTATTGCGAAAAGTACAGTATAAAAAAAGTTGCTTGACACTGGACGTCCTCACGCTCAGGGCTTCAAAGTAAACAAAAGAGCGGATTTATTTTAAGGAGACGTGCATTTACATATAGCCAATGTTTCAGTCCAACTACCTTGACATATTAAGAAAAGTTTGGTAATTGGACTGAAATGGTGAATGTATGCTGTTGCACAGCTGTAAAAAAAACAAATTACATTATCATTTTGATTTTGAAGTCCTATGAGTGTGTGCTTCACTTTGGCTGAGATCATCAAACTTGATGATCTCAGCCAATCCAATGCTTTCCCATAGGAAAGCATTGAGAGGCTATTGTGCATGTGCGGCAAAAAGCTACGCAGCCAATCAGCATCTCCATGGGGAGTGTTTAGCACCTCCATGCAGACCCAATTTAATACACTGCCCCCTCCACCCAATCTAATACACTGCCCCTTAATCAAATACACTGTCTCTCCTCCCTCCACTCTAATTTAATACACTGCCCCCTCCCCCTAATTTAATACACTACCCCCCTCCCTCACCAAATTAATACACTGCCCTCCCTCTAATTGAATACACTGTCCCCACTCCCATCACTCATATTTAAGATGCTGCCCTCACTCCCCCCAATTTAATACACTGCCCCCTCAATCCCCTAATTTAATACACTGCCCTCCCCCAATTAAACACACTGCCCCCTCCCTCCACCAATTTAATAAACTGCCCCCTGTCTCCCTCAAATTAATGCACTGCTCCCTCTTCCCAATTGAATACACTGGCCCCCACCCTTCCCAAATTAATATATTGCCCCCTCCTTCCCAAATTAATATGGTGCCCCTCTCTCAAATTAATACACTGCTCCCTCTCCCCAATATAATACACTGGCACCCTCCCTCCCCCAAATTAACACAGTGCCTCCTTTCTCCTTCCCTCAAATTAATACACTGCTCCCTCTCCCTCTCCCTCCCCAAATTAATACAGTACACACTCCCTCCCCCAATTTAATACACTGGCCCCCACCCTTCCCAAATTAATATACTGACCACTCCCTCAAATGAATAGACTGCCCCCTCCCTAACTTAACACACTACAAGCATCTCTTCCCCTACCTTAAGATGAGCCGCCGTCCTCCAGTTCCAGCTCTGCTCTTCTATGTTCAAGCAGGCCAGACCTCCTCTGGCACTGTGAGCAGGAGGGAAGGGGGAGTGTCTGGCCTGCTCTGCAGACAGACAGTCACTCTTCCCTCTTGTGGCTGTGGGAGGGAAGGCAAGAATCGGACAGGATATATCTAAGGCAGGCTGGCTGCAAATATATTCATTGTGGGCTGCATGTGGCCCATGGACGGCAAGCTTGACATGCTTGATCTAGAGCTTAGGCAATTTATCCCTGATCCTTTCCCTGCCTTCTCCATAGTCATGCCTCGTCACTGGTTCCCTCTCTCAGAGGTCCAATTAAATGCTTCTTATAGAGAAGCATTGACCTTGTTGTGTGCATGTGCAGCAAGCATTGCTACCCGCCAATCAGCACGCGCATGGTGTCTGTGTTCATGAGAGGCAAGATCAGCTGAATGACAGCCTGAGCTCCACCACACAATCAAAGTGACAGGAAGTGAACGAGAGGGGGGACAGAGAGTTCCCTCGATTGTAGCGGAGTGGACAAGAGAAGGTAAAAAAATGTAGGCAGGGGAAAATTTAACAAACAGTTCTACAGGCTTCTCCTTGCAGGCATACTCACAGCAAGAGAAGAAGCTGATTACGTTTCTAACCGGCACGCAGTGGGTGCTCAACAGGGACATATTTTTGCACTAAGCTCACATTAGTCAATCCGTATCTAATGTCATGTGGGCCAGAGGTGTAACTAGACTCTGGCACATATTCACAGGTTTCTCTGTATAGGCGGTGTTTCAAGTGGAAACGTAGCACATACAGATTGCTTGCACCATAACCACTTCTAAAAAAAATATTAGTATGACATTTACATATCTCCATAATGACATCAGACTAGTAGTAGAAAAAAGGTCTTCTGAAATGTAAAGTAATTAAAAACAAACAAACACCAGAACCACTTGAGGAGGATTTAAACCTGCCATGTAAACATTGGTCTTTCTTAAAAACGGCATAGTTTTACATTGCTGGGTTACAAGGACATGACCACAGTATTGATTTGAAGCGGGCTGGGTGACTTTAGTGGTACTTTAACATTTCACCTAAAGAGTTACCTTAAGGACACTGTACGCACTTGCACCATCACATGCCCAGTCATGCACCCTTTATGTAGGCTGTATATTAATGTAAAAAAATGATCCCTGCCTACTGGCACTTTCACTGTTTCTCTATCTGTTTCCTGGATGTCTTGGCCTTCTTCCTAGGAACGATCTCCAGCCTGCAGTGGCATGCAGTATACCTTCTCCTTTTCAGATAGGAGAGTGGCACAGCATATGAATTGTCAAAGTCCCATAGTAAATTTTTATTTTTGCATAACAGAGCTCCTGTACTATGCCTGAGTACCTCCATTAGAATAGGTTCCTTACTGCTACCGGGGGACTCTGGACCCTGGAGCGTTCATTGCACACAATACAGCTACTTTTACACAGGAATGTGGATTCCCTCTCCAGGGGGTTCACTATACAATGCAACTGACAGTACAAAAATCCCTCCTGGGTAACACTCTGTCTGGGGTCTTAATTAAGACCCAGAGGTATAATGCACAAAAAAATCCCCCAGTAATCCCTATTCCTGGACAGCACCCCCACGTCATATGCTCCTGGATAGCGTGTTACCAAACACCCCCCATGTCCTAATAGTGACTTGATATGAGAATTTGCATTCAAGCTACAGCATGTTAAAGTTTTACCGGGTCACGTCTATTCCCCAATCCACCAAAGAGCTGCAGGCATGCAGCCTGTTACTCTTGGTGTCACAAAAGAAGTTCCTGGGAAGGGGAGCGCGTTCAAGTCCTTGACATCCTCCAATGCTTCATCACTTCCCTAACATACCCTCGAAACAGAGTCCTGATCGGAGTTCGACGGACCGAGCGATACCTGATTAAAGTTTCACCAGATCACAGCAAAGTCCTGATCCAGTGAACAGTTCCAGACCGTTTCAAGGTATCTTCTGGTCAGGTATCTTGATGTGCAGAATAGGCCCAGGCAATTGTCCAAAGTTGCCAAGCCTCGGCTGGGAGGCAGAATAAGCATCCAAGGAGTCTCCATGCCCCTTGCCATTGTGAAAATCACCCCCTTTGTCAATGGTGCATACGGGGTTCCATGACAGCATAATTTATTAAACTGATGCAGGAATCAAGTAAATCAGTAACAGAAACTACTTTTACAAAAAATACATTATACTAAAATGGTACTGCCAGAGCCATGGGGCCATCCTGCGCAAGAAACAGTTAAGGGGCAATTGTGAGTGGGACTTACAGTGCTCTCTCACTCCTCCCTGCTGCTTTGCCGGTGTACCAGCCTCTGGCAGCCTCATTACAGAAACCTAATTTACTGCACCAACCCCCCAACGCACAGTATTTAATGTACTGCACTGCCCACCATTCATTGCCAGCATGCCAGTATTTGAACGGAGAGACAACCAGGGGCAGACTGAGAGCTCCCAGGGCAATAGGAGATCAAGGACCCCCTAGAACCTTGCCCATATACAAGCAACATAGAATTTATTTTGCCACATTATTTTGAATGTAAAAGTAGAATAAGCCACCAGTAATATATATATATATATATATATATTATATGTAATATGAATTTGTGTATATAAAATCCCTGTGCACACAACCTCCCAAGCAGGCTATAAACACCAACAAAATCACAGACAGCCTCCCTATGCACACCTCTCAATGTGGTATTGTCATTGTGATGTCCCTCTATGGCAGCCCATGCACAGAACTCTGCAGAAGAGCTCTTGCATAAGGAAAATGCCCTGTGCTTGTTTAGCATAGAGTTAGTTAATTTATTGACACATTTGTTCTGTGTTTGCTAGTGACTTGTCTCTGGTGTCCCCATAAGTGGAATACCAGAGGACTAACGAAGGACATGGTTGGGAGAGGAT
The DNA here is from genome assembly GCA_933207985.1 of Pelobates cultripes. Lineage (NCBI taxonomy): Eukaryota > Metazoa > Chordata > Amphibia > Anura > Pelobatidae > Pelobates > Pelobates cultripes. The sequence continues at coordinate 67,262,293 of OW240917.1, read as the reverse complement.
GTTGTTTGTGTGTATATATGGGGAGATAACCTGCAGCAAAGCTCTAACAATAGTTGACAAAGAACTGGATCTGTATCCACTGTCATTATGGTGGCCTGGATGGTGAGAAACATCTTCTCTGTAGATATTCAAGTAGTGTCAGACCTGCAAGGTACGGCACTGCAGATCCTATGACTCTGTACCAATGCTACACAGCAGGGAGTAACCTTAGCAACCACAGTAGATTCATTGTGCTTCACAAGCTTAGAGAGCAGGAGCAAGGCCATTGCTATTTCCAAATACCAGGGCCACCATAAAGGTTGACAGCCGGTACTCTGTTAAGGGGCCACCTTTTAAGTCATGTCCCCTCCTCTCTACCCTTGAACAGTGTTAAATGCATGCTGCACAGTCAGGGAGTAGTCAATGTGAACCCAACACACTACCTAACTAATAGAGGGGTGTGCAACTCTCCCCCCAAGCAGCCCTGTGAAGTTTTTTCTTCCAATATATAAATTTGCTAGCAATTCATACACAACACATCACAGTGTATAGATGGAATTTAATGTTTATTTTTTCTGTTAAAATCATTCGCGTGCATCATGACAGGTAAACTTTAAATGTAAGCATATTTTAGAATGATTTTGTAAATCAATACATCACATGTTGTTAAAGAAACACTCCAAGCACCATAAACACTAAATGTTATTACAGTGGTTATGGTGTCAGGAGTGTTTGGCACACACCCATTGTAAGTAGTCAAAATGTTTTTGAACAGCCGCTCCCTACCTCCACTATTAATGCTGGAGCTCCAGAAATTCCTGGAACTATAACCACTATAGTGAGCATGGAGTTTTCCCAGTTACAAGAGATACCATAAATCTGGTATCTAGGTAGCAATTTGTCCATAGATATTAATGGGGGAACTGCCATTCAGTTATCAGGGTTAAAGGGAAACTATAGTGCCAGGAATGCTCGGCGCTGGGTCAGGCTCCACTTCCTCTCCCCCGTCATTGAGCTGAAGTGGTCTTGGTGTCTATAGAGTCCCTTTAACTTGTCATATAATCCGCATCGGTTTCGTTTAGTCTATGTTCACCAAAGGCCAGCTTCATAGCAGATCAGGAACTATGCAACAGGTGCAACCAACTGAAATGCATATTTGTATTTATTTATTTTCTTACTGCATTTCTCCAGAATTGATTTTGTATATATAATTATAGCCATTTTATCTCCTCCCTCAGCTAGATTTATGTCAGTATCTAAGGCAAACTAAAAAATGAACACACCATCTAGAGACCAGTTTTCTTTATTAGCAAAGGTATCTGAAGAGGAATGCTGCACTGGCCCATGGCCAGTAAAACCTCACTGAGCAGGATACAATTTCAGTTTGGATGTGCGGGAAGTTGGTTGTGTTTGTTAAGACTAAGATTCAGGTTTGGCCAGTTTAAGGGCAGGGAGTATACCAGGCAGAGACAGTCTTTTCTGTGTGAGTAAAGATAGTTCTAACTGATAAGACCGTCCCACAGACCCCTTCTTTTGGCTTATTTTTCCCTGGAAACTTAGTCAAAATTCTTCTTCTTTTTTTTAATTCTCCTATTTATCATCCTTGGCTTATTTATAACTTTTACAGGTTTCTTTCACTTTAATTTTGTTTGTAGGAAGTCATTTTTAAAAAAAATTGTTTATCTCTGTCTTAAAGATTTTGCCCTCTGCCCCTCTATTTACAGTATTTTGGAATGCCCATCTTCTGGTCAGTGGGATTCTGAGATTTGTAGGAGTAGGAGTCTTTTTTTCAGTTCACACAGATTTAGAAGAGAGCCCCTGCACTGAGAGGGTGTGCAGTGCACTGGAGTGAGGGTTAAGGCTGAAGGATTCGGTTGCTATAAACGACAGGAGGTGCTTGGCGCTCCTTGTTTTGAGACACACAAGGCAGGATATGCAGCAGTAGCGTTGGACTCGCATTGAGAAGTTTTCTTGTCCTGAGCAAAGTTCTAGAACGCGTTCTGAGAAACAGTTCGTTCTGGAAGGACACATCAACAACAGGTATGGACATCCTGTACCAGCTTCTATTGCTTAGCACAGGGGGTACTTATTAACCGGCTGTGCCAGTCAAGTGTACTTGGAGTACAATCTGGAATGGCATGGGGTTATTAGAACAGAGGTAAATATTAGTATCTGTGTTTTAATATATTTAATTGCTGGGTAACTAAAGCACATTTTTATACAAATTTGAACAATAATGTACTTAACTCAAGTATTTTATTTCTGCACTGCAATGTGTGCATGTCATTTTTACTTAAAGGGGTCAGCAGTACCTATTTGTATGCAAGGCAAAGGTTACCCAAAAAGAGACCTCACAACTACTACCAATAGAACTACAAGCCCCACTAATGCTTTGCTAGATTTGAGTGTGATGAGATTTGTAGTTGTGCAACTGACGTGAGAGGGAGGTGGGGTCTGACTTTTGGCCATTAAGTACAGAATATGAAAGTATTTTTGGTATTAGGTAATACATATAATGAATTAAGTCTAATTTCTCTCATGTAAAACCAAAACCTAATTAGATAAGAAAACTCATTTGACATATTTTTATGCAGTGTGTAGCATTGGGCTGCATAGACAGGCTGTCGTTTAAAAATAGGTCGAAATGTCCATTTTAAAAGTAAGAAACCACAGCCAGAATTTGTCATTTTGTTTTTTTAGAATTGTACAGTCACATGTTTTGTCTAGGAGAAAGATTAATGGTTAATTAGGTATTAACGTATATTAAGTGTGTTTGGTGACTTTTTATGTATTCACCTGCTGTATTGGGTGATGTCATTGCCACATGAAAAGTTTAGCTGTCATTACATTTAACCCTACATATACCATAGTGCCCTTGATGCATCATGGTCAACAGATTATATACCCTGAGCACCTGTTAGCACCCCAAATATTCCTGAACTTCATTTCCTATGATGCCCAGACTTCCATACTGTGTGACATTGACAGCTGTCAATTTTAAAGTAGACTAGGAGAGTTGAATTTATCAAATTATTATTGCGTTTCTAGAGTAATTTTTTTAAAATGTGAGCATTTTACATTATTTATACTTTTTTTTATTAACATATTTTACACAATCAATGATGTATAATTAGAAATAAAGTATGCTTTCCTTTCATTAACAATGGCCCATATTTAACTAGTGAAATTAAAAATATAAAAAATTTCCTATTAAAAAATATTTTTTTAGGAAAATATACATTGAGTACTTGCCCGAAACACAATGATTGCTATAGCAATTGCTCCTCATCCAGCATTTTGTCCTAGGCAGGACAGCTTCTAAATTGTACTGATGAATGTGACCTAGTGTCCAAGAAAAGATAAACAAAATACTTCTGAAAATTTACTAAACCGATAAATATCAAGAATTGGCAACCTTTGTCTCTCCAGATGATGTGGACTATACATCCCTACAATGCTCTTACAGCCATAATGCTGGCAAACCATCAGGGGTCACATCTGTAGTGCTGAAGGTTATATTCAGATATACATTACTACTTATATACAAGTCAGGTAACATTGAAGGACATAGCTATGTCATTATCCCTCAGCCATTATGGAAACAGTATTCATCGAGAGATGAAAAAGGCATAGCTCAGTGACAAGTGCGTCTGGCTCTCCCATATCTGCAATGAAGGTGAGGAGTGGTGCCTAGCGGACCAGGTAGGAGGTCAAACCATTAGCAAATGATTAGATTTCTTTTGGTGTGGGATACCAGGGCACCCCTGACACCATAATCGCTGTAGCATACAGTAGTATATATGATGTTTATTGAGTGTTCTTTTGTATCTGGCTATGCATAATGGGAGCCCTAGGTGCTACCCTTTGGCCACAATTGCTCCACATCATTTCTTTTAAATGGTCCTTATTGATTAATATAGATGCTTGGAAGAGGAACACCTTATGAAATTGCAATCCCAATAAATAACTACTGAAGATCACAATCTATGGGTATCATAACAATCTGCTCATTATAGGAACGCAACTGGATGTGACCACCATTTTTCCAAAGCACAGCTATGGTTATAAGCCACTGTGTGCAGGATTGCAGTAACAAGGGGCCGCCTTGAACCACTGCAAAGGTTGTAACGATGCTTAGGGTGACCCATGTCAATGAAGTAGTCTGGGTGCCATGTCCCGTCCCCCGTCCCCCTGTTTTAACCCTGCTGCTCAGCTGAAACTTAACCTCCCTCTAGTAGCTGTTATACTGACAGCTACCAGAGGCACTTCTGTGAAACAGTAGAGTTTAGAAATACCATCCCATAGGCACAGTATGGCATTTAGTTGCGCATGCGCACTAGCCTTCCAATGCTTTCCTTTGGGAAAAGAGGCTAAGTGGCATGCCAGAGAGCAGTGCTGTGAGGGAGAAAAGGTTAAAAAGATAAGTAAACGCACTCTTTTCAGGAGCCCTGCCATGTAAATGGTAACTAGAGCACTAGAGTGATAGGAATATATATTTGTATTTGTAAAGCTATAGTGTTCCTTTAAGGACACATAGAGAGCATGGAATGTTTACCATCTGCAGCTTTGCAAAGCGCTGCTAATGCTAAACGATTAGGGCATTCCATGGAAGATTAGGATATTTAAGGACCATATTGTTCTGACAGCAAAGATCATCATTGTTTCATATTAAAAGAACACTTTAATTCTATATATATTTATTTGTTCCTTAACCTGTTACGATTATCGAGCTCCCATTATTTTTTAAATGTGTTAGGCATTGAGGGCACATGGTAGAAGAATTATAAACACACAGCATTTGCATACTGATACCAAACATTAGATCAATTCAATTATTAAATCTAATTGTGTTGTGTAGGGTAGCTTATTGTGGCTGGATAGTCACTAATAGGAGTGAAAATTGTAAAATGTAAAAAGTATCGATGCCTAAAATGACTTCATTAAGAAGAGGTGACGAGAAGCTGCGCGTACTTAATCCCTTCAAAATTAATATAACTGCCAAGGTAAGTATTAATCCCAATAATAGACAGTCAAACACAAGGATTAAACTGCTGCCCTCATATGTTTTTGGACTACAATCTCCTAAATGCCCGTCCATTTTACGGCTTGCCGAGAGTTATGGGAAGTGTAGTTCATCTGGTATGGTGGGCATCTTGTTCTGGTATATCTAACATTCTGCTAACCAGCACATTTTGGCAGTAAACGTTCTATTTTATTAAATAAAACAGTGGTTTTTTTGTTATTGAATATTGATCAACTGTCCACATTTGTGGTATTTTAGTCCCAAAGTCTCTCTCTCTTGTATTGTCTTTCTATGTGTTGTTCTATGTAGGGACTGAAAATGTAATATGTCCAATAATCACATGGGGTTTAATTCTCAGTTTACAATCATGTGGTGTCATCTGTAGTCATTGGGACACGTGGGAAATACATTTCCTTGATGTAATTTTTCGAAATGCAGTCATTGAGTGATTCATGTCTTTAGGGGAAAAGCCTAGTGCGCCTTAGTTTGTCTGAAAATTACCGTCACTAAAAATATTTTGCTCGGGACATTGTGTAGTAAATCTGCGAGATGCTGAATTAAATTATTGTGACTACAAAAACATTTAGGGGTCCCTTGACTAAACTTTGAATTGCGAGGAAAAAGGGAAATGAAAATGTCATAATGAACAGTACAGTGGGTTGATGGCCCCCTTTGGAATTCAAGAGGTTAGACGAAGATGGGTTGAGAGTGGAAGCTGCAGTATACTAAGTGCTACTGTGTCTGGGTTTCAACTTGCCACATTTTGTACATTTTGTCTATTGTGCTTGATAAACTGGCAGAATTGACCCATACAGGGTGCATTGTAATCACATAAGTGTCTGCATTCACCATTGCCAGGCTGTTGTATAGTTTGGTACACGTGTCCTTGTTCAATACTTCCTTGTTTGGATTTGCTCTATTTATTCTGCTGAGCCATGAACACGTCCTAGGTTTAGGAACTCCAGCAATCAGACTTTGCTGCATTGTGGATAGGTGGGTTGCTATATGTACACCTGAGCTGCCAATGCTGCTAATAATGTAGGGCAGTATTGGCAAATGTATGGCACAGGTGCCGGCTGGGGCACAGAGATGTTTCGGAGATGGCATTCAGTATCTGAATATAACTGTTGATAGTAGAAACATTAAATATTGAGCCAGATGTGCCTTGACTTTGTGTCAGCCAAAGCAGTACTAGAGACAGAGCAAATACTAATCCTCGATTCATGTGAGGACGCCAAATTTCTGAAAATAAATCAAAGAAACTTTAGTCCAGAAATGTTTGGAAATTGAGATTATGTCTCTGTAAAGCTGACCTCGCAATATTTCGACCTCTCGTAGTCTCTGGAGTTGACAAAGATCCAGAGGTCGAAAACAAATGCCAGGCCAGCTTTATGGCTAATCAATCTCCACTTCCAGCACAATTTGTACAGAGGTGTTTTGGATTTGTTTACGTTGACTTTAATTTCAGCACACATCAAAAATAGTAGCAGAACATATGTTCGGAGCTGACAGGGAAGGACAATTCCACCTGGGTAGGGAAAGTTTACCTGAAAGGCAGGAGAATGAGCCCCAACAAACACTTTTTCATGGGTTACTTGATTTCTGAGTCTTGGCACTCTGACTCAAATATATTAACTATAACTATCCAATTGATTAGTCTTCTCCAATTTGGGATCTTTTTGGCTGGTTTTAAAAGTCTCCAAAAATCTAGCATTTAGTGGTTTTTTATCATGACAAACCATCTTTCTATTTCTGGGCGTTCTTTTACTTTTAACTTGAGTTTCAGGGCAAAGGGACACAGCGTCATACGATCTGAAGGTGTCTCCTGAATCAGTGCTATCTTTCCAACCTCATAAGTTGAAGTTTGCGTGAGACTAGTTAGTACTAAGCCCATTTGATTACCATGGTTGACAGGGTGTGATAGTGAAACCTTTTATGATGATGATTTACTTAGACATTGAGATGTTCGTGAGTTTCATTGTAAGCTCATTTTACAATGTTCTCAAGAAATATTGTGCTATGAGTGTGTAAGTTCTAACGTCATACAAAATAGAGTTAGCTGTGGTATTGTATTTTCTTTGTGGTAATTCCTGTTTTCAACTCCATATCAGATTTTCACTACAGGATAGTGACAGTAGTTCTGCTCTGTAAAATAACTGTGAATATTTTGGATTATTGTCAAAGGAACATGAAAAGCACCATAGCTACAACTCCCTACCTACCTGCGTAATCTGGACTCCCGCATCCTTATTTTCCTGCCAAATGTCTTTACGGACTTAAGCAGGTCTGATACAGGACTGCACTCGTTGGATGAGAGAGCAGACCTGTATCAAGCAGCCCTGTATGGTAGGAATTCAGGCATAGTGTCAAATCATTAAAACTGTTTATAAATTACTCTGGGGAATGCAAGGATGCTCCTGGCACCATAACCACTATAGTGTTTTTTGTTTTTTTTAAATAAGTCATAGCTCTTAATTATTTATACCATAATATGTTTATAAAACCTCTCCTGTGTGCCCGTAACATGCCTCCCAATGGCCCTGCTTTTGGCGAGACAGTCACCATTTTTGGGTCATGTCCCACCTTAGTTCCCTGGTGTCCCATGTTAGACATTAGCCATTATAGAGTTGATAAGCCGTTATGACCAAACAGCCACCAGCATCTTCCTATTCTGTTGGAGCAATGACTGAGTACATTGTAATTCTAGACTTAACAATTTTTTTCTAATTAAAGGAACATAAAACAAGAAATTAAATTATTGATTTTTTTTTCATTGTTTAAATTTTTATTGAAAGAAAACAACATTTTGTACAGTTAACTTTTAAACCAGTGTTTCAGACATTCCTGATGAGTGTAGGTGGCAACATTCATTGCCCGAATCAGTTAGAGAAATGTGATTTATGCGTATTGTAAAATTTTTGTTTCAGTAAATTGCATTGAAAAAAACAAATCTCCAATATAGTTATAATCGAAACTTGTCTGTTTTATTTTGAAATAAGCAATTTAGTTTTCAAATTTCCATTAATACACAGTTCATTGAATAAACTATTTTGCTGCACACTTAGTTACCTAAGAGTAAATAAAGTATTCCAGGAAGGGTAGCCAAAAGGTTGATTCTCCAGCTGCCCCCTTAAGTTTGACAGAGAGTTGTGGGCGCTTCAGTCTTTCTACCTTTAGGCCATTTTTGCTCTAGGAAATCAATCACAATGCCCACGTTATATACACCTTCCCTCAATATATTTGGTTAGGATGCTTAAAATAATTATATGTATTATTATCTATAGATAGAAACATATGTGTTAAAACATGAGAATAACTTATCTCCAGTACATATAATCAAAGAGTGCTGCAAAGTTACTGCAACTATTTTTTATTGTTATTTTTTTATATAGTGCCCCATTGGGCACTTCTTATTTGCCACCTCCCCCCTTTCTTACAGTTGACAAGTCTGTAAATAAATATGTAACATACGGTAACTGGAATCCAGCACAAAGCAAGGTTCTTCCACACCCCGTCTGATGTCATGCCCCATTACTCCTTTTCTCTCTGACGTCCAATCAAATGATTCTCATGGAGAGGGCTGGGAGGGATCACAGGAAGGGGACATTCAAGCTTCCGTTGAAGGCACGCTCCCAACAATGCCTTTAATGGTAGCAGCTGATTACGTCTGTCATCAGTGCGCTGTGCGTGCTGCGCTGACTGATGTATTTTTTGCCAGGGGTGTGACTAGCCCCCAACACAAATGTGCCGATATCTCTGTACGAGCATCGTTTCAAGCTGCACATACAGAATGTTTGCTCCATGAACCCTTCTAAAAAGCAGTTATGGAGGTCGGAGTAACCGTTTAAAGTCACACAGATATGTGATTGGAGCACACATACTGCCAAAGCTCTACAAATACTAACCTGTGCATATTAATTTATCTGCTTTCCAGCTGCATGCATTTTTGTTCCTTTAGTGAAATATTTATAAAATGTTAACACTTCAAGTCCAAAAAAAAAAAAGAGAGAGAGAAATTCACAAGTGGTCATTGCTGGTGTCAAGCAGAGCCAGGCAGCAGGAAGTAAAATGTTGGAAAATGAAAGATAAGGTCTTTTTGCGGATTACATTATTAAAAAACCAAAAACACAACCTTTTTTCCTGTCAAGGTGAAGACTGAACAAGAACAGCCATGTACATTCATTATTATTATTATACCAGCCTATACTACGGGGCATTGCAAAAACTTCTTTATAAAGTTTAAAACACATTTCACTTTGCATGGAGTATCCATTCTCTTGTATCCCATTAATATATATCTGTTAATATATATCTGTATAATACCAATGTGAGCTGAGCTCACCAAAAAAAAAAAAATATCCCCAACTCAACTATATTCACAGCTTGGCTATTTTAGCTAATTTAAATTTGGATTTAAAATAGTTGAGCTTACTAAATAACCCTGTGAATGTGAAACAGAATGTGAAACAGCACTGTCTATCTTATTATCTGTCCCTAAGGATCTTTTTAATTAGCATATGTTAGGAAAAACCCTGCAAAGTCTTTAACTAAGTTTGGAAGGTTTCTGTATAAGGCTACTTTTTCATGACCTAGTAATTTAGTGGTCACATACTTCTATGCAGTTAGTAAAAAAAGACAATTTAATAGGAAACTGTCATGTTAGCAAGAGTTAAGCGACCACTATAGGCACCCAGACCACTTCAGCTAAATGAAATTGTCTGGGTGCCAGGTCCCTCTAGTTTTAACCCTGCAGCTGAAAACATAGTAGTGTCAGAGAAACTGCTATGTTTACACTGAGGGTTAATCCAGCCTCTAGTGGCTGTCTCACTGACAGCCGCTAGAGGCGCTTCCGCGATTCTCACTGTGATTTTCACAGTGAAAAGACACTGAGGTCCATAGGAAAGCATTGAGTAATGCTTTCCTATGGGTGGTTTGAAGGCGCGCACGGTTCTTGCCGTGCATGTGGATTCCGCACTGACGTCATAAGGGGTGGAGAGGTCACCAGCGCCGAGGGAGCCTGACGCTGGATTAAGGTAAATGGCTAAAGGAGTTTTAACCCCTTTAGCCCAGCGGGAATGGGGCCCTGAGGGTGGGGGGGGGACCTAATGACCCTATAGTGCCAGGAAAACTAGTTTGTTTTCCTGTCAGTATAGTGATCGTTTAATTTCTGTGAATTTAGATTTACGGCCACCCTTTAAATCCTGCACCAGTCAGCATCTCCACATTGTGATGTATTATACCAATGCATTTCTATGGCATGTTTATGTAGAGCATGAGTCAGTAGTGCAAATTCAGGATGTAATAGCCAATCATTAGAGGTGTTCTTAGGGACAAATGTAAACTCTGCCATTTCACAGAAAAGACAGTGTTTACAGAGCAGAGGTTTAAGGGTCAGACTATTTTGCACCAAAATCCCTACATTAAGTTGTAGAAGTTCTGATGCTAATACTGTCTCTGTAACCAGTATCACCAACATGGGATTTAAAATACAAATGCAAACAGACTTTGTCTGTGGTTTGAAAATCAGTTCATATATTATGTTGAAATAATTCATATTTCTGTTGATTTAAGTTTACCGATGGGAACATCAAAAATCAGTTGCAATAAAAAAAATAATAATGTTTTAAAATAAATAACATTTGTTGAGATTTAACATTTTGCCATTTTACAGTGCTCACAATATAACATACGTTACAATCCTTATGATACCTTTTCCCTAAATATCCACATGCTAAATTCCTTATGCTCATGCTGTAATTCTCCTAAAGAAATCTTATTGCCCCTGTGTTCAAATGTTCACTTTATCATTACCCTAGGGCTTACTTTTGGGAGAGCTAAGCTGTGTTGACATATTATCCCCACATTATCCTTGTATGTCGTTGTATTTTTCCAAATATATTTCTTCATATGTTGTCCCATTACCACATATAAATTGCTCTTTATGTTATCATATAGACAAATATATATTTCTTCATGCACAAACAGAGAGAAACACACACAGACACACGAACAGTCAATGAGAGAAAGATAGGGAAACATACATTCAGAGAGAGTTCAAAATACGCACATGCGCAAAGAGAGAGAAACACATATAAACACAAAATGAGCTGTTACTCTGCTTGCAAAATCTGTGTTTACTGCTAGAATGCTATGGACATAGGGATACACTATTTATTATTTATTACTATTTATCATGATCTATAATGTGTCCATTATACTCCAGAAATTGCTGTAAATCCTGGTCTTAGCACTGCAGCGTGAGATTACTTTGCACTTTGTGCTTGGGCTATCTGCTGCCTTCTGTATGGACATATTTTGTATACTTTTTATTGGTAGTGAAAGAGTTAAACAACGTGTTTCCTTTATTTAGTGAAGTGACCACTTAGCAGGACAGCAAAAAATTTAGACTCTTCCAGTTGTTGTAGGAGGTAGCCAGAGGATCACGGGAGTTGTAGTTGGGGGTCTAATCTTTGGCCATCCTCATTTTATGGGGTTGGTCACAAACATGAAAATTCAAAATCACTTTCAAATGTAATGTCAAAATAACAGAAATTGAACATTTTCTTCCAGCTCAGCTACTTTGAACTTTAATTTGAAATTCACTTTACATTCTCACTTTATGGATTCATTGTTGTTTTAGGAGTAAGTTTAAAGTTTAAAAAAAAAAATTAATAAAAAAAAGAAAACAACTTTACAGAATAGCTCACTGCACGTGTGGACAGAAATATTACTGTCTAAACAAAAACAAACCTTGAAATACTTACAGACTAGCCCGCTGCCAAACAAAATTGAATTGGAGGTTATTCTTGTCTCTGTTTAATGTCTGGCCCAATACTTGTTAGGGGAGAAAAAATAGCTGATAAAATTGAAATATTTCCCAACATAAGAGGTTCGGGGTAAAATAAAATGGAGTTAAGCCAAATCTGGCTTTTCTCACTATCAGAATATAATTGCAAAAAAAAACCCAAATAATGCTTGGGTTGCAAATATAGATCTCTAACTGTCCTATAACTTCTATGTTGTTTTGCTAGCCACTGCAATTCCCATGATCCTTTACCAGCCTAAAGACTGTAGTTTTGCAATAGTTGGGCATCTAGCTTTTGGCTATCCCTGAGCTAATCTAATGTATGCTCTTTAGAAAGCCAAGTGGGCCAAGATTTGGCCATCTTGTACTTTGTTAATATGCGGACTGCACTCTGTATGTAAGCGCACTTGCATATGTGAGACTTGCATACATCCCCACCAACATGCCACACAGCAGACCATCCCAATTTAACCGGCCACTCAAACAGTAAAATACTTTGATTTAAGTCTGTGGGACTTAAGATCATATAAAGCTTCCAGTCTGTAGCTACATGTGTGCACAATATTGTCACCAACGTTCTATTATTATTGGCACTTATTTAGTGTTACCATATTCCACAGTGCTTTATTGTTTATGTTGGGATAAAACAGCAAATAACGTATAAACTATTAAAAATGGAGACAAAAGGTTATTGAGAACCATGATTGAGCAAGCTTATAATATAGAGAAGGTGAGGTATAAAAACACGAGAAGAAAAATACAGGTATCAGACCGGCAGGTTAGTGTGTTGGAAAGCAGTAAAATTGGACGCTGGCAAAATTAAGTGGGCTGTGGTGTCATTATAGAAATCAGAAGAAAGCGGTCGGACAACTTTAAGGGATTTGACTGAGGAATGATTAAAGAATGGGGAAAATTCCAATGTGAAGGCCAGTAGTGTGAAGGATTTAGTGAAAGAAAGTTTAATCAATGTCAAAAGCAGTAGGAAAGTATGGAAAAACGGAATTGTTTTCAGTTAACGTATTTTGTCCTAAAATGTTTTATTTATGTAATTCACACGTTAGTGAATAGCCTTGACATTTGTGGTGTGTGCAAAAACTCCCGAAATCTAGAATTACCCTTGTTATTATCTTTGTAGATGAACTGCATCCACCTACAAACTGACAAAGCAGGCATTTCTTGTAAGGAAGCTTATTTTATCCTGTCCTTTCCCCCACGTGACACAGAGGTCATACTAAAAAAAAGTAAAAAAGTCATATATTATGACACCTGGGTTGTAAGCTTCCTAATGTGACATGTCCCTTGGAAGAACTTTTTGCTTGGTAAGAGCAGACATAACCACTTCCACTTCTTTTAAGATTAATGAGAGCAGTTTCACTACAGGTTAAAAAAAAAAGCATTTATTCACACTCGATAAACAAAGAAAAAACATTTGGTTCTCTTTTATTTATAAACACTTTATATAGTGTTGGGATTTTTATAATAGTGAAGAAATGTACCTGGATAGAACAACACGTTTTTCCGTCTAGTTTATTCCCTCTAGAGTCATTGCGGCGGCCGTTAAACAATTTATTAGCTTCTGTGGTCCCTTGTGCATTGCACATACTTCTAAAATATCCCAAATCAGAAGTCCTGATTTGGGTCTACTGTCCCATCTGTACCCTAGTGCCCTAGTTTGGATGATGAGAAATGTCCCCAGAAACAACACTGAAAACACATCATTAACCTTGTCACATGACAATTCTACTCTTACAAGAGAGCTTTAAAGGAACACTTTAGTGTTAGAAATACAAAGATGTATTCCTAACACTAAAGTCCATGAAAGGGATAAAAAAGTCTTCCAGTCTCTTACTTGATTCCAGCGCCAAGGTCAACCTCGACGCTGGGTTGGGCTCATCTTCAACCGATGTCAGTCGATGTGGGACCTAATGGGAGGACTTCCCTATAGGAAAGTATTGAACCAATGCTTTCCCATGGGATTGTGCTTGATTCTGGATGTCCTTATGCAAAGCGTGATGATGTCCAGCATCGTTTCATGGAGTTAAACTGAGTGAAACTGCAGGAAGCTACTGTTGTCTCTGTCTGGTAGACAGCCACTAGAGGCAGTCTTAGCCCTACAATATAAACATTGCAGTTTCTCTAAAACTGCAATGTTTTACATTGCAGGACTAAAGGGGACAGGGACATTGCATCCAGACCACTTCAATCAGATCAAGTGTTTTAGGTGCCTATAGTATCCTTTTAATAGTTGACACTTATAGGTCCAGGCTTTGCGTGGCCTTGACTAGCCTGCCCTATTTACAGAGTCTATAGGAGTCATCATTAATGAATTAATGGCACCTCCCCATTTTGGCTCCAAAATATGAGTCCTGATCAGTTGCCATATCTTTCCAACAATTATAGGAACATTATAGTATTAGGAATACAAAAATGTATTCCTAGCTCTATAGTTTTAAGCTACCTCTCCCGTGAGAATTTAAAAGGTGGAAGCTACTTACCGTTACTGCTTCACCATACTGGTCTGAGATCATCAAGATTGATTATCTTAGCCAATCCAATGCTTCCCATAGAGGAGCATTGGGAGGCAAGTCTACACACAGCTAATTACCATTCTGTGCCAATCAAATGCTCTCTAACAACCGTATTTCATTGAGAACCAAGTCTGACTCGGTTCTAATAAGGGGAGCGCCTCTAGTGGTGTGTCTAATCCTGCAATGGAAACATTGCACCCAGACCAGTTCATTGCGATGAAGTGTATATATATTGTATAGTGAGAATTGTTGGGAATTCTAAGTGAATACAAATTTTTAGGGCAAAATAGGCAAATGAAAACACATCTGAATTGGAGGATTTTGTTCCAGTTCAGCTAATTTGTTGTAGAATTTGAAATTTACTTTGAATTTCCAATAATTCAGATATTAGTAAATAACCTTGCATGCTTAGTGACTGTAAATACAGATCTGGGTAGTAGACATCTGTCGTGTTCATAAGAAAATATATCTAAACAAATTTTAAAAACATTTTAATGAAATCTGTTTGAAAAAAAAAATATTGTGAAACATTTTGTTTGGAATCACTTTCTAACTGTCTAAATGATTGATAAATTATAAATTAAATTGTTTTGCCTTTTCACCTGCATGTCGTCTTTCTCTGGCAGTACACAGAATAATTATTTTGATTCCACTGTGTTAACACATTTTCATAGCCTTGTAATTCGTTGCTCAATTAAGGAGTTAAATTATGTTTCTCAAGGTCACCTTAGCAGAGTTCGTGCTGGCAGACATATTTATGATTTTTAGTTTTGCAATACTTGTCATCAGTTCCAGATTTTACCAAAACTGAAATGTGGAACAGGCAGTAATTTCTATTGGGGTGAGAGGTGACAGCAAAAATCATGCAACATATTAAGAAGTACTGCTGTTAATCCAAAAATAAACAGTTTGATACTCCTAATTTTAAACACTTATCTTATAAAACTTATCAGGGTGTTACTCATTTTCTATATACAATAGCACAATACACCCAGGGTATGAGATTCTATTCACTTGATATAGACCTAATGCACACATAAACCAGTAAAACAGATATAAGGTGCATAAATTAATATTATTTTTCTACATTCTTTACTTTTGTGGGCATAAAATTCATACAGCATTTTATCGACAGTTGTGCAGAATTCTGCAAGGTGGACACAGATCAGCTGGAAAGAGCCTTTTTTAAAAAAAAGTAATATAAGTTGCGGATAACATATGTACATAGACTTATGCAAGAATCACTATTAGTAAATATAATTAACAGGCTGAAAAATGCTATACCAACCCAGTTGCTATCCTGTAAGTTGGGTGGGATGCTCTGTAACCCAGAGCTTGGGGGAGGTGGTATAGGAGTTGTGCAGTACAGTGGTTGTGGTATACCTTCACCCTTCTACCATGTTGCTCTCTTACCCGTGGCCCTCTCAGAGAGACAAATCTGCTTGCATTTAGAAAATAAAAATAATAAATAAAGGAAAAATTAAAGTATAGTAAACAAAATATGCTAACAATAGAGATATCAGTTTAAAGGATAATATTGGATTATTGGTTTTAACGTGTCACGTATTCATCCGCTTATAAAAATGTGGTTAATGGCAATAACTGTTCACACAGGAAAAGTAGTATGCAGGTATGCCTAAGCCCTCACCTGGTGGTAGCTAGGAATTTCTGGGGCCAATGTATAGTTTAAGGCTACATACAATGTATATGTTCTCAGTTAGGGAGGAGAAAGATAAGGAGAAAAGTCCTGTCGGCCAGGGTTGTATGAGTCCCCGTCAGTTCCTCAGGTGCCTAGCTTGCGCTGCTCCTTCATCCTTGGGCTAGTGGAGGTTGAATTTGCGGAGGACGGGCCCAGGCCTGCAGACGGCTGGAACAGCACAATTTTAGATATGTCCCAGTTATGTGGTGCTCTCCGACCGGGTGCTGGAGCCTCCAGTTCCAGATAATGCGATAATCCCAAGGTCAAGAGCACTGCGTCTGATTGATTCTGTAGCGGGGGTAATTCTTAAGCTCTTCCCTCCATGCGATATGACCAGGCTCCTGGGAAAGACCCAGCGGTATGGAATTGAGTGGTTACGAAGTGTAGAGGTCAGAGTTTTAAACTGGCTTCTCTGTAGTTGGTTTGGATAGATCTTGGCAAAACATTAGGTGAGCATTTTCTAAGGAGCAGGTAGGTTGTCCCCTTACTGTCGCCATAACTAATATTTGCACCAATCTCTTCTGGAACTGGACAATAACGTCCCTTGGTAAGTCCGCTGGAGCCTTGGTTGCTTTTGGTATGCGGAATATCCCATCTACCATGGCTTGCTTGGCCTTCTTGGGTTTGAGTATAGTACTCAGAAGCCTCCTGGTGTAGTGGGGTAACTCCTCAAAAGTGATTGACTCAGAGATGCCCCTAATTTTAACATTCCGGCTCCTGTGCCTGTCTTCCATGGTGTCCGTGCGAGTGATAAGTTGTGCTTGAGCCTTTTGGAGCTCTGCTGTCAGGGATTCCATTGTTAGGTATCTGAAAGTAAGGCCTGTGTATCTGCCTCTACTGCCTTTACGTGTCCCTCCACAGTATGTATTTCTTTTCGCACAATGGCGATGTCTGCCGCAAATAGCTGCCGGATGTTGCGGAGAAGCGCCTTAATGTATCTGGGATCTCATCCAGCATGTCCATAACCCGTTCTTCGGAGGAGGCTGAGAGCAAGTCGCCATTTTCTTTCCGCCCTGGAAGGCCGGAGTAGGAGATCTCCAATATCCTGGGATCCCGCTGGTTTGATGGGTCCCTGGCATCTGGACTTCTTTCCCATACTGTTGGTGCTTATTCTGCTGCAAAAGGAGCGTTTTATATTGCTTTTACATGCTTTTTGCTGAGGAGCTCCCTTGTACAACGCCTGCTCTGTTCGGCTGCTGACTCTGCCTCCCCCGGCATAAATTAGTTTTTAAACACATTAGATTGCTAATATCTCTCATTAAAACCAGTTCTTATTTCTTATGTATTGTGTACATCACCTGTTATAATGCCTTTATTTATTATAATTGTTTAAATTATAGTGCAGTCTGGTGAAATCTGTCTTTAATTATTATATAATGATGAATTCAGTTATTATTAATGATTATTAAAATGTCACATTTGGCATTTAGCAGCTGGAAACTTTATACAGTACTATGTCATATTTTTCAGTGGTAATTCTAAAGTGACACCATAGCCACCCATGCCACTTCATCTGAGTGAAGTGGTCTAGGCAGTGTTCCTGTCCCCATTTGTAAAATATTGCAGTTTTGAAGACACTGCAATGTTAATATTGCAGGGTTAGGACAGCTTCAACAGCCAGTAGAGGTGCTTCGTGGCTTTTCACTAAGTTTGACTAAGAAACAACGCTTTGCATCAGGATGTTCAGTGTCTTCAATATACTCTTAGGAAAGTGTTGATTCAGTGCTTTTACTATGGGGAAGGTCTAATGCACGCGCGAGTTCCTCGGCTCTGGAAAGCGGTAAATGTTTAAAGGTGCGTTTAACCCTTTCAACACCGGGCGGACAATTAGTTTTTGTCAGAGGGACACTATAGCGTTAGGAATACAGGTATGTATTGTTAAATATTGGGGATATATAAACAGATTAAAAAGATTACAAATTACAGGAAATGTTGGTTCCTATTCAAAAAGCAGTCAGGGAATACAATAAACATAGGACATAATACACAAATATCAAACAATTTAACCAGAAAAAATACAGTTAGCTCTTTGCTAGGTTGTTATTATGTCCTTGAGTTAAGTTAGGGTTGCCAGACCCACCATGTTTTTCTTTGACACATGCAAATCTTTATTTGGATGGGCAGGACATGTAAGCTCTCTTTGAGCATGTAAATTCATATGCTGCTGATGTGACGTCCATGAATCAAGGAGAAATCTCAAAGGCATTGACTTGGGTAATATATTTTGCACCTGCAATATGTGAATACCGCAGGGAGGCACTTTTCATACACTGCCCAACAGTAAAAAAGTGTTTTGACTTTGGCAACCCTAGATCTAGATCACTGATTTTTACCTTTTGAGTTGGAACCCAACTTCTGGTGAAGATTTGACCTCCTGTATTGCAATGAAGACCTCTCTCGAGACTATTGGACATGGTTTTAAGAATGTATTTTGTGATATACTATATTAAATTGACAAATGGACCAGAACCACTGAGTTATTTCTAATATTGAAGTTTGGTTCTCCAATACAGTGCCATGTACATAACTTGCATCCCTATCAAATAGTTTAACAACCCCAGGTCTAGATATTATTAGTACGCAACAGCATCATTAAAAAATGTAAGGGATGCACCAAGCATCAAAACAACTTTAGCTTAATTCTCTGCCGTTTAGGAGTTGAATCACTTTGATTAAGCAACCCTAGCCATACCTCCACTGGCTGAGACTCACACAGCCTCTCTGCACACTTCATTTTTAGCTTCCCTTACTGCACAGTGTGTTTAATTTAGTCACAGCCAGATGAGGTGTGGCCAGGGCTTCATAAACAGAAACAAAAGTGATTGTAACTCCTAAATGGCAGATAATAGAGCAGTGAATCTGGAAATTATTCTCCAGCGTCTTCTAAATCTCCATACGAAAGCATTGATTCAGTGCTTTCCTATGGGGAAGGCCTAATGTTCGTGTGGAGCTTGCATTGCATGGGCATTAGGTTCCCCCCTCGCGATGCTGTTGGAGGAGGTGGAGACGGACCCAGCGCCGAGTGACCTCGGTGCTGGAATTAGGTGAATGGTTAAAGGATATTTTAACCCTTTAATTGCTGCGGGGAGCGGGTTTGCAGGGGCTGAGGAGAACTGTAGTGTTAGGAATGCAGCTCTGTATTCCTAACACTACAGTGTACCTTTAAGTAAGTAGTATGGAGGCAATCAGAGCGCCATTTAAACACATACAGCATAGGGTTACATAATACCCTCTAATTTTAATATAAATATTGGTTATGCTGTACCCTGTCATTTCTGTCATGCTACGAATCCAGGGGGTAGGCTCATCCTGCTACCTCCAGCTTCCAGTATATGTAATTATGGGTTATACTGTGTTATTTATACTGTAATGATGCCTTGCTCTATTGCAATCTAATAAATGTGGACATAGGTAGCTTCAGAGAAACCTTTACAAAAACTGGAAATTTTGTATTTAATTAACATTTACATCCTTGTCTGTCTTGGGTGCACATTGATACATCCCACAATGTTGTATGCACACAATCCCACTTTAGTTAATACGTCTGATGACCGATATAGAAACTGAAATCTTTATCTAAAAATACATAATTTTAATAGATTTCTAGCACGTTTTCTATTCAGTTTACGAAATGTCTGTACCTATTTTTTCTTTTATTTTAGCTGGCTTCTTTCTAACTAATTGAGCCATCAATCAAACACTAATTGCTCACTTTAAACTTTAGTAATAGTTTGCTTTTCACATCAGTTGTGACACTTGTTAATATATCTTTTTTTTTTTTGTGATATACACAGAGGGGATCAGATTTTACCTGAGATACCACAATATCTTCATACTTGTCTAGTAAATTGTATCAGTGACACAGTATGGGTGGCCAGTATTAGATCCTCATAGATGTTGTAGGATCAATCCCATCAATCCAGTGATGCTTTGACAGCCTTTAGGCCCACCCCTGCAGTAGCGGGTGTCTCTGACCTGTAGAATGGATTGCAGTTGTGATTCATTTTTTTCATCTTTTTAAATTTTATTAGGTTTCCAACACATTGGTATTAGCAGTACTTTAGCAAACAACAGTCAACATTTTAATAGATTAAAATGGGAATAAAATAGCACACTTAGTGCAAGATTTATGTAATATTTTGCAACATTGTACCCTCTGGAGCTCAAAGGGATTCACTAAACCAGAGGCAGGCAACCTTTGGCATTAGGGGTAGGCAACCTTTGGCATCAGGGGTAGGCAACCTTTGGCATCGGGGGTAGGCATCCTACAGCATCAGGGGAGGCAACCTATAGCAAAGGGAAGAGGCAACCTTTGGCATCAGGGGTAGGCAACCTATGGCATCAGGGGTAGGCAACCAACAGCACTCCAGATGTTTTGGACTTAATCCCCTATGATGCTTTGCCAGTATTATGGCATCAATAGCATTATGGTAGAAGCATTATGGGAGATGTAGTTCACAACATCTGAAGTGCCAAAGGTTGCCTACCTCTACTCTAAACAGTAAATTGTCATAAGTGTGCCAACGGCATACACAATTTAGGCTAGAATTAAATTGCATCTTTTTTTCCCCAACTTGATTAAATTAGAAATAATGTCAACACATTTGTCAAGCAGTACTCTTCAACTTCCTGATTAGTAAAGATTCTGAAAGAGTCAAAAAGGGCAATCACCTGGCTCTATATAATTACATCTACTGTGGGAAAGCCCACCTGACAATTCTAAAGTGGCATGAATATATTTTTGTTTTGGTATGTCTTTAATAGCTGGGTTCTGAGTACACCCAACTCTTGCCAAGATCAGGGGCATCTTCTCAGTATCCTATCCTAAACAATGTGAGCTTTGTGCAAATAAGACAGGAGGGTTTCGGTGACAGAGAGAATTCAACCAAGCATTGAAATTTCCTTATTAACTCCTTACTTTTCAATGTGGAACCTGCAGGTCCCCGAGCCTCTACAAAAAACACACTATCATCTCATGTTTCATTTTTTTTCTTTCCTCCCCCTCAACTCATGTGATTTTAGAACGTTACTACAATTGGAAATGTCACCTTGAGAAATGTACAGACTGAATTTGTTTTTGAGTCATAAGTTCCTAAATAAATTAAAACTAATTTAAAATCTTGGGGCTTGTCATGGAAGGAACAATGTGAGAATGAATCAAGTGGAAACATAATAACCAGGCAAGCGTTTAGAGACGAGAAAAAGACTTATCAGTGTTTAGCCACTGCCTCGTGATTTCTTCTATTCCATAAATTCATTATTTTGTGCGTTAATCACAATGAAACTCCAGCTTTAAAGTTTCTGACTATTAAATTAAAAAGTGGGTGGTGCATCTTGTCCGAAATGGCAGGCTTGGACTAAGCACATTTGTTCGTCAGTTTTTATAAAGTTTTACCAAAAACAACTGATTTAGAATCTTTCTACCTCCAGTGGCTAATAGATACTTTGGCTGCTCAGTGAGGTTCTAAAATTTCACATAGACAGAAAGTGAGTGTGATTGTAATTTCTGAAGTCATGAATAAAGATTGTATTATTTTGACTCTGCGTTCTCAACAGTAAATGTGACGTGTACTGGGAAATGTCTTATTAAGACATTATTTACATTTCTGAACTATACGTTTGTATGTCATCATTATATCCCAAGGCAAACCTTAGACAAGGTCTGCTTCAGATTCCTCAGTTCTGAAAGATCGTGCTTCCACAATTCTTTCAAAATGCTGTGCTGAATATGCAAATACACACAGCTTTTACTTTTTCAAATTTTCAAACCACATTCATAAATAAAAATCTATACAATTGAATCATAACCCATTACAAACCTCTCGCCATAAATTGTGTTTCGATGTTTATTATTTTTGATTATGCCCAAATCAAACTTTATGCAGTTGAGGATATAACCACCAAAATTGGTACCCCATACACCCCAGAAAAAAACTATTGCAATCTGGATTATAACCATATGGAAAATTATTGTTTCAATAAAGTTATTATAAAATTATTTTTTTCTCCACTTCCTCTGCCCACCTTTGGCCTGGAACCGGGAATGCATCCCTAGTGGTCTGTTGGAAAAATGTGCTGTATGTAGCTTCTAGAGGTGCAGACTCCTGGCTTTCACTCCAGTTTGGCGAGCCAGAATGCTGGTAAATCGCTGAAAAGCGTCAGGTCATGAGGGATAATTCCCTGTGGTGTCTGCACCCGCTGTAGGTGCAGACCACATGCTACCTTTGTGCATGCACAGTGTTGGTAGGTATGGAACGCTGGACAAAACTTTTCTATTGAGGTGTTCAAAATGTTACAGGGACCACTTTTAATACCATAACAAAGTATGCTCAGTGCAGTGGTTAAGGTGCAAGGACGTCTCATTTAATTATGTCCTTGCAGACAGGTGCTAATATCTGCAGTGATTTGCAAAAAATTGTTGCAGCTATAAGACTACCGATTCTGAGTGGTTGTTTTTTGTTGTTGTTTTTGCTGTAAGACTGACTTTTTTGTAAATGTACATCCTCCTTTGCACCCGAAACTGTGGTGGGTGTGATGTGTGCACAATATCCCTACCTTCCAGACAGAGCATGAGTCGTGGCCACATTTATGGAAAAATTAGGCTGTCAATACACTAACTAGATTTAATATATCAGTTTATGTAGCAGTTACACTTATGAGTGGAACTGGAGCTGGGGGCTGAATTGTATTTCCCATAAACTGATTGTGAAGTATTTTTTTTATAGGATATGTTTATTACAGATACACAGAATGAAAGGTTTGTACAGCAGCTTTGCAATCTGTGAAGGTTTATATATATATATATATATATATATATATATATATTTATTTTTTTTTTTTTCAATTTGACAATTTCTATTTCTATTTATTTCCGTTTTGTCCGTCAAGTCAAGTTGTGGCGCCTGCTCGCCAGGGTACTGTGAAGGTTTTTTATGTATTATAGTTGTGGATTCTTTTTGTGTGTTTGTTTCGTATTTTCATGCACTAACTATATAATCAATTAACAATGCGTGCATTCCTGCAGTGACCCTTTAATGAAACATATCAACAAGATATAGCTCACGTACTATATCCTCCCTCCAAGGCTTGAGTCCTGATGTCACACAGTGTAATAAGATCACCACACCCATCCTTAAAAGCATTCACTTGTTTTCTATACAGGAGCTGTATAATACAGGTGTTTTCTCATTATTGTCCTCTTTGTCAGACTGAAATGTATATTTTAAAGCATCATGAGAAAAACCAGTAAGACAAGCAAAGGGCTAAATTTCTGGTTTTAGAATGTGTTTTCTGCCCTCAGTTTATTGACATTCTCCTGCCACTTAACCCTCCGATCTCCACCCCATATCCACTGCCACCTTACCCTCCAATCTCTACCCCTATACCCACTGCCACTTAACCCTCCGATCTCCACCCCATACCCACTGCCACCTTACCCTCCAATCTCCACCCCTATACCCACTGCCACCTTGCCCTCCAATCTCCACCTCTATACCCACTGCCACTTAACCCTTCGATCTCCACTACTATACCCACTGCCACTTAACCCTCCGATCTCCAACCCATATCCACTGCCACCTTACCCTCCAATCTCTACCCCTATACCTACTGCCACTTAACCCTCTGATCTCCACCCCTATACCCACTGCCACCTTGCCCTCCAATCTCCACCTCTATACCCACTGCCACTTAACCCTCCGATCTCCACTACTATACCCACTGCCACTTAACCCTCCGATCTCCACCCCATATCCACTGCCACCTTACACTCCAATCTCCACCCCTATACCCACTGCCACTTAACCCTCCAATCTCCACCCCTATACCCACTGCCACCTTGCCCTCCAATCTCCACCTCGGTACCCACTGCCACTTAACCCTCCGATCTCCACTACTATACCCACTGCCACTTAACCCTCCGATCTCCACTCCTATACCCACTGCCACTTAACCCTCCGATCTCCACCCCATATCCACTGCCACCTCACCCTCCAATCTCCACTCCTGTACCCACTGCCACTTAACCCTCCGATCTCCACTCCATATCCACTGCCACCTTACCCTCCAATCTCCACCCCTATACCCACTGCCACTTAACCCTCGAATCTCCACCCCAAATCCACTGCCACCTTACCCTCCAATCTCCACCCCTATACCCACTGCCACTTAACCCTCCGATCTCCACTACTATACCCACTGCCACTTAACCCTCCGATCTCCACTCCTATACCCACTGCCACATAACCCTTCAATCTCCACTGCTATACCCACTGCCACTTAACCCTTCAATCTCCACTCCTATACCCACTGCCACATAACCCTTCAATCTTCACCCCTATACCCACTGCCACTTAACCCTTCAATCTCCACCCCTATATCCACTGCCACCTTACCCTCCAATCTCCACTCCTCTACCCACTGCCACTTAACCTTCCGATCTCCACTCATACCCACTGCCACATAATCCTTCAATCTCCACTCCTATACCCACTGCCACTTAACCCACCAATCTCCACCCCTCTATCCACTGCCACTTAACCCTCCAATCTCCTCTCCTATACCCACTGCCAGTTAACCCTCTGATCTCCACTCCTATACCCACTGCCACTTAACCCTCCAATACCCATCCCTGTATCCACTGCCACTTAACCCTCCAATCTCCACTTCTATACCCACTGCCACTTAACCCTCCAATCTCCACACCTATACACACTGCCACCTAACCCTCTGATCTCCACTTCTATATCCACTGCCACTTAACCCAGTAATTTCAGTAGACATACCACTTAATGCCCATGTGTTTTCAGACATTTATTAAAGTCAAATAATAGATTTAAAACTTTTATTACGAAAATGCTCAACGCGATCTAACATTTAACCACCAGTATAGTACAAAGTCCCATGCTAATTTGAGAAGTATAGTGTCAGTGCTATTGCTAATGCCCAATAAGGCTGCCGTGAAGTGTTCTATTTTCACGATAATCTGTTGAGGACAGTCACATAGTTATGCTCCATGGCATTTAATACAGCTATCCTGAACATATGTTTTATCAAAGCACCTGTGATTCCCCCTCTGGCAATATATTCCACGGCTGGCCCCAGACAGAGGGTGAAATCTCCATGTAGAATTTGACAAAAGGAGTTAAATGAAATCACGTCTAATCTCTTTATCCTTGTCACACCACTCTATTGCTATGCAGTAATACACCAAAGAATTTCCTCAAAGTATAGTTTGGGGACTTAACCCTTTCAGTGCGTGGGTGGGTGACCTGGTGATTTAGCTTTTTCTCTGTTTTTAGAGTAAAAGGCCTTTGTGTCTGATTATATTGAAATGGATCCATCCTTTACATCGAAAGGTGGCACCACCATTCGGTGACTATATCCCCAGCTCAGAAACACTGAACTTTTAGTTCAATTTACTGTATTAAATGTATTATTATATTGATTAGGTAGCACGTTTGCCGTTTAAGTTCCATGTATGCCTATGGTTTGAGATTCTACTTAAGCAGGCAAAATACATAGAGTATATCATCCGTTATCACTAGTCCTGGGTGGCATTACGGTTTGGGATAGTGACATTATTTGTTTTGTTTTTAAATTTAAATTTTAAATACTTGGTGAATGCTATCTAGGTCAGTACTCGAGCCGTTATATATTTTTTATATGCCCCTGTTTTAAAATAATGTTGAAATTTACAAGTGCCTACATTGTATTACAAATTAATAAGAAACACACAACTCTAGAATTACCATTATGATTGTTTTTATGACTGCATATCACCATTTAAAAGTGGATTGACTTGTAGAGAAAAAAAAGGAGGAACTCTATATGAAGATGCCTTGCACCATAATCCCTACGATGAGCTGTGGTTGTTTTGGTGATTAGAGCAAATGCAATTTTAATTAAAAAATTAAAATGTCAAGTTTACTAGTCATACCACTGCCCATGCCTGTAAATATAGGCAACTTTTATATAATGTGTGTAAAAGTTGACGTGTCGTAGTGCCTTTCTCCCAGTGTTCTTTACTCCAGGGTCAGGAACCAAAATTAGGCCTCTGTGCTATGTCATTGGATCCCCCAATAGTTGGAATAAACAACTGTAAACAATACATTGTTTACTGTAACAGGTCTGGCTCCCCGGTGACATATAGACTCCACTGAACCCGGGAAGAACCTGTTGAAGATGTTTTGTATAATTGATTTTTATATGTATTTTGGCTGAACAATTGGTTGTTTTCAAAACTGCAGACTGCGTTTCCAAGCTGAAGCCATGTACAGAATTTGAGCCATTGTTAAATACGAGCCCCTGTCCTATACAGTACTGTAGTTGTGCTGCCTGATATGCTGTCAGCCTGTGATATGTAGAAAATCTTGATCAGGCTTGAAAGGCTTAAACAGATTTGTTAGACGTGTCTGGAGGATCGTTGCTGGAACATACGCATGTTTTTTTCTGTGTTTTTTTTTTTCACTCTCATTGTGAAAATGAAACCAAGCATTGTATTCACATGACTGACAGAAGAGGTTTTAAAGGGACATTCACCATAACTACTCTATCATTCTGTAGTGATTATGGTGCTGGCTTTATGCAGGTAAAATGTTTTTGTGCTTTTTGAACATTTTGCCGGGCACCTTTGGCTACATCCACTGCATCCAGTCTTTTCATACAGGAGGATCTAGATGTCTCTATAGAATAAAGCACGACCAATGCAGGATCATGTTGATTGACTGATAGCATTCAGCCAGTGAGCACAGCCCTGCCTGGCCCATCTTTGCTCTATAGACCAATCTGAATTTTCCTGGAGGAAGATGCGGGCACCAAGTGGGACCCAGGTAAGTTGTCAAACCTTACTAAAACAGTTTTGCCTATTTACCGTGGCACAACGCTTAGCACCATAACCACTACAGTGTGCTGTAGTGGTTACAGTGTTTGGATTTTTCCTGTAATGACCACAGTTACACAGGCCTGGTCTATATGATGAACCCTTAGAACAGGGATAGGCAATCTTCGACACTCCAGATGTTGTGGACTACATACCCCATAATGCTCTTACACCCATAATGCTGACAAAGCATCATGGGACATGTAGTCCAAAACATCTGGAGTGACGAAGGTTGCCATGCCTGATGTATATTCATCACAAGGGAATTAAAATATATTCATCTGTCTTTCCAGTTCTCTCTAGATCTGACCTTATATTTAATAGGCTTACACCAAGGCTCAACTTCCCTGGCTCTGTGCACTGCTCAGTTGCAATCTGAAATTAAGAGATTGCCATAAGAAATAGCCTGAGATGGTGCAAAGTTGACACTGTGGTACAAAGAAAGGAGTGTTCTATGTAAATGAATGCGTGCTTAGTAAAGAAACAGGTTTTTTCAGTGTGCAAGTGAGGTCTATCTGTTTACCGAGTGTATTATCCATTGCACAATGTCTGTGCACACATAAGGACACGTAGCATTGGAACTGATTGCATTTCGGTTTATGAACAGCAGCCAATACAATGCATGGGAAAGACCCAAGAACGCATGGTTTGTTTAATTTGTATTACCCGTGTTTTGTTAACTGTCTCACACCCAGAGATGGCAATAACGCAACTTTCTCTCTGCCACACCTGCAATAAAAGACCTGAATAGTTTAAGCTGTCATAATACATATAGAATACTGTCCATTGCCACTAGTGATTCAACTGTTCTCTTATTGGTTAATGGAACGTTCTCTTACCAACCCATTGGAAAACAGGAACATGATATTCTAAATATCTGTAGTTGTTATGCTTCCTAAAACTGTCAGTGCAACAGGTCAGGAATGAGCATTTTAACATTTTAATTTAATGCTATATCTTTATAGTATAATAGTCTTGAAAAAAAATGACATGGTGGCTCCTTATAAACTTTATAGGCTATCATTTCATCTAAGACTTACATTAACTTAATAGGTAGAAAAAATACAACATTACTTGTCCATTGGCAGCAGGGATTACCCTGCACCTGTAGGCTATACCTTCCCACCTTTCAAACCAATTAAATAACCAACATGAATATTTAACTATTTTAAAAATGGTAGTATATACACACACATAGAGTGTCTGCCTGTATGTATAGTAGTGTATGTAAATTTCTGAGTGCATGTATGTGTGTATGTATTTTTCTGTGTGTCCGTGTCTGTTTCCCTTTGTGTATCAGTGTCTGTGTGTGAGTAGCAGCACACGTAGTAGTGTGTGTACAATGTGGGTAGCAGTATCTGTAGTATTGTGTGTACAATGTGAGTAGCAGTATATGTAGTATTGTGTGTACAATGTGAGTAGCAGTATATGTAGTATTGTGTGTACAATGTGAGTAGTAGTATGCGTAGTAGTGTGTGTAGAATGTGGTTAGCGGTATATGTACATTTGTGTGTGTAATGGTGTGAATAGGAGCATGTTTAATAGTGTATGTGTGTAACGGTTTGGGTAGCAGCATGTGTAATAGTGTATGTGTGTAATGGTGTGGGTAGCAGCATGTGTAATAATGTATGTGTGTAACGGTGTGGGTAGCAGCATGTGTAATAGTGTATGTGTGTAACTGTGTGGGTAGCAGCATGTATATTAGTGTATGGGTGTAACTGTGTGGGTAGTAGCAGTTTGTGCCGCATGGTGTGTAGTAGTGTGTATTTTACAGTGTGGGTAGCAGCATGTGTAATAATGTGTGTGTGTGTGTGTGTGTAACTGTGTGGGTGTGTGTAAATGTGTGTGTAGTAGTATGTGCCGCATGGTGTGTAGTAGTGTGTGTTTTACAGTGTGGGTAGAAGCATGTGTAATTGTGTGTGTGTGTAAAGGTGTGAGTGGTAGCAGTATGTGCAGCATGGTGTGTAATAGTTTGTGTGTGTGTGAGTAGTAGCAATGTGTGGGTAGCAGTATGCATAACTATGTGTATCTGTCATTTCTGAGTTGGCCAATCTTCTCCCTTCTCCTGTCTACTCCTCTCCTCTTGCAGATCGCTGTGTTCTGTCTGGGGGGCAGGACCAGGCTCAGATCATACTGAATACAGCGATCCCAAAGTCTTGGAGCATTGGTTCTGGTCAGCAAGCTGCAGCGAGGAAAGGGACTTTTAACAAGCAGAATTGGCCGTGAAGGTGATGGTACTCTGCAAACTGGTAACCTCAATATCTAATGTTTCAAAACTCCCAAAGATCCCCATTAAAGGGAACCAGGTATTTACAATTGATGGGGCTTCTTTAGAGAGAAACAAAATCCACAAAATCGTTGTGTGTGTGTTTTGGTTGTTATTCGTTGGCTCAGGAGGTAGTTACATGTCCATGCTACAGTTATGATGTTGCTGTAGATACCCAGTGATAGAACATGAGAGCTGGCCTCCCAACAGTAACTCTTTCTGCAGGACAGCTATGATTTTGGTTGTCACCATACCCCATGCAGAGAGTGCTTCTGAAGCTGGGGCTGGCCAGGGGGCCTGTCATAGGTGAGCCCACCACTTTTCCATCCAGGCCTGCCTATTATAGGAATCACTAGTGATGCAGGCCATGTTTATGGAGATGCCCCACCAAGGCCCAGCACACTCCGTATTGATTCTCCCCTCCAATTGTTGACAGGTGTGTGACAGTGAGAATCCTGGTGAAATAACTCTTAGTCCATAGTGTCCCTCTCTACTGTTTTGCATTTCTTTCTTAAAATAAATAAATAGAATTATATATACTATATAAATATATATAGAGTCAGCACATCCTTATTTTCCTTCCCAATTCTTCATGGTGTAGCAGTGAATGAGTATAGATCTATCCCGTCTCCAACACAGATCTACAGATGCTCTTTATATATTATTTTCTCTTGGTGACTGACTAAGAATTACGTTGGATTGTATTACAATGTCATACATTGGAAACTTTTTTGAGCAGAGTCCTCTTCAATTTTCTGTTCACATTTAGTGATGTCCCGAACGGTTCGCCGTGGATGGCGAACATAAACATAAACTTTGACCCTGTACCTCACAGTCAGCAGACACATTCCAACCAATCAGCAGCAGACCCTCCCTCCCAGACCCTCCCAGCTACTGGACAGCATGCATTTTACATTCATTGTGAAGCTGCATTCTTAGTGAGCTGTCCAGGAGGTGGGAGGGTCTGGGAGGGAGGGTCTGCTGCTGATTGGCTGGAATGTGTCTGCTGACTGTGAGGTACAGGGTCAAAGTTTACTCAATGATGAGTCCATGGCGAACTGTTCGGGACATCACTATTCACATTAATTATTTGTAATTTGTTTTATATCCCCAACTGTAAAATTGTAAATTACAGTATAATTTGTTATATGTCTATTGAAACATTTAGTGCAGAAATGTCTACACTTGGTCATAATTCACCCCAGAAATTAAATGTAACAATTGGTTTTAATTAAAGTGTACTAAAAACATTGGATTGTCAGTGTTTTTGGATTTGTCCAGCCCCGAATAAAAAGGACTCTTTTTTTTTTTTTCTTCCTCAAAACACTCTCAGCCAGTTACCGGCACCCAATGCTTGTCAATGTTTCCTGTTCGGTATGGCTGCCAAGCAAAGAAGGAAAACATTTCTTGTTAGATTCATGTTAGGTTGAAGACTGTTCAAAAATAGTTTACTCGTAAAACGACTTGTATGAGATAAAGATATATTGCATTAGAATGCCCCTTTAACGTTTTATCTTGGCTGAAAGTCAAAGGAGTATGTGAACAGTTTTACTTTCCATGTATATTTGCAATGCTTCACTACATTGGAGCCCATACATGCATCAGTGTGGATTTTATGCAGGGTAAAATGTAAGCTAGTTACTTCTGTAACTGATCCTAAACCTAATCTTTGACTAGATTGTTCCTAAAATTACATTAATACTGATCTTGGTGCTGATTTTGGTCAGGAAAAATATTTAAAATATATTTTCAATCCCCAACTGTTACACAAGGTCCACCATGGTGGTGGTTATATATTTTTTTTCTTCCCATTGTAGTATTTGCATGCTTTATGGGTTTTGTATTCTGAACAATGTGCTCATACATTCCAATCTTTAAAAAAAAAAAAAAAAAAAAACATTTTTTAATGTTTTCTATTTTTTGTATTGGCAGCAAAAGGGTTATTTAAACTGTTGTGTTGTAATCCTCTTAGCTTTTATGCTTTTACAAACAATGGTTTGTTTGGAGATAAACTTGGTATAGTCACGTGTAGAAAGTATTTACCGGCCTTATTACAACCTGTTACTGGTTTCAGAAAATAGATATCTTTTATTGTTCATTTACAGTTGTTGTTTTGTAAGTGGGCAAACCCAGGAAGTAAGTGGCTTAGTTTTTTAAATATATGTGCATGTGAGTCAGCTCTAATGTAAGAGAACCTCTTTAGGTAGAAGGTAATTTTTAAAGCCCCGTTATTAAACCAATATTCATGACCAACTGCCTATGCCAGTCATGCATGTGCGATACATAGAGCGGGGCAGGAAGTTTTTAAAATTATTTTAGCCCTGTCACGCAAGCAACAGGGTTGCCTTGGAGGGGTTGTGCCCACAGGGGAGGAGGAGTGAGGTCTGCACCTATGGTGTATGTACACCTCAATAGTCACCTTTTCGCAATCTGGTGCTATCTAATTAGAGTGTACTCTGGGATTCCCACTGAATTCTGAGACCTCAGCACACACAGCCAACATATGCCAGCCAAGCACAGCCAGCACTCACCGCATACACAGGACACATAGCCAGCATTCACCGCATAAACATGACATACAGCCATCACTCACCGCATACACGTGACATACAGCCAGCACTCACCGTATACACATGACACACAGCCAGCACTCACCGGATACACATGACACACAGCCAGCACTCACCGCATACACATGATGCACAGCCAGTGTTCACTGCATACACATGATGCACAGCCAGTACTCACCGCACACACATGATGCACAGCCAGCACTTATTGCACACATGACACACATGTAGCACTCAACGCACACATGACACATAGCCAGCACTAACCGCATATCCATGACACACATCCAGCACTCACCGCACACATGACACACAGCAAGTACACAACACACTATAACAAAGTTACTATGGGAGCCAGAGTGTAAAAAGGTCGGGGCAACATAAATCAAAACAACAAAACAGAGGCAAAAAATAGCCATGGTTGGACTATAGCCGAGATAGGGAATTTTGCCATATCAGCTATTATTGCCTTCAATCTTCCATTCAGATTTTATTTGTGAAAATAGCCAATAGCACTGTAAATGTCCAGTGCTCCTGGCAGCGGCCCTAATCTTTGCAATTGAAATTATTAGTAGGTAGTCGTTACAGAGAAGTAGATTGGGCTACTGCTTTAGTACCTTGGACAAGTAGATTTTGTTTAGATAATTCCACACCCCTGATTGTGAATCAGAGTGTATAATGTACAACATTGTACAACAAGTGCATCATTTGGTATGTCTTTTATTCAATTGTGATGATTATGACAATGATCTGATCTGCCCTATTATAGTTATTTTGTTTTACTATTCATGTACATGACTACTCATGGACATCAATTGATAGTTAATATTCTTTCAACGAACCTCATTTTGGTTTTCACTGTGTGTAGTACTTTTTGACAGGAGTTTGAGCGGTCAGTCACTAATTGGAGAGTTTTGCTGCTCACCCTCTATTCGGTTATTTTGAGCTATTTGACATTACCTGAAAATATTTCATTGTTTAAGATTCTGACAAGGCATATGTGGTCATCCTGTATTAAGCCTTCAGCCTTCATTTGTATAACATAACATCACTAAATAAACTAACTCTGTCATTGGCTGCTATGAGTTTTTTTCAGGTTTGTGTG
Organism: Pelobates cultripes; assembly: GCA_933207985.1. Taxonomy (NCBI): domain Eukaryota; kingdom Metazoa; phylum Chordata; class Amphibia; order Anura; family Pelobatidae; genus Pelobates; species Pelobates cultripes. The sequence continues at coordinate 67,229,439 of OW240917.1, read as the reverse complement.
CATGCACTTACTATTTCAATTGGCTAAGGATTTAATCATACAAAAGAGCAGAAACGGGGAAATATAGCAGAAACAGCAAAACTGGGAGCAGACAGGAGAATGTTAGGCCTAAAAGTTGGCGATTTTCCCAAGCTCCACTGTTCTGACCAGAAATTTGAACTTTGTCACTTCTCCACAATGCTTAGTGAATAACATCCTTAAAGATTCTGTAACACCATACGATATCATAGAAATAACAGAAATTAAAGCAAATTAAATGTTGATAAACTTTTTAATTTATTTCAGTAATTCTTTTTTTATTTTTAAAACAGACTATTCTTTCTAATGTGGTATGGATATTCTTAATACCGATTAAATGAGCACAGTACAAAGCTCCTCATTGAATCGTCATCATGCACATCCATACCACGTTCCATTGACTCGTTTCTGTACTAGTTCTCATGGTTTATTCACTAAACATCAGGAATCAGCCAAGGAATTGGAGCTACTGGCCAAAAATGATTAAATTGGAAACACTCTCAATCTCTAGCCTTTCTTCCAATTTAGCTATGTTGGCCTAAAATGTGCAATTTTCAATTGCTAAAATGATTATTTCTGAGCGATCTAGTGACAGAGCCCTGGCTTGCATATGACTCTCATATCACACTTGTAATTATATTTAAAGAGCCATCATTGACATAAACAGTCACACTCAAACACTCTCGAGTTTGTCTTTGAGAGTTTGACTGCATCACAAGTGGCTTTATAACAAATAAAAATAAATTCTTTATACACTTCCCTATTGATATTACATTTTATGTTAATCAAAACAACGGGTGAGGGGACCAGAGGTCTGTCATCCCTAATTTTCCCATACTGCCACCTGAAGTCCCTGGCAGTGGTAGCACAACACATTAGATAACTTTGGAGCTCTTGATTTGAATAGCGTTTGCTACTTAATGCCTTCTTAAATGCCCAGATACAGTAAAAGGACAAAATATCTGTGCAGGAATCTGAATTAATTGACCTTTTTCTCCTCCTCTCCAGTTAATAGACTTAAATAAGGTGTGATTTGGTAATTAGTGCAGGTTTCTGGTAAAACCTGTATTTTATAATACTTTATAAATGACTTAATTTGCTGTCATGCTCAAATCACTCACTAGTAGGCTTGCAACTATCTGAGTGACCCAAATTCACTTGGGTCTTGAGTGTTCTGCATAGGAGAGAGGAGCCAATCTATATTACATTTAAAAAAAAAAAAAATTATGTATTGTATTTATTTATTTTGTTAACCTATTGTTACAGTGTTATTGTTTGTGGCGGTCATGTTTTTCGCTCCATATGTTCCAAGTTTCTATGTAATTATGGTTTCTATTTGAGCTCATGTGGGCCATTTTTTCGTATGAACCACTAAGGGACACCTGTCATATTACCCTAGATGGACCTGGCACCCAGACCACTTAATTGAGCTGAAGTGGTCTGGGTGCCTATAGTGGTCCTTTAAGAGTAAGTGAAAATATCTATAAGGATTGTTTTTACATTATGAAACACTACAAGCACTATAATCATTACAGCCCACCCACACTTGAAATCAAATAACAATAGATTTGTAACCATTTTGAGTTATGTTACTTACAACTCTGGTGCTGAAATGTATTAAAGGACCACTATAGTGCCAGGAAAACATACTCGTTTTCCTGGCACTATAGTGCCCTGAGGGTGCCCCCACTCCCGCCGGGCTCTGGGGAGAGGAAAGGGGTTAAACTTACCTTTTTTCCAGCGCAGGGCGGGGAGCTCTACTCCTCCTCTCCGCCTCTGATCCTCCTCTTTGGCTGAATGCGCATGCGCGACAGGAGCTGCGCGCGCATTCAGCCGGTCTCGTAGGAAAGCATTCATAATGCTTTCCTATGAACGCTGGAGTCTTCTCACTGTGATTTTCACAGTGAGAAGCACGCAAACGCCTCCAGCGTTTGTTATGTTATATATTTACGCCATTGCTCCTTATGGAGTTAAAAGCCAAACATCCTTTGCTAAGAGAGAGCTAGTGGGAAATAATGTAATGTTGCTTATTGCTTTGGCAGATGGTGAATAAAATACAACAATCTTTTTAAAAAATGGCATGCATTCCCCAACAACTGTTAGGCAACAAAGTCATTCATGGTGACAGTTATTCTAGGGCTTATTACAACATTCTATTATGAATAAAGGTACAAATTAATTGTATTGTATATATCTAGCCACATATGATTTTGAGCTCTAATATTTCAAAATTCTAGAAAGAAACTATCATAATTTAGAAACATAGAATGTGACTGCAGATAAGAACCATTCGGCCCATTTAGTCTGCCCAATTTTCCAAATACCTTATCTTATAGTTAGAATAGCTTTATGCCTATCCCACGCATGCTTAAACTCCTTTACTGTGTTAACCTCTACCACTTCAGCTGGAAGGCTATTCTATGCATCCACTACCCTCTCAGTACATTTTTTTAAATCTACATTTGATATGTGTGTATATATATATATATATACTTTACATGTTTGGCTTTGATGACTCTGCACTCTATTTAACTTGTCACATGTTTCACTGGAGGTTTTGGTCTGTTAGAAATGTAGGTGCTTTACCAGTGGAAATTATAAACCAGTTTCCCCCTGATTCTGTTCTGCAGCTTTCTTATCACAAGTTAAAATAAACAAAATTGGAGTCTCCAATGCATATATGTGGTTTACAGGCTGATTTAATGTAGCTTTATTTTTAGCAATTGACTTTTATGAAAGAAACATACACTATTTGTGTCTTGCGCTGATTAAAAGCCAAATCCTTCCTTCCTAGAAATATTTGCTAACAATGCACATGCATCTCTTTTGTGGAAATGCAAATTTCATATTGACACGCTTACGTTAAAGGAACACCCCAAGCATCATAACCTCTCTGCTATGGTGGTTATGGTACCAGAAGTACCTGGGCACCAGTCTGAGCCAGCTCACTGACTGAGAGCATTAGATGATCACTCTCAGCCAATAAGCAAAGTCCTGCACTGTCAGAGCACAGAGCTCAGGTACTCCCAGAGGAGGTTACTGGCACAACCTATATATGCACTAATATTTCCCTTGTGGCTTTAATCACGAGGGAACTCTTGGAAAGTGGTCCAACATGAAGTAGCCAAAATCTTTCAGAGACCAGAGCTATGCCAGCTCAAGTTAATTATTGCCAGTGCATTTAGAAAATCAGAAATGAAACGTCACTGTAACCAAACTGATTTTGGTGTGTATAAATATAGAATAGCTCTCTGAATTTGCCTGAAAATGACAGGCAATTACATGTCACGTAGGTCATGTATTATTCTTTGAGTATGTTGGTATGTACGACTTTATGATTCACTTTATAAAATGTCGTAATTGTCATGCTATAATTAGTAGCATCCATAACAGCGATGTATTATTATAGCTCTCTTCCTAATGGCCAGAGTCATTATAGCAAGCGGTATAGAGCTCAGGTGATGTGTCCTTAATGCTGTGGGAAGTACAGCAGTGTGTACCCAGTGAACATGGGAAATGCCTTAAACTTCCAATCATTCTCAGCAAATCAAAGCTGGGGAGTTAATTATCTTCTTGCATTACTGTGGCACTATCAAAGTAGGGACTACTTTGCCTCTGTACCTTTCCTATGCATGACACTTGTAGACACTGGGCGGAGGTACACACTTTACAAATACGTATTAGTTAAATATTGGAATAAGTAACATAACATTGAAAATGTTGTGAAATGACATTGTCCCTTTCATTTGCACATTATTTTAATGTGTCACACTTGTTTTTCTATATTTTGTTATTTGAACAAAATGTAATCAACAACAGGAAGACACACAGTGCTCTACTGATAAAAGTTATAACAAAAGTGAAGCTTCAGCAAAGCTTTATCAACCTGCTATTTTTGCAGAAGACCAGAGTGAACTGAAAGCAGTCTGTCTGAGCTGACTCATGCCCAGGAGTTTTTTATTTTATTTCGCAAGCCAAAAATGGCACAAAGGAATATTATTCACCAAGTCATTGCTTCATATTAATAAGCAGATGTGACTTTTTATCAATAGTTAAAACTCAAAGTCTCTGCATTGAAAGTGCTTGCCTGAGTGCATAACTCTAGTTTTTTATTATATTTTATATATATATTGAGAGAGGATATTAAACTGTGAACTGAATGTCACGGAAAAATAATGCCATCAGATGTCAAGTGGTTTAGAACAGGGCTCGGAAAATTCCAGGCGCCAGGTCGCCATGGCGACTAGAAATGTTGCCCTGGCGCCTGGGATTTGCCAGCTCTGCTGGGAATATTGGAGCTGTAAGTAGCATCGAGGTGGCCGTGAGCGCATGAAGGCGGCTGTGAGCGCATGGAAGCGGCCGTGAGCTGTGTACAGCTTGGATGCGGCCGCCCGCACTGAGGACCATGGAGGCGGCCGCCCGCAGGAGCATTGTAGGCTGTGTGTAAGGGAGCAGTACTCTGCCTGCAGGTCCAATCTGCTCCTTCGCGCTGTGTAATGATGCTCCCGGCATCATTACAGAGAGCACAATGGAGCAGAGAGAAGCTACCGGCAGAGTACTGCTCTCTCGCACGCAGGAAGAGAGCAGCCCCACTGGACCCCAGGGAAAGACCCACTCAGCTCTCCCAAAGGTAGGGAGGCTGAGTGGGGTTCAATTAAAACAAAAATGTGAGTGTGTGTGTGTGCTCTGTGTCTGTCAGAGTGAGTGTGTGTGAGTGTGTGAGCCTGTCAGAGTGTGTATGTGAGCCTTTCAGAGTGTGTGTGTGTGTGGGCCTGTCAGAGTGTGTGTGTGTGTGTGTGTGTGGTTTGTGCCGTGTGTGTGAGCCTGTCAGAGTGAGTGTGTGTGTGTACCTGTGCCTGCCAGAGCGAGTGTGTGCCTGTCAGTGAGTGTGTGTGTGCCTTTCAGTGTATGTGTTCTGTGTGTGTGAGTCTCTTAGAGTGAGTGTGTCTGTCTGTCAGAGTGAGTGTGTGTTTGTCTGCCTGAGAGTGTGTGCACCTGTCAGTGTGTGTGCTTGTGCGTTTAGGCACCTGCCTCCTCCAAGCACATGAGGAAGGTGTTTTACTCACCTTTTTTCCCAAGCCATGCCAGTTTGCCGCGGCTTTCCTACCTCCATGGCTGAGATTATCAGTCTTTATGATCTCAGCCATGGGAGGATTTTGTGCATGCACAGCAAACGTGCCAATCCACATCTCCTCATAGAGCTTGGAGACCCTGAACGTGGGTGCTGCACATGGTGCAGCAGTGACCCAGGACTCTCTAGTGGCAGCCTGAGTGACTGTCACTAGAGGTGTTACTAAACAGCAATGTAAACTTTGCCTTTTCCCTGAAAAGGCAGTGTTTACACTGAAAATCCTGGAGGGACAGGCTATAGACACCAGAACAACTACATCAAGCTGTAGTGGTTCTGGAGACTATAGTGTCACTTTAAGACTTTTTTAGCTAACTTTTTTAGCTGGCTCCTAGATTCCAAACAAATTTGTCAAGCCCTGGTTTAGAAATGTCCACAGAACCCTAAAATGGAATTGTTTTCTCATGACATATGCCACCCTAGTGCCTTGAGGTACAGTGGTACTGGTGTCCTGAAGGAGCTTGTCTAGGAGCACAGAGACCAGCTTCCTGAATCCTCTGTGCTGTAGGAGGCATATCCAGAGTAGAATTGGCAGAGTAGAGTTATGACATCATAAGCTTACTCACTACCTCTTTAAAGGGACACTGTAGTCACTATAACCATTTCATCTCCTTGAATTAATTATAGTGTCCCCTGGCACTATCCCTCCATTCAGTGTTAAATCATGTTCGAGCTGTTTAACAGTAAATAAGGGTCCCTGGCCACCCACAGTCTGGCCCCTTCTGGAGGTGTGGCTTGGGTGGAGATTACACACTTCCTTGTAGTCATACCTTTTCATACCATCAGTTGGAGCTGTGATAGGGTAAAAGATGTCAACTGACACTTTCAGCCAATCACAGCTGCCAACTGCTGCTCAGACAAATATTTCCTCATTTGCCAAAACAGCACAGAGGGGATGGGGCTGCTGGGTACTCTCGTATAGTATTAAAACATAAAAACAGTAAAAACTGTTTAATGCTGAATTAAATGATGGCAATGGGGGATTCCAGACACTATAACCAGACTAATTAGATGACGCAGATACAGTGCGTCCTTTTAAGCCTCTTGCATGCTTACACAGCCATTCACTGCTCCCGTGCACTATTATAATGCGAGAGGGAGGAACTGCTTGAAATTATTAGCATACTAAGGGGAAGCTGATTTGAGAAGTCCCATTCAGTTGTCCATCAGTCTGCATTTTGGTGCACCAGTAAGATATGATGACAGTGTTAGAGAGGCATTAGATGTTTGCCTATATTTTCTAATGTTAACATTAGGGTAAAAGGTTGATCCTGTATTAATAAATGCTTGACATGTATCTTTCTACATACAACATACAGCATATAATGTGTGTTTATGTATTTAATTTATAAGAGGAACATACAGGACATACTGGAATCTTTGTGTTTTGACACTGATGTAAGAATAAATCACTCTAACACTATTTAAAAATAAAAAATAAATACTTTTTTATGGTTTATTATGATGTCTGTAAATAGCATTATTTTTGATGTGGAATCAATCAATTAATTGATTATCTTGCGTATCTGCCCCCGGCCAAATTAAAGAAGTAATGCGTGCACGCTCCTAAAGTAATTCACACCAGACACAGGTTTTCGGGTTAATAAAAAACTTGAGGAATGTTAATTCTGTGGGGACGGCATGCCCCTTATAAAGCAAAATTACATCAAATGCATTGTCAGAGATAACATGGAATAATACATCAATAATTGGTTAGGTGTTAAGTGGTTCATTTATTGCTCTTCCTACCGAGTGTGATGTCACTGGTATCTTGGAGGTCTCCCCCAGATTCCAGCGCCATCTTGTTAATGAGGGTGTTAGTCGATGTCAAAGGGAAACTCCCTAGCGGCAATTTTACGTAAATCACATATAAAGTTGAATAATGCTGATTGTGGTTATGCTGAGTAAATAGGCATTTTACTTATATGAAATGGGTTAATATTTTTGTCCACAACAATTTTCATATACTTTTCACTGGTGTGTGTGTGTGTGTGTGTGTGTGTGTGTGTGTGTGTGTAGAGATATATGTCAAAGTATTTTATAGTATTAAATGGATATAGTACTTTTAACAGATCAATTAAATGCCTATGTAAAGTTTTACGAAAACTATAAAAAGTGTTTGTGCATTGTACTGTATTATTTCCTGTTTTGCAGTACTGTGCAGCCTACAAGACTCCCTCTAGTGGTTGTAGCGGTCATTGATCTATAATATGTACTGTAATTCTTAAATATCAAACTACAGATTAGGGAACAGCTCACATACAAAACAAGGATTTAAAGTGAGAAGTAAGAAGGTCCTGCAAGTGCAAATATAATTAACCCCATCCCAGTCGTGCATGTTTTTAGTCCCACAGCATATGAATTCTACTTACTGCTAAGTGCTTTGCATACACTTCAATTACTGTAGGAAGTATCGACATGCATCTCACCAAAAATAAAAGAAATATCCCAGCATAATCTGGCAATAATGTGCACTGCTCAGTAACATATGCCAGCACAATAAAAGTATTAGATATCTGATAGATTACTTCATATTGGCTGAAATATTAATTCATTATGCCTATGTCTGAAAGAGGAAAACACTTGTAAAATGAACCGTACTTTGTAGGGCTTGTTTTTGTTTCCCAACCTTTTTGATTTGCTAAACGAATGGCATCTAAAGAGATTTTAAAGGTTTGCCAGGTATAGAGGGCTTTGGTGACAGAACCTACTCAGCTTCTGTTAGGTAAACACTAGAGTTCTCCGATGCCCTTGAGTTTAGTGCTATGAAACACAGAAGTCTTGAGAAAACAAGACCGAGGCAGCAGGAGCTCTGCTCTCCACCAGCCCAGCATTCACCAGGTACGTTGATCACAAACCAATTGTTTTTTTAGTACGGCATGCACATCTAAACTTGTGTTGCATTTTGTGGTTAATGTGAGCAAAGTTCACGTGCGGGAACAACCTGTAACTCTCATAAGTTACTATCCTTGCAAGTTTCTCAACTGCGCAGTTTAACGGTGAGATAATCATTAAAGAGGTATCATGGTTTCTTAACCATTATCTTCCAAAAGCATGTGAGCAGCTTAACCCTTGATATGGATTAATTATTATGCCCTGTGAGATAAGAGGCTGTTTATTTCTTTTTTGGAATATGTTTCTGAACTTTGACATTTCAAGACTAATATAATATGAATTCCTCATGCAGTATGTATAGAGCAATCAACAGAGGTTTAAAATCCAGGTTGAACACATACCTTAACGTTCAACCTGCATGGGCTTTTTACCTGCTCGGCACACCTTTTTTTCTTTCTTCCTCAGTGTTAAAGAACAATACGGGGATAGGTTACAGTGCCCCTGCCCCATTATAAATAGGTTTAAAATTCATCTCCTGTTCCTATATATAGACTTTTTTTTTTTTTACAAGAAATGAAACTTATTTTACTGAAATTTACTTTCAATCCATCAATATGTGGTGATGGCAAGGACAGGTGAACTAGATTTAGTGATGATGTGCCCTAAGTCATAGTTTGACAGTTAAGGTGTATTCATTCAGTACTCGACAGTACTCTCTAGAAGTATTCAGTATTCCCCGAATGCCATCAATTAGCTAATCTGGACAGTTACCTTTGGAACCCAGTTAGGATTATGTACTTTTACACTGGGAGCATGTATATATCCTAACAATTTCAAACTCTGCTATTAGAATGCAGAATGCGTTGAATGCTGCGGAAATATACTGTATCAGGCCGGCATCCCACCATTCCGTGTTGTCAAGTGTCTAAAGATGTTGGGTTTCATCTTTGTGTATTCATATTAATGGTTTATTCACTAAACAATGAATGGTAATGAATTTCAAGGAACACGCCATGAGTCATCCAGCACCTTCTCACTTTTAAATATTAAACTGTTTTTAAGTGGTTTAACACTGTAATGGAGTCTGTCTGGCACCGGTCTAGCTTCCTTTCTAGAACTGCTCAGTAAACATGGAAGCATTTGCTCAAGCAGCAGTAAGAGGCCGAGAGTGTCAACTGACTCTGTGAGTTTATCCCTGGCTGCCCATATTGAGTAATGCTTCAGAAAAGTGCAAACATGCTTCATTTGTAAAAGTAGACAACTTGGGCTATTTTGAGTGTTTTTAATTGGTGTTTTCAACAAAAATTTCAATAGTATTTTGCTTAATCTCTGGAGTACAGCAATACCCACCTGTATTACTTTCTAAGGTTTTTGAGAATTTACAGGGTGAAACGACAGACATGCTATAAGTTTGATATGTATGTTTGCCTCCTCCCCAGAGATGCAACCTGGTAATTCGGCGCTATCTATATCACCATAATGAAAAGTGTCAAACTTTCACGTTATTTATACCCTGTCTAAACCTAGCCCTTGCAAACCCTTACCCTTCATGTCTATAACTAACAACCAAACCTCTTGCAAAAAAGAACCCTACACCATTCCTTATTCTACACTAAGCCTAATACGAAGCACAACCCTACACTAACCCTAACTTCTATTACATTACCGGTCTGTGATGGAATTCACTCATTCAGCCGGTGTGGTAGACAGCCACTGAGGGCAGACTTAAAGTGGCAACGTAAACATTGCAGTCTCTAAAACTACAATGTTTTACATTGCAGCACTAAGTGCAAAAGGGATACAGCACCCAGACCACTTCAATAAACTGAAGTAGTCTGGGTGCCTACAGTGTCCCTTTAAAGGGCTGTGCTCAGCACTCACTTTGAATGCTGCACATGGGTCACTGTTGAACCGCATAATATGGCCTCAGCTGACAGAGGAGAGCCTTGTGTATTGAGCGATATCTGGGTTTCTGTCCTACCAACTGTCTAGCCCTGCTGGTACTTAAAAGGCTTAAAGGATTACTATAGGGTCAGGAACACAAACATGTATTCCTGACCTGATAGTTAAAACCCACCATCAGAATGGGTTAAAACTCACCTTAATTCCAGTTCTCCACGGGTCTGCTGGCTCTGGCCTTGCCCCCTTGGTGACATCATCAAAATTGCTGTGGGGAAAGCATTGGATTGGCTAAAATTGACAAGGTGGCGGGGCCAAAGGCAGTTTTTGGCCAATCAAAACCTGCTCATAGAGATGCATTGAATCTGAATCAATGCATCTCTATGAGGAATATTCAGCGGACGCTGGATGGTACGACTGCTTACTGTGCAGCACTGAGCCAGGAAGTCCCTCCGGTGTCCATCTAAGGAGTGGCCACTTGGAGGTGTCCCTAGGGGCAATGTAAACACTGTTTTTTCTCTGAAAATGCAGTGTTTGCATGAAAATCCCTGAATATAATGATTATACTCTATAGTGTCCCTTTAATATATCATGTCATGCAAGGGAATAAAAGCCCTGAGTTGCATGATAGTATGGAATATCATGCGGTCCCTAAGGAATTAATATGCTTTGCTTAAACGGACAAAGCTGGTATATACACCTTTAGTGAAATATGTAGGTTAGTCTACAGTCATTTATGATGTGTTTTGCTTTTTTTTCTTTTTTTAATCTTTTTTAGGTTTTCTTTTTTTCCAACAGCAATTAGTTTTGGTCCATAAGCCCAGCATCCAGTGAATTTGCAGTTTTATGTTTGTTTTTTTGCTCCAACCTACTGCTGTATATATTAGCATAAATGTTAGGTTTCTATATCAGAAAGTGGGGCAGCACAACTCAGCTCATCAATTTCATAGAATGTCAATTGAGCTAATTCACTTACTGGTTTGGTCAGATCTCGTTGTATGAGCTGTACAAAGTAGAAAATTGCAGCAAATACAGGATTGTTAAATATACATGTTTTTGCTTGTTTATATATATATATATATATATTATTATTATGTTTTATTTTTTTTTAAACGTCATTGAGTAGAACAGGTTCTTTAATGAAGCTAATAAAATAAATAATTAATTTTACTGAGGTTACTGCATTTTATCTCAATTTCACTAGCTATTTCTACCTCTTCAAGGCTGCATTGGCCCTTGGGGTGTATGAAGAGGAAATTTAGCTGTGGTTTCATTTTGTTTGTATAAATGTGTAAGCACAGAGAGTAGTAAATGATTAACTCACCTGTGCGCAAGTAGTGCTATCATTAAATTAGCTTGTTTGTAGTGAAACATGGCTGGGATGAAGAATGTTTACTGCTGTAACATTTTAAAATAATCCCATTATGTTGTGCCTTTTATATGTACAATATATAGACCTTCTAAATTTGTGAGGCCATCGAAACAAGACTTTATTTAGTCTGTTTAAGACTATGATTTGACACTGTACAATTTTAACACCTGCAGCATGCGAATGTTCCTGAATATTATTTTGAATTCTTTGTTTGCACTAAGGGTGGAACACAAGGGCTGTTTAGTGTCTAGTAAAACATTTACTAGAACCAGTGATCCATGGTTTTTTGAAGGGCATTCCATTGCCAAGCATAGTCGCTAAAGTATCATGGGGGCAGGGGAGGGATATGAAACCAGTTTACATAAAAAAAAAAAAAAACGTATTTTAAACAGTAATATTAATATATAAATACATATATAATATAAATATATATGTATCCACTCTCTAGAAATAAGCGACCAGATTTCTCAAAGAAAGAAAAAACAATTGACAGTTAGTATTGAGAGTGTTTAATATAAACAAACTTTATTTATATAACAGTTGTATTATTGAGTTGGGTATGCATAACACAAATGGTATTAGGAGGTAAATTGAATGCTCAGGTCAGAAAATCATTAAAATAGGTTATTAAAAAAAAATGTAAACGTTCATTGACGTCACTTTAAGACTTTTTGTCAATTAATGACGTCATAATTTCAGTGTCTGAGCATGTTTGTCTGTTACTCATTGCAACCTGACAAAGGTAATGCTAATAATACATTTAGAAATGTTCATTTTTCTTCTGTTTTTCTCTTTATTTTCCATTTAAATGCCAGAACCCATTCAGTGCTCAACTTCCTGCTTGTAAGGTAAAAGTGATAATAGGAGCCGCCCTCAATCCCAGCAGCCACCCGGTGTTCTGGAGCAGGACCAGCAATCCCACAACGATAAGGCAGCACAAGAAATTCTCCAGGCATTCAAGCCGCAGCCAGTTTGAATAGAAAAAAAGGCATAGCAACGTTTCGACCTGCTAAGAGGTCTTTGTCAAGCCTGACAAAGACCTCTTAGCTGGTTGAAACGTTGCTGCTCCATTTGTGCTATTCAAACTGCCTGCGGCTTGAGTGCCTGGAGAATTACTTGTGCTAATTATATGATACTGACATAGTAGTAAAATTCTTATAACAAGGAACACTATTGCATTAGAAATACAAATCTGTATTCCTAATGCAATGGTTTCCAGTCTTTTTTAGTCTTTTTTTTTTTTGTCCCCTCTTGCATTAAAAATTTAAAAACATAATGTTTTACTTACCTTTATGCAGCATCAAGGTTCTCTCCCTTTCACGATGTCACGGAGGATGCATGGTCTCCTTTGCCTATGTCCAATCCAATGCAACTCATAGAGGAGCATTGGGGACCGGTAATGCACATGGTAGCGACCACCACACACACATTCCAACTTCCCCATAGGATAGCACTGAATCAGGGCTTTCCAATGGAGCTTTCACATTACATGACTGAGTATTACTCGGTCAGTGCAGTGGAAGTGCTTCTTGTGCCTGTCCTACTTACAGCCTTAGAGGTGGAGTCAATCCTACAATGTAAACATTACAGTTTCTCAAAAACTGCATTGTTTTACACTGCAGGGTTGAAAGGACAGGGACACTGCACCCATACTTCTTCAATGAGATGAAGTGGTGTGGGTGGCTATAGTGTTTCTTTAATTCCCCATATGGCAACAAATGACTGTGATCTTGCCCAGGTCCATAATAAATGAATGGTGTTTAAGATGCTTAAGTGCTTCTTGTCTTAAGCATACCCTTAGCCTTGTAGCCAGGTGATTCTTTCTAAGTACCTTGATCACACCTGTCACTTTCAGACATGCTGAAGTCTACGTATTTATCTACAATGTCCTAATCAGCCTTTTGTTTCTGTAGCTTTCTACGTGAGGTAGGAAGAAAAGGGAGCAAAAAGGTGGTGAAAGAACTCATATGCAGTTTTTTGGAAAAACAATCTATTACTTTCCCTTCTTCTCAGTAACAGGTTTTTTTGTCTGTTTCCTGTGTTGTGGAGCATTTAATTACTTTGAATTATTGCCTAGAGTTTTACAAATATTAGGTGAATTTCCATGGAAAGAAACACATAGTTTAAAGAGGAAGTATCATATAAATGAAAGGGCTTCTCTGGTGTTTTGGCTATTTATCTCGAATTCTCTGTAGATGGTAACTTATCATCAGTGTTCTATACTGTTGGTTTACCTCCACCTCCAGTCTTCTATACAGAATATAATCCTTCAGATCCAATAACTCAGGGCAGTGTAGTCTGCAGGTCATCTACAAAAATATGAAAGAAACTTCAAACTTCACACTCAAATTGAGACCAAAATCCATGTGGATATGTGACAATAGATATTGAGTTAACTAAATTAAATAGACAGCAAAACACACGGCAGAAAAAATATGCAACGTGCTGGTAAAATTTAAACTCATATATCAAAAGTAACAGTGGGGTGAACAAACAGAGAAAAAATACCAGATGCATTTCATGTCAGAGGTGATATTTTCTCAACAACCTCATAGAAACATAGAAACATAGAATGTGACGGCAGATAAGAACCATTCGGCCCATCTAGTCTGCCCAATTTTCTAAATACTTTCATTAGTCCCTAGCCTTATCTTATAGTTAGGATAGCCTTATTGTCTCGTTAAGATGGTCTGCCCTGCTTAGAACATTGGGTTCGATTTCATGATCCAAGCATTCAGTTACATAGTTTTTTGGAGCATTACACAAATTGTGCCAGCTACACAGGAGATATGATTGTCGAATTAGAAACCTTGTGTTTTTTAGAGAAACCTTGCATTTTCCATTGCATGCTGCATTCTGTATCCATAAATGGTCGGTTGTCAGGATTCCGTTTCCGGAACATCTTGATTTACACTCTTTTGTTCTCTTGACAAGAAACCACAATAACCTAGGTTAGATGTGAACTAACTTGTAAGGACCACCAGCAAGGGCCCCAAAAATGTTTACAGGTGATGTTCATAAATTGTATGGGTTCCACGGCATGTGTGCAACTGAACAACAGGTCGTTTCAGGTGTCCTATGGGAGTTTCAATAAGTCTCTGCCAGGACAGGTTTAAAGTTGGCAGGGATAAATCGGAAAAGTACTACAAGTAGCAGTGATTTATGACCTGTTGCAGAATAAAGAGTTGCCCATTTGAAGAAAAAAGAGTTGTGGTCCTAAGAAATGTCCATGTGACCGTTTACGAAAATTAAAGGGTTTTTAACCTTTTTAAAAAAATATATATATATTTTTTCACATTATAAATATCCTGTGGGGCATAACTATTAGATTCTCCCCTGTAAAATCCTGTAAAAAAGGTTTAAAATTTACCTTAATCCAGATTCACGTCCACGCCCCATCAGGATATTACTAGGCACCTGCGTGATCAGGTGGGATTTGCTGTCTCAGGTAGCATGTAGGCTCTTGGGGGGAGGGAGGATTTCTCCCAGTTCTTAAACAAAGGGAGGAGGAGGGAGCACCCACAGGGTGGGAAGCGATGGCTATCTTCTCCTTGCAGGAACTCCGCCAGTAAGGGTGATGATTATCACGATAGATGCAAAATTAACTTTAGGAAGCTCGGAACTGGGCTGCCTAAGTCACGTTTGCTGGGGGTGCAACTAGCCTCCAGTACACAATTACAAAATAACTCGGTATGTGCAGTGTTTCAAGATGCACATACATACCCCTACCATGACCACTATAAATATATATATATATATATATATATATATATATCAATCTAGATATATTATTATTTAATCCCAAAAGTGAAAGCACAAATAATTATAGCCAGTAATAAAATGCCACAATGTACCTAGTTATCAAGCTTTTCTTTTTATGGAATGTCTGTCACAAAGTTTAATACCAGTCATTAAAAAACCTGTGTATTCCTGTTAAGAGAGAATAGTGGTGATAACGAAGTATGTCTGCTAAACACTGCATAACCTGCACATTCTCTTTGGTGAATAATGCCCTCATGTACTCTTGGGACAATTGCTTGTGTCCCAAGAAGATCTCTCGATATATACACTTCCCTTCCTGTCTATTCTGTATAATCTACTAACTGCACTTCTTCATGGACTACATCAGCCCGATTTATAGCTTGTTCTGTCTTGTATTCATCTAGATCCGTGATCGGGTAAAAATATATAGGGTAAAAAGCTACTGCCAGTGGGTTAGACATACTGCACTATTGCTACTTTTCTCTCTTCACAAGAGTAAAAAGATCTATTTTATAAAATGAAATGCCTGATAACTGGGTACACTGTGGCATTTTATTACTGACCATACTTATTTTCGCTTTCATTTTTGGGATAGATGTTAGAGGACCTCTTGGGCATTTTATGGGAGCTGCAATTGGAATTTAGTTTAGGAATTATTTATTATTATCATTGGATCCGTAATTGGTTTAGCACCACATATATTAATTTTCACTATAGATGTCATTATTTAATAACCAAGTGTTTTCCAGTACATAAAAGACCTCAATAGAGTTGATTTGCATATATATCAGCTAAGCCTGCTGTGTAATGAGTTCTAGAAACATGAGAAATGAGTCTTACAGATATGCATAACTGCTAACAGGTTCAAATGCCAATGAGATCAGTGATAGTTTGAACTACACAGAGCAGTAGGCCATGTATGTGCCAGCCTTCTGATCGCATGTGATGTGAACGACTAGTGATCACAAGTGCATTGTGTACATTTTGTCACTTGGCTCTATTGTATGGTTCTGATTCAATTGGATGGCAAGCATTATTTTTCTTTTCTTCCGTATTTCCTCATGAAAGTGGAAGAAAAGACGAGTCCCAACATCATGCATTTAGCAACGAGACCAAAGGATGAAACTTGCTTCGTTTGCATTAACACAAACATGATAAAACCTCTCTATGGCGTGTATTTGCTAAAGATTGAATAGAAAACTGAAGTGCAAAAAAGTGGGCCACAATGGCTGAAGTAGCCTTTTTCAATTCCTCAAGTGTGCGTTTAAATTTTGTTATCCAGTATTTTATTTACCACAATTTACAATATCACCACTCTGGTTCTATGGAAGACTTTGTCAGGTTAGAATGACAAAGTAAGCAAAAGAGAAGGAGTCTGGGAACATATGGCATTTCTCTCACACAAAAAAAAATTAACATAGCATCCTGTAAATAATTACACAGAGATGTATGGTTCCATTGAAAAATGACTGGACTAGGGAGAGGAGAAAAAGTGCAATCTATAATGAGATTCACAACTGTATCAGTTAATTAAGATGTATCTGCTTCTAAAAACAGATTTTATTTATACATTGGAAGATTACAGCTACACACACTGTCACATCATGGAAATATGAATGAACGTCAATGGTAGGAATTTAAACAGCAGGTTACAATCGATATCTCAGCCATTTAATTTCTACCTATATTTAAAGGGACATTGTAGTCATCCAGACCAGTTCATCTAAATGACGTAATCGGGGTGAAGTTTCCCTGTCCTTTAAAAACATTGCTGTTTTTTAGAAGGTTAAGTCAGAGAAAAACGTAAGTCACTTGACTTTGAAGCCCCCTTAGGAAAGTATGGATTCAAGGAACATATGCACTGTGACGGCTTATTAACAGCTCCTTTTAACATTGAGAGGTGTGAAATATATGGAAACTGGTAATGAAGGATGTGTTAGTGCCAGTTACCATGTGAGGGCAGCATCTCCTAGAAAAGGGATGGGCTCCCCCCAAAAGGTAGTCCTTTCAGACCATCATTGGTATGCGTCAGGCTGTCTGCCAGATGTACTGTCAATCTCCAACAGGGTTGTTCATGGCAAGAACTGTCACTTCCCCAGGATTTTTAATATTATATTTCTTTATACAGTACAGTTATCAAATATGGATTTTGTGAGATCTTAAAAACTGGTAATTTCAAGGTTGCTGTCAATCATCATCAGAACTGTCCTTTTCTGCTATTGCACATAGTGGAAAATAGTGGAAAAAGAGTAAAAAATGTTTATATAAACATCTTGAAATTGATTGTGATGTTACTTGCAAAATGTTTAATATATATATCATCATTATTTTTGCCTAAGAAAAAAAAAGACCATAAAATGTTTTATTTTATTTATGTTTAAATGAAGAAGTCCTTTTCATCCAGCCGCAGCTTTTTTTTTTCTATTTGAGATTTGACAAAACAAAAAGGATGATCTAGGCCGAATACAAAATATATTTGCCCTATTGACTTTGGGACTAGTTTCAATTCAACAATTCCTGATCTAGGAAACAATGTAGAAACCCTGACAGCTTCCTTTTTTTTTTTCCTCTAACGGCAGACACATTGTCCTTTTGTTTTCAAGAGAACAAGACTTGTTTGACATGATGCACCAGGTAGGTTCTCACAAACCAATGATTTTATCTATCGCTGATCACTTCTCACGCCATGAGTAGGCTAGAGAGAGCGAGCGTGGTAAGAATAGGTGTGTGTATTCTGGGTAGCTTAATAGACACAGTGTGCTTTAAAGGCTCACATCTCTGGTCAATCTCTGCATGTCCCCCATGTGCACACGATGATTTCTGTAGCATGTCAGACACAGAAGTGGAATCTAAAGGAGCTGTAACCTGCAACAAGATAAATGGAGAACTCACTTGTGTAAGTAATGTCTGTACGTTTGCTATAAGTATGTTTTACTAAATTAATTTTTTTTAAAACAGCAGTCTAGTAGAACATTTGTAGAGTGATAAAATTAGACTAATACAATTTTAATGTCTAACTTTGGAACTTTAAAAAGCATACCCCATTTGGAATTGATGGATAAAGTGGCCTGCGTAATGCCAGTGTTAGTTTGCCATGTAACAAAATTCATGTGCTTCTGTTCAAATTAATCTGAATTTTTCATTAGCTAACATGCATCCAGCTTGTGCATTACTGCTTGGAAATTAGTATTTTCCTGTTGTTGTTTTTTTTTTTTCGTTTAGTTTTTTTCTAGGTGGAATTGTTTGTTTTTGTTTTTTAAAACTTGAGATCTAATAAGCAAACTTAGGATTTTGGGAAATTAAATGTCCTTAGTAATTAAGGTATTATAAAATCTGAAGATGTGACTGTACCCAAATTCCCATAATTATCAGCTTAAATGAGAAGCAATTGTGGAGAAAATAAAACCTGTAATTATAGCTTATATAAAATGTCACAGAATAGCTCTTACTCTTCTCAGAGTAAACTGAAGGTTTCTTAAGAGGGTCTTATGTATTGCTTTACACGGGCATGGGGTATTGCCCTTTCACTACAAAACAAATTAGTATAAAAACGTAGCACTTTCACATAGGGCGACACAGCAACTTTGCAAATGACCTAATACACACAATTAAAGTCTGTTTTTTTGTTTGTTTGTTTTCAAATTTGTTCATTCAAGACTTAGAGCATGTTTGAGAAGATCTGGCATATTAGTGTAAAAGCAAGAATAAAATACAAAAAAATACAGACTGACTGTGGCAAAAATTAAAGGAACACTATAGTCACCTAAATTACTTTAGCTAAATAAAGCAGTTTTAGTGTATAGATCATTCCCCTGCAATTTCACTGCTCAATTCACTGTAATTTAGGAGTTAAATCACTTTGTTTCTTTTTATGCAGCCCTAGCCACACCTCCCCTGGCTATGATTGACAGAGCCTGCATGAAAAAAAAACTGGTTTCACTTTCAAACAGATGTAATTTACCTTAAATAATTGTATCTCAATCATAAATTGAACTTTAATCACATACAGGAGGCTCTTGCAGGTCTAGCAAGCTATTAACATAGCAGGGGATAAGAAAATCTTAATTAAACAGAACTTGCAATAAAGAAAGACTAAATAGGGCTCTCTTTACAGGAAGTGTTTATGGAAGGCTGTGCAAGTCACATGCAGGGAGGTGTGACTAGGGTTCATAAACAAAGGTATTTAACTCCTAAATGGCAGAGGATTGAGCAGTAAGGCTGCAGGGGCATGTTCTATACACCAAAACTGCTTCATTAAGCTAAAGTTGTTCAGGTGACTATAGAGTCCCTTTAATGAATAAAAAAAGTATTTTTAAGGAACATCTTGGAATAACTAGGAATGCAACTTCTTTAAAATCTAGTGAGTATTGCCCTGGTTAAAAAGTGGTATGTAAAATGAGCATGCTTGGTAAAACTTGCTGAACAGTTTTGTTGTACAGTTAATTAGCCAAAAAATAATATGGTGGTTTTACATTCGTCCCTGTACTATAGCAGTAAACGTACATTTATCGTGTTACTACAATATTTATATTTTCCATATGATTTCCTCTTAATTTTGCATGAAATCAACAGCTCGAAATATCCAAAACTGTGTATGAATGTTACAGATGATCAGTAGCACTCCAGGAAGTAGTGGGTGTATTTTAGAATGCCAGTTGGGGAAGTGATGTTTAGAATTTTGGCCTTAAATTTGAGAGAGACAGAGAAGAGGGCAGCGTCCGATACCCCACTAGCTGTGGACTACAATTCCTTTCGTGCTCTCTTTTTGACGGACAGATCATGCTGGGATTCTTAGCTCACAGTAGTTGGACAGTATTGTCTGCCTGACCCTTATTTCCTATCGATGACCTTACGCTAAACGGAAATGTAATAGTTCATCTTGTTGTTTTGTGTGCAACGAATTTTAAAAGCTAAGCATGTAGATAACCCAGAAACAGCGTTATTGCACAACTTCTGGCTAGAACACGTTAGTAAAGGCTTTTTCAGAGTGGGAAAACAATGCTTGGCTTTTAAAAAATCATCCAAAGAGGAAGCTGTGTTTGGAATTGAAACTGCATTCGTTAGTAATATTGAAACATTTCTTGAAAATAAGGAAGTTGTTATATACAACTGTTATAGAAATTTTATTTGTTTTTATTAATATTTTTATACATGATTTTATATGGATAGGCAATACTTACTTAAAGGAACACTGACATTAAATATTAGAATATTTATTTTCAAATAATATTCTTTAATTAGAATTATTGTGACCGTCCTTTTTATACAACAAACAAACAAAGAAAAAACAACACAATTTAAATTTATCAGTAATCTAGCACCGGACAGTCTCCTTGCTGCAGTCACTTCTCCCTCAATGAGACTATCCATTCAGACTATGTGAGGTCTAATGCAATGCTCCCATTGAGAAGTATTGAGGAATACTGAGTACAACAGGGTAAGTGTGTCAATCGTTGCGTTCAGCCTGTCGGATGCTTCAGAAGGGAAGCATGGAGATGTCGAACCTGAAGGCTTTCAATAATCGAAAGTATTCACAAGGAAGTATGTCTAGTGGCTGTGTGATCGACACTCAAGACATTCTTAGTGACAAATGTAAACATTGCCATTTCTCACAAACATTTACATTTGTCAGACTGCAGGGGCAGGGTGTATGCACCAAAACCATTACATTAAGATGCAGTGATTTTGGTATTTAGTGAAAAGTAGCATTATATAGCTGTCAGGCCCAACAATACAAACTTATATAATGTGCTTTATATACCTAACAATACACAATGTATCCTGGGGTTTATTAACTAAACAGCGAGCTGAGAACTGTCTTGCAAAAGTTAGACCAAACTAGCAGAGTGAGGAGGGGGGATCTTTATTGTTTTTACCCTAATTTTGTCCATAGCCAGTTTACCATAACTTGCTGTTAAGAGAAAATAAAAACAGTAATCCCATAATACTAAACGTACCAGGAGGCTTGCTGGGGGTCCGAGCTGGCAGGTCATCCTGGCAAAGGGGCAGGTCCACCGAACAATGGGGGCATTCCCGCCTCTATAGAGTGTATCCAGGCTGACTGAGAGCCCCCCCCCCCCCCTCCAGCAGACCATGCATGGAGCACTCTGCACTAGTGTCCTAGTGCCCAGTCCCCTCCTGCATTTTGAAGTCTGCCAGCAGACTTCAAAATATGGGAACAGGTCCCAAGACCTAAATTTGTGGGACTGTCCCAGGAAATTCTGGACTCTTGGCATCTGTATATTCTCTAATCACAGAATTGTAGTAAAATTAAAAATGAATTGCAAAATTGCTGAATCCGTCAAGCTATTACTATGGCTGAATTGGACAATTTTTCCAAATCGTAATTTTTTTTTCTAAATTTTGCAATATGGTAATCCATTCACTACAGTTCATGTGAATAAGCCTACTACTCTTTTATGTAATGAACATCACTTCCTGTTTGTTCTGTATACTGATGATTTACATGATCTGGCTTGTTATCTTTACATTCAAAGGAAGCAAACCGACTTCTTGATTGATGTCTTCATTGATCAAAGGTTGTAAATATAAGAGGGGCCACCAGATATCCTCTAAATGCATGGCTATCTGTAAAGTAAATGTGTAATATTTAATCCTCAAAGAAAAAATAAATTATTTATAAATTAAATTGCGTTTTTGTTTTTTTAGAGAGCTCATCAAACTCCTCTAATAATGCTTATCTATTGTACTGATCAAT
Source organism: Pelobates cultripes (assembly GCA_933207985.1). Taxonomy (NCBI): domain Eukaryota; kingdom Metazoa; phylum Chordata; class Amphibia; order Anura; family Pelobatidae; genus Pelobates; species Pelobates cultripes. The sequence goes on along the minus strand of OW240917.1, from coordinate 67,207,707 downwards.
AATTTAACAATTATATAATCAGGGTTTTTTACTAAAGTGGAATTGCAGGGAATTCAAAGTGATTTTTACATTTAGGGACAAAATAGTTGAACTGACGCAATTCTTCAAGTCAGCTTCCAGTTTGACTATTTTAGCCTAAAATTAGAAATTAATTTTAAATTACAGGTAATTTTAATTTGAGTAAATAATCATGATAATATATAATATAAGTGTCAAATTCGTTTTAGAAAACATAAACATTTTAAAAATTTTCTACTTTTGCCAACCTCATTTTTTCAACCACATTATGCCAACAAGGTTGTCTTACTTTAATTCTAAATGCATTTAAAAGGCTATTTCAGCTTCTGCCACGGGAACGTTCTATATGGCCTTGTTCAGCATTTAAACAGCACTAGAGCACTCCAACTCTTAATTTTTTTTTTATTTTTTTTTTGCACTTGTATTTGTTCTTTACTTCAATCTCCAGATCTGACCTTACGACGAGCCCCTCTTTCTCTTTACTAAAATTGATGCCCTAACTACCGGACCCTTGGATCCAGATCTACAGTTCCTCTTCCCATCCATCTGTTTTTGTTAGCCTGCTTGCTGACATAGTACCCTATTCCAAATCAGGGTCATCCTTGGGAGTGGTGATTCACTAAAGGGGATAACGTATTTCTGGGTTCTAGCTCCGCTTCGACAAAGCCTAAGCTATTACAGCTATTTGTTTGTAGTTAGTCCACAGCCAGATGTCCAAATTTCTTCCTCTTGAGTTGACACAGTGAGCCTGCCTTGACTAAACTGCCTTAGTATATTAATATTTGACTCTTATACAACTGGAGATATTGGTGAAATTAAGTTCAAAACCTTTTGAATCATAAGCAAACCTTCACCTGATGCCTCTGATGCCTTGGAGTTGTAATCTTTTAGCACCTAGGTTAATTTTATTATATTTTATATTTTTTGTTATGTTTTATTAATTGGCATGTGTTATTTAGTTCAGTAGTGTAGAGTGTATTTGATATTATTGTTAAAAATGGTTAGAACAGACAATTGAGGGGTAATTTGAGAGATGAGACTAAAATTATTTTGTCCCAAAAACTTAGAATGTACTTGTCACGTATTTTTTTTAATTTAATATGACACTCTAAGTACCAAAACCACTACATCTTAATGATACTGTCCTTTTACTAAGACAATGTAGAATGCAAAACCAGTTGTTTCTGAGAAATGGCAATGTTTATATTTGTACCATAGGCGTGCGCATGGGGCACACCCTAATCCCATCGGCCTGCGCTATGTGCCTCCATTGGCCAGTGAGGGAGATCAAAAATCTCCCTCACCGGCTCACAGGCGGGGGGGAGGCAGGAGAGGACTTGGGGAGCTCTAGCCAGCAGCTCAGCCGGGTTCTTATCGCGAGGTCGGAGTGTTGCCACTGGACAACAAGGCATGGCAGCAGCACGGTCCCCCCTCCCTACAAAAGGTAAGAAGGGAGGGGGCTGTTTCCTAAACAGTCTCCCACCCCCACAGTCCCTCCAAACACAAACACATAAACAGCACCCTGACACACAACACCCTCACACACACAGCACCCTTACACATACACACACGCACTAACAGCACCCTCACACTAACAGCACCCTCACACTAACAGCACCCTTACACCTACAGAATCCTCACACACCGCACCCTTACACATACACACACAGCACACACTAACAGCACCCTCACACACACAGCACCCACACAGTTTAGTTTTGTTTTGTTTTTTGCTGCTTATTAACATTACTGTTAATAACATGCCTTTATAATTTAGTTAAATGTTCCTTTAAAAAAAAAAAAGGAACTGAAAAGTTATGATTTGTAATTTATCCATATACTATACAAACAGAAAACCAGAAAACCTTTGAAATGCATTAACTCAGAATTGTGTGGGTGCCTCACGTGCTTAGGGTTGCACAGTACATGACTAGCAGTGGTTTGCTGTCACTTGATAATGTATGGGGATGTACAGGAAATGAGAACTTGCATGCTGACTGAGCACCAGAGAAATCATTGCAAATCTAGGCATAATAAGGTCTTCTAAACAGTGCTTCTCATGACCTTTACAGTCAGTGAGTTTCTAAGGTTAAGCAGCACCTAATGAATGCACCCTATGTGATCCTTTACTATCAGCTGAGTGGGATTCTGTACTGCATTACAAAGCATAACTATAGATCCACCTCCCCATTAATCACTTCCAAAAACTATTCTGGACTTGAGGATTTCCAGGAAAAGTCCATCATTTTCTGCTATTTAAAAAAAAAAAAAAAGAGGACATTAAATATTTGATAGTTTCTAATTCAGATTGTTTGTAGTGTTTTGATACCTTGTTAATGGCTTGGGCACCCGCCCAGTGCACTCATTTCTTTCTATGTACTAAAGCATTGGGCTTTAAGAGTCAACTTTCTTAAAGGGAAACTCCAGTGCCAGGAAAACAATCCGTTTTACAGCCACTAGAGGTGGAGTTAACCCTGCAAGGTAATTATTGCAATTTATAAAAAAACTGCAATAATTACACTTGCAGGGTTAAGAGTAGTGGGAGTTGGCACCCAGACCACTCCAATGGGCAGAAGTGGTCTGGGTGCCTGGAGTGTCCCTTTAACACAGATCAGAATCACAAGGGAGACGCAGGATAATCATGTAAAAAGCAGATGCAGTCCATGATAAAATAAAACAACATTTATTGAAATAGTCTTTTAAAAATGAACAAATTTAAGGGCATAGCAGCAAAAAAAAAAACACTCAAAAGCATATCCCAGGGAGATAGCTTAATGCGTTTAGTGCAACATGGCACTTAGTCTTCAAGCAGATCAGTGTTGAACCAAAGGAATTAATCTAAGAGGTTATTGCAGATGAATGATTTTTGTTATGATAATAAAATAACGCAGGAATAATATTAGGGTCACGAGTAATACCATAAGAAAAATTCACCTTTTTGCAGTGGTCATGGTGTCGTCAATCAGTTGTTTGCAAACTATGTTCAACCAGTTTTGTGGGAGGGGTAGGGAGACGATTCCCCTTCACCCTTAGTTTGAGATTTCTCAAGTCAGCATTTTCAACGTAAGGTGGCAGGCACAAATATAAAACCTGGACATTTTGTAGGTAAGTTGTAGTTAATTATTGAATGTGATGTGTGCATGTTTGTATTCTTTAGTTGTAATAACCTGATGGGCTACTCATGGCTTGACAATAAAGGGGTACTCTGGCTTCCATGACACTTCTGCTTTTAGAAGGAATCTGTATGTGCAGTGCATCTGCTGATATTTCAATGTTTATGTGTGTGTGTTTGTGTGTGTTTGTGTGTGTGTGGGGAGCATGTTTTTTTTTTATCTCCAGCCTGTGGTAACTGGTAAAGGTTATTTGGGAGAATTACAAACAAATATTTTCATTACCCGTTTTTTCCAGTCATAGTTAACTCCCATCATATTGCATACCTCCCCCACTGTATATAGCTCCCCATAAAACAATACACAGACCAGCATACTGTATATAGGAGGTGACTATGAAACATGGTGGTTCTGACAGCCATACCCTCCAGAGCAAACAGTGGGGTTTCTCTGGGAAGTTGTATGTTTTGTACTGTCTTGGCCGCCTCATCTAGTACCTTAGTATTCCCTTAACCAGCTTTCAACCTCCCTTATATTAAATGCACACACCTAGCTTGTAATCCAATATTGTCCATTCCTGACATCCTGTTTGTCACCTGGCAGCTCTCAGAGCACTGATTCCATGTTTATTTAGGGAAGCAGCTCCCACCTTATTCCTATTGTTATTCCTATTGTGTGCGTACAGGTGGAATATAAACATATGTCTTTTTCTGTAAACCAACATGGACATTAAAAGCCAGATTTACATGTTAACAGGGGATCTGTGAGCAGTGTTCACATGTATTGTTTTTTGTGTTTTTTTTAACTGAGTTTTTATAGGATGGTATCACTTATGTTAAATTCTGCCAGATATAGCCTTAAGGATTGCTATCTTTAGTTTCATGTCAATAGCAGTTCACATAGAACTGCCCGATTTCTAATTGTTCTGTTCTTGGAACAGAGTTTCTTATCTTGTCTACTGTTGTCAACCAATGTCAGGTGAGTGTAACGTTCATTGTATTATAAACAATAGGCATCGGGTTGTGCAATAGTTGATAATCTCGAATGCCTTGCTCTATTAATTGTTACACAATTACCGATATTCTTAGTTAGGTCAGGGATATCAATTAGCTACTGAGTTCAAAACATACAGAAATTAAAGGGAATCTACAGGCACACCCAGGTCCAACAGGGCTGAAGTCCATTTTTATTTTATTTTTTTGCTTAATATTTACATACCTTCCAACATTTCAAATGGACAAAGAGGTATAGTTTAACTTAGAGGTGTGACTGGGGGTGTGACCGGAGGTAAGGACTGGTCTAAGAAATGTAATTTGTCTTATTAATGACAATTTATATAACTACAATGTCATTAGGAACAAGATAAATGCCATGTGGCGCAGAAACCCTTTATAGAGCCAGAAAAACTTTCAGAAATCATTGACTCAGTCCTTTCCTATGGGGAATTTAAAATGCACTGTGCATGCGCATTATGTCACCAGTGCTTTTCTATGAGGATTGGACTGTCACGTTGGAGGCAGAGCATCCTTCAGTGATATGAAATTACCATGGTGGTGGGAGCCAGTGTGTTCAGTGTTTCTGCTTGAAACACCACGTTTACGGAGATATTTGTAATTGTGTTCTAGGGGCTAGTTGCAACCCTAGCACATGTGACATTGGCCACCTGTTAGCACTCTGTTCCAGGCTGTCAATGTCAGTTCTGCGCAGATTTTGCGTCTGTAGTCAGCGCACACAGCATACTGGCAACAGACGTAAAAATCTTCTCCACAGAGCGTTTGCATGGGGAAGATTGCTTTCCCCTCCCTTCCACTGTGTGCTCTAAAAAATTTTAAATCCTTCCACCCTTTCTACTTCTTCCCTCCTTTCCCTGCGCCAGCCCGGAGCACGCGCATGCACTCTGTGAGATGCCTGTGATTGGACCTTGCGGCCCTAGTGACCTTTAAGGGGGCGTAGAAGATCAGCGCTGGGAGCTTCACCCAGGTGACTAAAACACTATTTATTGCAGTTGTACTGCAAACAGAGTGGCCAATAGGGTATTTTAGACGGGAAAAGTTTAAAATTTAAAGGTGTAACTCTTTAAATTATAAAATGGGGATATTTAACAAAAAGTAATTTATATACAGAATATATACCAGAGCAAGAGGTGAAGAAGACACTGCTCTAACAAACTAACAATCTATGAGGATGTGATGGACCCTGACACTACGCTTTAACAACCAGCTAATCTCTGTCTTTATAGTCTTAGTATTAAAAAAAAAAAAAAATTTCCATGGCAACTAGGTTAAAATTTAAGAAAGGACGTGCTAAACCTGTTTTATGGAATTTACCACCATTACAGCAAGAAAAAGAATCTTGTTAAACCGGATAAGTAACTAACCACTTTCTGTGTTGTATTAATCAAGTCATACATAATTTCAGCAAGAACAACGCAGAAAAGAAGCAGACAAAATAAAAAAAGAATATTTAAAATTAAATGTGACAGCTTGAAACTCTTATCCAGATAGGCTGACCGTTATGCAATGACATTTAAAGAGTAACTGTCACTGGGATGGTTTTAGCACAAGCAAATAGCTACTAAAAGTTGGCTATTGGTCATGCTATTTTCATTTTTTAAAATTATTTTTCTTTCTTTATAGATTTAATTACATACCTTGCCTGCTGCGGCAAAGCATGCACATTAGTTAAAGGGACACTGTAGACACCCAGACCACTTCAACTCATTAAAGTGGTCTGGGTGCATTGTCCATGTCCCCTTAACCCTGCAAGTGAAAATTGTGTTTAGAAAAACTGCAGTGTTTACATTGCAGGGCTAAAGGGATACTGTAGGAACCAAAACAACTTTAGCTTAATTAAGTAGTTTCAGTGTAGATCATGGACCTGCAGTCTCACTGCTCAATTCTCTGGCATTCACCAAAACTACTTCATCAAGCTAAAGTTGTTTTGATTCCTGTAGTGTCCCTTTAAGACTACCTCTTGTGGCTGTCTACCAGACAGCTACTGGAGGCGCTCACTGTCCTTTCACGGAGTATAACTCCATGAAACCCTGCTGGAGCCTCCATTTTTTAGTCTTGTCAAAGTTAATACAAGGTGTATTCACCCTTAGTATTACATTCCAGGCAGGTTATATTAATAATAAAACAAACATGTTAACCATGAAAATACATAACGCCAACTCTCACTAGCAAGCCAGTAACCAGCCTACTGCGGATGAGTTGCATTAACAACAAAACAGCTGTCCATGAGTGGTTCACTAGCATTGCATCTCTTCCCGAGTTGTGATTCAAAGCTGTTGTATAAAGCAAGCATAAAGTCCAAGGAATCCATGTTTAAAATGGAATAATGAGGCAAAAAGGTGATAATTTTTTTAACTAATTTGCATACGCCAACCCAGAATGCCTTGCAGTACTAACATCACTCCAAATTTGAGATTTCCGTGGGAAAAGCAAATCTTATGGCTTGACTGGTGTGCAGATCTGTGTTTGACAATGCATTGACTATCTGCTCACAACAGAGACTATAGCAAGTGATTACTGTGCTCTTCCCAGGCGATCCATACTTGAAAAAGTCATGTGCCAAGGAATAGCCAATCAACACCACTGCCAACAGTAAACGGCCAATGAGGAAGCTCCTCCCCCATGATCCATTCTCTGAGCTGCAGTATGGGAAATCTCTATTAAACAAGCAGGGATCCCCTAGTCAATGCCACTTATTGTTACTGCCTCATAGCCTACACTGGTTAGTAGGGACTTCTGGAGAAACTATTTTTATTTTGGTGGAGATAGCATACTGGGACCTGGGCATTCCTGAGGACGTATTGCCTAGATTTTAGGCCTGTTTGAGCAGGATCCTCTTCACACATTGTATCTGTCAGCATTATTTTATTTGTCGATTCTTGCCGTTATACATCTTAACTGTATAACTGTAAAGCTCTGTGGAATTTGTTGGTGCTATAGAAATTCTGCCACTAGTACTAATAATAGTAAGGGATATGAATAAGCAGTTTGTACCTTTACTTACATTTTTAGCATTCTATCGTTGTATTTTGCTAAATCTACTTCTTGGAGAGTTTATGTAATTAAGATATTCTCCTTGCTTATATAGAATGCTAATGCCACTCTCTATGCCCTCTGTGGTCTGAGTGAAGAAATGCATCTATATAAAACCATACAGCAGGGATCTCAAACTTTGCCCGCCCACATGTTAATTATTATTATTATTTTATTACTTATATAGCGCCAGCAAATCTCGTAGCGCTGTACAATGGGTGGAATAACAGATACGTAATTGTAACCAGACAAATGGACACACAGGAACAGAGGGGTTGAGGGCCCTGCTCAATGAGCTTACATGCGAGCGGGTAATGGCCTACAACTCCCAGAAAGCCAGAGAGTAATGGGGGTTGTAGAGGCCAGAGTTTGAGATGCCTCCTCTTGAACCTTAAATCCTATTATAAAGAGAATCTGCAATAAAAAAGGAGATCGAAGATAGATAAATACTATGTGTCTTCACAGAATATATTTAACTGTCTACAGAAATCTGTTGGGGGTCCTCTGTTCAGGACTGTTTAATTCTTATTGTTCTATTCTACAAACTGAATTCACACAGATTGTTCTGTTTCTCAATAATGATCGTCATCTCAGCAGTGAACCACAGCTTGCAGTTAACTACCGCTTTATCTATTTATTATTTTTCATTTAAAGGGACATTAAGTTTCATTGTTAACTTTGGCTTTTTTTTTTTTTTGTGGTTGAAAGATTTTTGCATTGACAGCGTTAGTGTACACCCCAGCCAAACTGCAGTGGCAGTGGGCAATGAGAATCTCTCACTCCAACCCCAGCAAGACAGCATGGTTTAACTGGCACAGCAGTGTAGAGTTAGGGCCCTCTCTATCGCTTCTATATATAAAAACAATATTTCACTTGCTTAATGCTACTGCCCAATAAAATGCTTTTTTAACCCCCAAGTGGATATTTTTGTTAGTGCTTCACAATTAATAAAGCTAAAAGATGCAACAGATTCCATGATAATTCCCCTGTATTACAGGCAGTCCGATTGTTTTTTATTTATTTTTACCGTATGGGATTTCACTTTAAGATGCATAACTTCCCTTCCTGTTGCCAAATGTTTTAGCAAACAAATCTTGGTAACCACTGCATTTTAAAGCACTGTGATTGCTGATTCAATCAATTCCTAATCTGAGTGGGCACCTTCTGCTGCAGATAGACAAAAGTCTGATGTTAAAGCGGCTCTGTCACCTTTTGGGGTCTTTGCATTTTTTGCAAAGACCCCAGATGATGGCTGCTCCGCTTACATTGCAGTGGCCGTGGGTTCAGGGGCAGGTAGATTTTACTTGCGCGAACCTGTCCTTTGTGGCCACTGCTGGTTCTCTTCAACTCCTGGGGCTTTAAAGAGTCTTTTACCCTCAGCTTGACAAAGCTTGCCAGTGGTAGCTCCTCCTTTTTGTCAAGTGTAGGAAAAATATATAAAAAAAAAACATTTTCCTTACTTTATCTCATGATCTCTTTTGACTGGTTTGGAATTTAATTGAAGCATTTCATAAATATTTTATTTTTATGAAATACTCATTTTTTTGTGTGTGTGTGTGGGGGGGAGGGGGGAGGGGAAAGGGGGTGTTAAAGGAACACTCCAAGCTCTATAACCACTACAGCATGCTTTGGTTGTTATGGTGACAAGAGTGCCCTGGAACCTCCCCAAGTGTACATAGCCAAACCATTTAGTAACAGTTTGACTTCTTACCTTGTCCCTGGCTAGACTGCAGCTTCCTTCCAGCTGAATGCTCTATGCTCTTAGCTTAGCCAGGCGGTGCAGGACTTAGCTCATTGGCTGAGAGCGATCAGAAGGCCAATAGGAGGTGGGGATTGGTGCCTGGCAGACCCAAGGTAAGAAGTCAAACAGCTACATTGGGGGGATTTTATGGCCGTCCTGGAACTGTACTACATCATGCTGTAAAAAAATGTACTACATCATGCTGTAAAAAAGATGTACTCCATCATGCTGTAAAAAAATGTAATTAAAAATAAAAATGACATTAAAGGAACACTATACAAACATGTATTCCTGACACTGTTTTAAATACTTGTTTAGACCCCCCACTTCCCACCCCTTACCTCGTGTAAAAAAGATGATTTACTCACCTTTTTCCTGCGCCGTGAGTGTCCAAGTCATAGCTGGCTCTGCCTCTTGGCTGAGATCAAACTTGATGATGTCACCAATCGCTATACTCGTCAAAACGCTGCTCTGTGCCAATTAGTATTTCCTCATGGAGATGCATTGAATCACTGCATCTCTATGGGGATAGTTCAGCGCCTCCATACAGAACCTGGAGAAGCTGATCGTCAGTGCTGCATGTTGTGGCCCTCTGAGTGACTGCCACTGGTGGTGTCCCTAGACTCTGAAAAGGCAGTGTTTACATTAAAATGCCTGCAAAGACATACTATAGACACTATAACAACTACATTAAGCTGTAGTTGTTCTGGTGACTATGTTGTCCCTTTAAACCCTTAAGGACCAAACTTCTGGAATAAAAGGGAATCGTGACATGTCATACATGTCATGTGTCCTTAAGGGGTTAAATAAAACATTTTTTTTAAGGAAATAGAGGAAAAAAATGGTTTCAAAAAAAGAAAGGCTGTAAAATGACATTGTCAATTTAATCTCTCTTATTTTAACTATTTCTCAACTGGCTAGCAGGGAAGTTCTTGGGTGCTAAGTAAACAGACTTTAAATATATTTGGAAAAACCCTGTTCTTGTTTTCTGCTAGCTACATAACTGATCATTTAAATTACAGAGATTTAAACAGAGATTAGCTTTGATATACTTCATTCTGATCAGTAAGCTATAGATATTAGCGGTGCATGTGCAATTCCATATATTACAGTGTGCCATGGAAGTTGCATTGTTGTGATTTTCAAAAGTACCAATGTCATTCCAGTCCAATATTTTATATTTTCAAAGGGGATTCCAACTTATCAGGTGTCCACAATTCCCATTTTAGTGAATAAATCCCACTATATCTAGTGCTTTACCCATTACTTGCCAGTTATCAGCCTTGTTCTGTAGGAAATCCCATTGTCCCATTGGTTTGTCCTTCTTTACTTTCATCATGCTAGGCTGAAGCACTCCACACTAGATCAAGAGGATTGTGATTTATATGTGAACAAACATCGGTGTATGACACTGAGCCTGGTCCTCTAAGTGTGCATTTCAATCTCTGCTCTGTGGGTCCGCCATTCAGTTAAGCTTTCTTACTCACACTGCCCACTGAACTGACAAATTGCAGTTTTGTGTTGTTTTGTACCTCTTAACTGCTCGTGTAGGTGTGGTATTTATTTTGTGAGTCGAAGCCTATGCCGTTGTTATGTACTGAACAGCTTTTAGTATCGTCAAGGACTGTACTCTTCCGCCTTCTCCTGTCTCTGCAATGGAGCAGGTCCGTCCCTCCCTCCCCACTGTAAACATATAAGACAATAATGGTTATGTGATTTTTATGATGCGTATCCTTAATATCTGTGGCCGTACAATGAGGTCATGTTATGTGTTTTGCATGATCCAGATTTTTGTTTTAAAACAATCATGCATTCAGTTCTTTTGTAAGTATATGAAAGATTTGGTGTATTTTATGAAAAGATTAAAACTTTTTAATATCCAAGTTATCCAGGCAACATTGCTAATTAAAGGAATACTCATTAGAAATGGAGAAAAGTCTTTACTGATGATGATTTTTTTCAAGAGATTCTAGAACATTTTAAAGTCATTAAAGCAACAATCCAAATGTCATAACCACTACATTATTTTGTAGTGGTTATGGTACCAGGAGTGCCCTGATCCCCACAAGGTAAGTAGTCAGATTTTATGCTTACATGGGGATGGCGGGGCTCCTGTCAATTCGTCTCTGGAGATTCAGAAGCTCACTGTACTCACTGTAACAACTTCATTTAATTGACATTTTTATAGTGCCTACAGTAGATCCCCACTTATCCCCAAAACATTTTAATTTAAGAAATAGGAGGTCTTGAAGCATGGCTTCAAGCCACTTCAGCAAGCCTTCTGGATAGGAGAGCCGGGACTGTTTTTATTCTGACGTCATGCGCTCGTGCCAAATAGAATCATTGCATACAATGATTCTATATGACAGAATCAATGGCGGATCTGGGCAAGCACTCATAGAGGATCTTTGGTTTGGACTATCAGCCTGGAGGCCCACCTCCAGGATTACATCATGTGAAGAGCAACAGACAGCAGTGCTGTGGGAGAGTCTGAATGAAAGGTGAGTAAATTAATTAATTTTATTTTAAAAATGTGCACATGGTGGAGGCTAAAACTAACTAGGGAGAGAGAGACTATTGTTGTGCTAATATTTTTGTGTCCCTTTAATTAAATTTTGTTTTTCTAGAGATGTTTAAAGATTCACTGAAGTTTCCATATGTGTACCGTTTAAATTTCCAAATATTTACAAATACAACTGACAAAACAAGGATGTTGCCAGTCACTTGGTGTTCATTTGCTAACCCAGAAATTCTAAAGATCAAAAAAGGGTAGACAAATTCTGGAGAGGAAAGGAGGTGGACATAATATGACAACGTTGGTACCATTGTTTAGTTAAAAAGTCTCTTATCGTTTCTCTTGAATAGGAAGCAAAAGGCTCGGAGACGTCATTTAGAGAAACATAGAAACATAGAATGTGACGGCAGATAAGAACCATTCGGCCCATCTAGAGGGAGCCCGTAGGAGAGACATCTTTTACCCTAACCATTCCCTCCCCACCCTTTCCCCGATCTGGTTTTATTTTGTGTTACCTTAATGTTTGAATACACAACCCAGTCTTTATGATAAAAAGAAGGGGACTGTTAAACGGATCATAAACACTCTGTAGCAAATGTTAAATTGACACTATAACCAGCCAGACTACTTCATCTCATGGAAGTAGTATGGGTGCAGTATCCCTGTCCCCTTAACCCTGCAGGTGAAAACATTGCATTTTTATAGGCACTGCCTGGCTTTTAACAGTGTTTAACGTCTTCAAACTACGATGGACGTCCTCATGTTTGCTTGAGGACGTCCAGCGTCTTGCAAACTCTTTGCGTGAGTACATCCAGTGTCTTCTTTACTTTTCACAGTGTTTAACTCGGTGAAATGTTGCTAGACATCCACACGCTTTACATGAGGGCGTCCAGAGTTGTGTAAATCCCCATAGGAAAACATTGATTCAATGCTTTCCTGTGGGGAAGAAAAATTTGCGCACAGGGCACTTTCTGCGCATGCACTTTAGGTTCCCCCTGGCGCTGACATCGGGGGGATCTCGGCACTAGAATCAGATGTTTTAAATGGGTTTTTAACCCTTTGATTGCTAGGTGGGCAAGTCAGGGACAGAGGGACACTGTAGTCTTCGTAATACAGCTTAATGCTATAGTGCTCCTTTTCACTGTATATCCTTTGTGATGGTCTGGGCACTGGCTTATGCAAATAAAATAAAGAATTAAAAATAAAATAAAAAATCTAAATTATGTTATGTAAATGTAAATCAAGCATGTTAAACTCTAAGGACAACACGGGCCAAATAAACATGATTTAAGTTTATGTGGGCCGCATAAAAACGAAAACCTAAATTTTCATAGAAATGTAGGTTTATTTTGAAAAGTACAGTATAAAAAAGGTTGCCCAACTGACATCCGACATCCTCACGCTTGTAGCGCTTCAAAGTAAACAAAAGAGCGGATTTATTTTAATGAGATATGTATTTGCATATAACCAATGTTTCAGTCCAACTACCTTGACATATTAACAAAAGTTTGAAATGGGACTGAAATGGTGAATGTAACAAATGTCGTTTTCTTGTTGATTTTGAAGTCCTATGAGTGTGTTCTTTACTTGATGATCTCAGCCAATCCAATGCTTTCCCGTATGGCTATTGTGCATGTGTGGCAAAAAGCTGTGCGGCCAATCAGCATCTCCATGGGGAGCGGTCAGCGCCTCCATGCAGACCCAATCTAATACACTGCCCCCTCTCCCCACTCTTATACACTACCCACAAATCCAATACATTGCCCCCAAAGCCAATACACTGCCCCCTCCCTCCACTCTAATACACTGCCCCTTAATCTAATACACTGCCACTCCTCCCTCCACTCTGATTGAATACACTGCCCCACCTCCCCCAAATGTAATACACTGCCGCCCTCCCTTCCCCCAATTTAACACACTGCCCCTCTCCCACCACTCTAATACACTGCCCCCCACCACTCTAATACCCTGCCCGACTCCCTCCCTTAATTTAATCCCACAAATTAATACAATGCCCCTGCCTTCCCCAATTTAATACAGTGCCCCTCCTAAAATTAATACACTGCCCACTCCCTCCTCCAATTTGATACACTGCCCCCTCCCTCAAATTATTACAATGCCCCCTCCCCAATTTAACACACTACATAGGAAGGTCCCCCAAGCTGCTCTTTCTCTACCTTAAGATGAGCCGCCCATCCTCCAGTTCCAGCCCTGCTCTTCTCTGCTCAAGCAGGCCAGACGTTCCTCTGGCACTGCAAGCAGGTGGGAGGGGAAAGTGGCTGGCCTGCGGAAGCACACGATCGGCCGTGGGAGAAATGACTGATATCAAACAGGAAATATATTTCCTGTCTTGTGTCTGGTTGCAGCCACAACACAAAGTGGTGCCAGGGCAGGTATGCCGCAAATATATCTATTTCGGGCCACATGCGTGCCTCGGGCCGCAATTTGACATGCTTGATGTAAATGATTGCTTATTGACAGCTGTTTCTTTATTTAAGGTAGTAAATATGCCATGTTTCATTGACACTATGGAAGATAGGACCTGGTAACTGCTATACTTTCAGTTGAGTGTGTGAGAGGCAGGCCTGGACTGGACATTGGGCAAAACCGGCAAATGCCCAGTGGCCCTCAATGGCCATACCCCAGTGGTTTCATCTCCCTGTGAGTGTGGTGATGTATAGTCGTTGTTTCAATGGCTGAGTATGATGAGTGTCGTAGTTACAAAGGATCACCCATGTAGGGCCAGTGCTATACAAGCATGGGCTTCCCTGGAAAAGCATTGAACCAACATGCTCACTTTGAAGGGAAAATGTTCTAAACAAAAAAAAAAAAGTCGTACAACAATAAAAAATTTAAAATATAGAGCAATAACTATGGAAACAAATGGAATCAGTAGGACAATTCAGTTGGTTTCTATGATTGCTGCAGTTTTAGAGCTGTGTACAACTTCTCTGATTATGACATTTTCATAAATATCCCAAAATAAGTATCCCCCTAAACAAAGCCACATTAACGATTCTTTGTTTTGTTGGATGTTCTAAATGTTACAGGCAGTTTCTAAGTGCTCTTTGGCCTTACATATAAGGAAAGAATCTACATAGTAAGATCAGAATTATAGAACTAAAACATTTATAATTAACTATGTTCATACATGCGTGGTTGTGTTCTAGGATCAGGAAATTGAAAATAAAAGGCATGCAAAAGTAAAATGTAGTTTTGTTTTCAACAGCTCTCCACCCTAACGCATTGTCCCTGACACCAGTGCACTGCCAAGCCATGGGACTCTCTTTATCTTATCAGTTAAGCAACATGAACTGTTTGCACAACACCTTGTGCTAGGGAGAAGTTGTTTGTACTTGAATCACTCCCTCTCTGACAGTTAGCTAGTCTAGAAAAGATATTATTTTCATGAAATCCTTACTTCTAAGACAAAATCTCATGCTTTCATCATTCATTTTAGTTTGCGTTGAATGCCATCTAAAGGGACACTTTAAAGGGACACCATATTCACCAGAACCACTACAGCGTAATGTAGCATGTCCCTGCAGTCTTTTCAATGTAAATATTTCCTTTTCAGAGAAATGGCAGTGTTTACATTACTGCCTAATAACAGCTGTAGAGGCAGTCACTCAGACGGCCACTAAAGATGCTTCCTAGTATAGTGCTGTTCAGTTTGTAGCACCTATGTTCAGCGTCTCCACACCCTGCATGGAGACACTGAAGGTTTCCCATTGAGATGCACTGATTCAATGCATCTCTATGAGGAGATTTTGATTGGCACATTTTGCCGCACATGCACTATAGCCTCCCAATGCTCTCCTAAGGGAAAGCATTGAATTGGCTGAGATCATCAGGATTATTGACCTCAGCCATGGATGTCAGCTGTTGCGAGACAGACGCAGCGTGGGAGAAAAGGTGAGTAAAATCACTTTTCCTGTATGATCTACGAGGGGGAACCTAAATAGTTAAACACTGTGGTGTCAGGAATATGTGTTTTTATTCCTGACAGTATAATGCTCCTTTAAATATGAGAAATGATTTTCAGAGAGATTTTAGAACTTTTAAAGTCCGTAAAAGAAACCCTCCAAGCACCATAACCACTACAGGGGTGCCCAGGCACCCCTGAATGTAAGTAATCAAATGTGGAGAGCCGAGAGTTCTCTATGTATGGAGCTCTTAGCCAGTGAGCTACCCCTGAACGGCTAGGCTTAGCACTCCTGGCATCATAACCACTACAGTGTGCAGTAGTGTTAATGCTCCTTGCAGTGTACATTTAAATTCAAGAAAGTCTATTTCGCACTAAGATGCTGAAGCAGCTCTCATCATGCTTCACTAACATCTCGTTGACTGAGCTTGATGGGATTTAAAGCCTGCCTAAAGCCATACCCCAGTGGTTTCATCTCCCTGTGAGTGTGGTGATGTATAGTCGTTGTTTCAATGGCTGAGTATGATGAGTGTCGTAGTTAACAGCAATTGCAATAAGACAGTTTATGCCTGTCCCTGCTTTCGAGTCTTCCTGGATGTGCGAGGTGTTGAACACTCCTCTTAGCTAGCCCTGCCCACAGTGACTAAGGCTCAGGTGTCCTTAGCAAATACCTTCCAAGGAATGCAAATGGCTCTTCGCTTCTGACCAATAAGCACATGCAGCAGTTTGAGAGTTTGTAACTGACTATCTTCTATACCAAAGGTGTCTAGTACTACTGACCTGTAACATAGGCTGGGAAGGTATGGCAAACCTAAGACTTTCTAAGGTGTGTTATTTTTCATTTGTAAAAAATAGCTGCTAGACAAATAAGTGTTTTTATAAAATGATCAATTGTATCTGTATTATTTGGCACTTTGTTTGCGACAGATATTGTGTTGCTTTGGGACAACTTAGAACAACGTTAGTGCTGGAAGATGCTTTTTGTATTGTATCGTATTGTATTGTAGTTCATAAGCTGTTTGCTCTGCTTTCTGTTTTGTTGTTTTTTCAGGTGGTAATACCGTATATTTTATTTATTTTTTTTAGCTCTTACGGTGTCCTAAGGCTAACTGTGGTTTATGAAATTACATTGCTTTTTTAGATTCACTTACGTCATTTCTTCAAATTAGTATGATTGGCACAACTATTGACAAACTTTGTATTGAATCATTTTATTCATTGACCCAGGCAGTTTGCCAACTCACTGTTCACTGTATAGTGAACAGTGTATATTGTACAGAACACTCTAGCTTCCCAATACTGATTTGATTTAATTGATTTACTTAATCTTTCCTATCTTTTTACTGTCCTGTATTATCTGCTGTTTGTAAACTGTTCACTTATAATAATAATAATAATAATAATGCATATTAATTGTCACC
This sequence comes from Pelobates cultripes, assembly GCA_933207985.1. NCBI lineage: Eukaryota > Metazoa > Chordata > Amphibia > Anura > Pelobatidae > Pelobates > Pelobates cultripes. The sequence continues at coordinate 67,190,931 of OW240917.1, read as the reverse complement.
GACCTTCAACATGTGAAATAATAGTAAAAAAAATATATTAATATATTTTTTTAAAACTTAGTGACTGCTATGCATAGAGACCAGTAGTGGTTCAAGTTTTAGAAGTGGAGCAGTGAGCGAGAATATTCCATTTCCAAGGCGACTGCTCCATTTTTAAAACTTTTGCCCATGATTGCTCTTATAACATACTTCATATTGTGTCATCCGCACTTGCTCTCTGTTAACACCTGCTGTGTTTTGATAAGTGGAATGCAAAGCAGGTGAATGTATGTTTGACGCTCAAGTTTCACCTATTTTACCATTTCTTTCATTTCTGCTTTTCAAATATAACCTTGAAGCTACGTCACAAGTATTTTTGAATCAACCTTGCAGCAAATATGTCTGCTTTCACAACTCTGCCATGCTAGGGGGTAGATTGCTGACCTTAAATTGTGTATGAAATTAACTTTTCACAGGTTTCAATGTCTTTTAACAGTAATCAGAACCTTTTTGCCTCTAACATTAACTTTTAACTCTTTCCTTGCCATGCTGTTTTGTGTGCAAATCTCTCTGGCAACCTGTGATAAATGGCAAAGGGGAGATTCGATAACGTTGTTTGCTAGTAATGGCAGGTATTGATGTGTGCAAAAGCTGCTTGTTCAGTATGAAGAAAATGGTTCCAAAAATGGAGTTTAACTGATTTTCCATATTCCCAGTCTGAATATGTAACCAGCAGGGGAGTGCCTGGTACTACATGCTGATTGTTTGTCTATGGTGGTGGTGTTCTTTATTTGTAGTGTTTCCCTTTACAACAGGTAAGATAATGCACTGGATAAGAGGGTATACTAATCTGAGGCGAGGTTAGACTTTCTAATCTTCTAATTAGTTTTCCATTCTGATATTAACTCCCCCAAGTCTATTCCATGAAAAACAGTTTGCTTGTTGTTGTTTTTTGCTTTTTAACCTTCTTAAGGGTTGGTTGTACAATAGCTGTTGGTTTTCCTTGAGTCTTTGTACCTGCCCTTTCATTGAAGGGGGCTACACGGGACAATGTATGTCATTGTTCTTCCTTTGAATCTCATTATATGCCTCTCCTGACTGTCCTTTCTGACTGTGATTTGTAGTCTGTCTGCTTCACAGCAGGCTAGGAAAAGCTTGAATTCAGATCTGCTATGAGTCTATGGATCTTGTAAGACATGAGTGACATTGTACTCACAGAAAGTTAATGTAAGCTGAGCATGTTGTACGCTTGAAACGTGTCATCGGTTAAATGTATCAATTTATTCCATTACAGGTCCTTGACTGACCATTTTTCTTAGAGGGAATATATTCTTAAATTTCACTTGCGTGACCTTGGAAGCAGATCCTTCCTTTTTAGATTAATGGCTGGCCCAGCTGTGTGATCAAAGTTCCACAACATTTTTATTACAAATATGCTGTTTTAGTCAAGTACCCTGAATATCCACCTTATGTAGGAAAAGTGTTTCAATTTATTAGTATGGGCAATAGTATATGCTTGGTACACCCACTCCCAATATTCACCCACATACATATAGGACATGTGTGTCCAAAGCATGCTAATATGTCTTACATTCCTGTCCCCTTCCTTCATCAACAGGCCTTTGCATTTAATATGCCGGATGGAATTCAGAGAACCAGACACATGGTTATAATACTATCAAAACATTGTATTGTATTTTTCTCTCAATTATGATCAACTCCCTATTCCATCAAGTCTAGGATTAGGTTCCCTATTGCATCCTCTTTAGGCCGATGGTAAATTTTCCCAATATTGTATAGGCAACATTGTAGTCTACTTATTTTCTTATAAAATAAATGTTGTAACCACTAAACAGTTTCAAATTGTGAGTCAAACACTTTCTATATAGAGTACGTAAAGTGTTTATAGTAGATTACGATTTGGCATTAAAATTGGTCAGTGCCACCTTGTATGTAATGATCTTCACATGTGATAGAGCCGCATAAAAATTTCCGAAACAGGAACAATGCGTTCTCTCTAAACTTTTATTTGCCTCACCGAAAGTTTTTTTAAAATTAGGTATTTCTCTGTATTTTGCGACAGTAACCTATTCCTAAATATGGAAATAAAGATTGCACAATAATGTGAAAGAAAAAACTGTTGTTAATATATCAATCTACTAAAAAAAAAGTTTTATCTTTTTTTTTCTGCTGGTATATGAAATAAACAGGGATAATTATCACGATCACCATAGCCTTTAAAAATCACAGCGTCCTACTCTTGTATTTAAAGAAAGAGTTAAATGCGGGCTCCCCTGAATTAGCCTTTAGCACTAGTTAAACATTTGACCATTTTATTACCCGAAACCATGCACAGACGTAAATGAGTGTTTGCGATCTCTATTTTTGTTTAACACGAGCTGTAAACCCATATTTCACAATTCATATAAAAGGATTACACACATCACGGATCAGAGGTCAGTCACAAATTACAGCTCTTTGCAATTTCATTCTGTTGATATGACAGAAATAGAGATATGGAGATTGGGCTACCCCTTCCCCCCTCGTACAGAGATCAGCACACTGTTAAATGCTTAATTTGCACAAGTCAGTCATTGGTACCTAAAATTAATGAATAACTTCCAGAGCAGTCATAGGTTTATATTGATTAAGGCACACACTGGAGAAGAGGTCAAATATTTGCAAGATGTTTGAGAAAAATAAACTTCTAATATCCCACCCTTACTCCTGAATCTTTCTGTGCAATAATAGAACAATGATTTGCTAAGTTAAAGGGACACTCCGCTGCCAACTTAATAAAGCCACTGTTTAGCACATATACCCTTAATACAAACATGAATGCATGTATTTATCTTTTTTTTTCATTGGAGAGTACATCTTAAAAAGAGCATTTAAAAGCTCGTCTGCAGCCTTTGCAAGTCCTCCTCTTCTAACTCCGTCCAGACTTTATGTGGCTGTCCAATCACAGATTCCCAAGGCAGCTCAATGAGAAGTCTTTGCAATGCAGGTTCTCTGAGTAATTGATGCCGATTGCATTTGGTACAGCTGAGCTAAACAAAGCAGGAAGAAACAGAAGCCGTTATCTGATTGACAGCTAGGGGGTGTCACTTACTATTGAAATCTGCACATTTTGTAAAATTTAAACAAGAGGACATACTCTTCACATATAAAGTTCTTCAGCAGCTAACATGCTTTAGGAGTCAGGAGAAGAAAAATAATGAATGTCAGGTTTTAATGTAAGGTTATTTATGCCGAGAAAGGCTTTCACTCTGAGCTATTGCATCAATGTAAATGATTAATGTAATAGAACCTTCTGTAAGGAGTAATGGAATTTGCTCTACCAGGAGGACAACAGCAAAAAAAAATCCAGGCAAGATTATTTATAAAGATAGGTATCTTGAATGTTTCGGTTCAGACTAGCCATCTGTCTCTGTTGTAGAATATGGTCTTTGTTACTGGATGCTGCTTAATCATTAACATAGATACAGTTGTTCCTATTATCATTACTTCTCAATATTTGGGGTCAGCCATTTTGTTCTTTGCTGCACTTGGTGTCTGAATTTTTCCTTCTCCGTTGGTTTGATTTTACCGATAGATTGTGGGTAAATTTGATTGGCCTATTGAATCAGAACCTCACTTTAAGCTCCACCCATTGTCCATTATTGTCTATTTGACTGCTATATATCAGGAAAAGTACGCCCTGCATTTCTTTTTGAATTTCATGAAAACTGGGTTGGTCAGGAAGAAAATAAAATGGGATTCAGGACAAAGAAATCTATCTGGACGCTATGAAGAAGTTTATTTTTGATGACAGTACCACTTTAAATTGTAACATATGGATGAATGTGTGCTCACGTGAGAGTGTTTTGTTAAATTGTAACATATGGATCAATTTGTCCCCAGTTTAGATTGTACATCCCTTAAAGGAATACTGTAGTGCCAGGAATACAAATCTGTATTCCTGGCACTATCACTCCCCCCTCCCTTGCGCCCCTCCTCCCCGGTAAATAAAGGGTTAAAAACCCTTTATTTACTTACCTTATTCCAGTGCCAATGTCCCTCGGTGCTGGGTCGACGGTCCGCCCCCTCTGGCATCCTGTGACGAGCGGGCGCTAATGTGCATGCGTGGCTAATGCCGCACACACATTAGACCTTCCCATAGGAAAGCATTAAATCAAATCTTTTCAATCTGACACTAGATGTCCTGCACTCCACATGCCTAATGCTGTTAATACTCTAAAAGAACACAGCGTTAGTCCCCATTCCATCCCAAATCAAAACTAAAAAAAAGTTTAACTTGTAATTTACTGAAATAGCAGCCAACCAAAACTGGCTTGCCATCACCTCCCTTACCTCATGGGGCCTAAAAAGCAAACTTCTTTAACATATCAGCTCATTTGATGGCACACAAGCAAACAATGAAATGAATTACCTGCTCTCCCAGGCCCTGCAGTGTGAGTGAGAATGGCATCATTAGCTTGAGAAAGATATTACTGCCTGGTATTAAAAAGGTCCAAATAAAACACTAGTGGAACATAACAAGGTGTGCTAAGTTCTTATTGGTAATGTATTTGCATGCTGATTGCACGGGTGGTTAGATGTATCCACTTGAGTTAAAATAGACACACACAGAACATCTGTGTTATTTATATTGTATTTTATTTTATTGTTTTTTTTGTTTGTTTTTTTTTTAATGGTCTTGCATACTTCCAAAATGTTAAATGGCCAAAGTGGGACAAATATTGTTTTTAATGGGTATGGTTGCGAATAGGGACTTGCCTTGTTTCTCTAGGGGATTTTGGGAGCTATTTGAAGCTATTTACTTAACTAAGCCAATCTGAACTTTGAACAAGTATATTATTCATTCAGTGTATTTATGTAAAAATTGGCAGAATTTTTTATTACAAATTGTATTGCTGTATTTTACTGTGAGGTTTATTGCTATGATATGTTGAGGTACACAACGCATATCGTGAGTTTTGTTCCTCTGGAATGCTGCAATACTTGTATACCCTGTGTATATTGAGTGTTTTATTGCTGTAGAGCTCTGTGAAAACACTTTAATGCCGTTTTTATTGCTGTGGAACATTGTGATGATTTTATACACTCTGCATAATACACTGAGTATTCTTGCTGTGGAGAGCATCAATACACTCATACACTGTTTTCATTCTGAGCTCTTAGAAAAGAGTGACATCATTGTCAGAAAGAGCAACAAAATAGATACCCAAAGAATTATATTTTGGAGTGAGACAAAATATGTACTGTTTCTTCTGTCAACATTGACTTTCATTCCCAATGACTCATTGATAGTGATGTCCCGAACGGTTCGCCGAACGGTTCGCCTCGAATGGTTCGCCGCAGACTCATCATTGAGTAAACTTTGACCCTGTACCTCACAGTCAGCAGACACATTCCAGCCAATCAGCAGCAGACCCTCCCTCCCAGACCCTCCTACCTCCTGGACAGCATCCATTTTACATTCATTGTGAAGCTGCATTCTTAGTGAGCTGAGTTAGGAAAGGCTGCAATACTGGTCTTTTAATTAGTACGTAATTCATGAGATATCTGTGTGATATAGTTAAATCTGAAAAGGGTAGTAAATTCCAGTGTAACCTACACAGATTGGCTTCAAGGTGGATAGGTCTCCCTCTTTATGATATACCCACACAAACACTGGTCAGTTGAATGCAGACACAGATATTTTATTGATAAAAAAACAACAGCTTACAAATTCCATGGAAGCGATTTAGTCATTAGCTTGCTTGAAAGGAAGTAAAAAATATCAAATAAAATATTCATGTAATTTAGTCACAGAAAGTTTGCGCAAGGTTAGAAGGGGAGGGCTTGCAAAGGCAGCAAGAGAGTCTTTTCCATTTTTCTTTTGAGCCACGGATTGGTCAGCAAGTTTAAAAGCGAGTATCATATCTATCTTTATTTCTTTTTCTTTTCTATTTTTATTTATTTATTTTTACATATTTTGCTGCATTTTTTTTGTACATTACTTTAAATATTCAGTATTATTGTGCCTTAAATGTTTGAATTTAATTTATTGTGGGCATAAACATAGCTCAATTTTTATTCTTTTCACACCCATCTCCCCTATCTATCTATCTATCTATCTTTCTTTCAGCCCTTCCCATATCGTTCTTTATTTCAGCCCTTCCCATTTGTTTTTTTATTTCAGCCCTTTCTCTATCTATCTTTATTTCAACTCCTCCCCATTTCTTTTGTTCATTCCCTTGTTCCTTTCAGTCTTCTATTTCTCAGACACAACCTTTTAGAAAATTATACTTCTCAAGAATCCATTCTTTTCCTTCTAATGAACCTGTTTCTATTCCCACCTCTGTACACCCCTCACCCCTTGACCTTCTCTTGTCCTTTCAGATCAACTGTCTTTTTACTAACTTATATACTATCATTTACTGCCTGAATTAATTCGTGCACAGTCCTCTATAACCCTTTCAACAAGGACAGCATGCTGAATCACATAGCGGCATGAATTTACAAAAAATATATATTATTACTTTCCTTTTAAATCCACTAATCAGACAGCAGGATATAGCAATCATTGCACAGCTGTAATTATAGTTTGTCTGTTTTCTTGGAATTATATTGATATCGTCTCTTTGGCTCCTTTTATTATGTGGACGTTCTATAACCCTTTTTTCTATACTATATTTATATTTTATAGAGACTAAGTTGTCTCTGTGGGATCCCAGTGAGCTGAAAACATACAGCTGGATACATTGTTTTTTTCCCTGTGTTAAAAAGTGCAGAAGGTACAGGCAGTAAAATTGTTTCAAACAATTGGTCAAGGTTAAAACACTATTACTTGGCTGGAAAATATTGTAGCATTTGGGGTTGGCATGTTTGGTGTTGTGGCATTCTCTTTGACAGCAAATTAGGGGTAAACAAATTAAAGAATAATAATGCTTTCAAGCTTGTAGAACGAGTCTGGCAACACTATGAGATTGAGATCTGTTATTCATTTGTGCATGTTTTACAAGTTAGCACTACATTTTAAAGGGACCCTGTTATTAACTAGTATCCTGTTCCAGTGCTGGACTCAGATCAACTACATGGACGGATTGTAGCGCTTTCTCATATTATGCTTTGGTCTTCCATTCATTAACTAGTCACCATGGCTTGCAAATAGCACTATCTAATCTTAGAGAAATATATAAAAGGTCCCCAATCAGTGGTGACATCACTAAAATTAAAGGATTCGATAACAAGTAAAGGATATCTTGATAACTACATGAGCAACAATGTTTTCTAAAAGTTGTTTGTACCTGCAGAACCGAATAAACATCATTTAACTTGTGTTATTGAAATGTTTAAAGGGACACTACTCTGCAAAATTAAACAAACATTGTTTGTTCAAGAACAGATTGGGTATTGCGCTTGAGAGAGTAGCTTAATGAATGTTGATTGCTTTAAAAACAAACGCTAATGATTTCTGTTTGCAGTCACATGTGATATTGTTTGTTAAATTGCATGTTATATAGTTCAGTATAATGTACTCATAAATTATCATTTAAATTATTATTCTTACTGTAGGTGCAGATCTTTCCAGTCATTATTACGTAGGATATATTTAATTTGTAAGTGAGTTACTTGGTCATCCCTTTTTGACAGTACTTAATCCGTGCAAAATGTGCTTTAATGCATTCTAGAAAACACATTTTATATCCTAATACTGGACCATCAGCATTCAATATACTACATCTCCCATAAACCTTTGCAAGTCAAAAAACGTGCAAGTGGATAGCAGTGTTTCATGGGAGTTGTAGTTTGCTAGGAACTGGAAACCTATGATGTCATGATCTGTTATATTTTTAGAATGGGTTTATACATTCAGTGTAATTTTAACCCATACTTGTTAAAATTAACTTCATTTTTTTTTTCCAATCGCACTATTAGACATGTTTAGAAATCCACTCCACAAATAGTTTGTTTGAACTAAACCAATTTAATGTTACTTCCCCTTTAATGATTGCAACACCCTCATTATATGACATTATAAAATGCTATCTGTGCTTTTACATGGTTTGTTACTAAGGTGGGTGAGATAAAGGCTAATTTCCATAAACTTTGCCCTTTGTAAATGTTAGGGAGTGTTTATGATAGAATGATTCCTGTCACGTGTAGATTGGAATACATACATTTAATTACAGTAATCTTTCTTAGTGGTTTGCCTGTGATACATTCCCAAACCCTCTTTCCATTATTTGCTGTAAGCGCATGATTCATGATATTAAATTAGGGTTTCTGACTATTAAATTGCTATTTAAATAAATAGCACTTAAAATGTTAAGTGCTTGTCAGAATATGGTATTTTTTATTTTTTTGTTATCATATACATCTTAGTATATTTTTCCGTGAGGCTCTGTGATACACTTCACTTCTCCGTGGCATAGAAAAGGGACATATAAAAGTTTTTTTATATATGGATTTGTAAACAGGAATATTTAAAGGATCTGGGTTCCATAAAATATTTTAGACTCCATTTTTATGAATGAATAAATATATAGTTATTTTAATGTTTTTGAGTGTTCCGTACTTAGCGTGCATGTCCCTTGCCTAAAATAAAAACAGTACATTTACTGGTAATCCAGTTTCCCTGCTGCTGCCACTACCGTCTGAATGATATTAAGTCCAATCCCATGCTTCCCAAAGCACTCAGCCAGTAGAGAAGTAATGAGTCTAACACTTCTCTATGAGAAGCATCACAGTGAGAAATGTGAAGGCTGCCAATTGTTAAAAATCTTCACGTGGAAGTGCCTTAAATGGTTGTCTGATTGGTAGCCACTAGAGGTATCCTGACTGACAAATGTAAACCTATCCATTTCTAGACAGGGTCTATGCATGGGGTCACCATATCCACCATGTTTTCTGCTAGATTTATCACATATACATATTAATCGGCAGCACATGACATTTGACAATGTACCCAAACCACTATTTTAAAAATATGGTGGTGTTGTGTCCCTTTAATATAGCGTTAAATACTTTGAATGACATTCAGTGTTGTGTTATTTTGCATTTGTGTCATTAGTTAAATCTCTGCTTTGCTAATCAGCCTTACTTTGTTTTTTTTCTAATTGTGCAAGTCTTTGCATGATAAGCAGTGTCTTACTACAAGAATTCCTTGATATATTTTTTCCGGTGGTTGTTCTGTTTTTTAACCAAGTTCATACATGACTAATTGTTTTTGAGAAATGTTTGTTAAATGCAGCAGAAGACGAGATTCATTCAGCTTTATCGTACCTTTTAGTCTTTTTTTTAAAGTAGCTGTGCCTTCCGTTCTCACATTATTTTAACTTTTTTGTTCTTGAATAGGTTTCAGCAAGTACTGCATGACTTTGGCATAATGACTGCAGAAGATTCTAATACTATGATGAGCAACGATTCGTCCAACATGGCTGCATCTAAGATTCCAGAAGGCATTTCTGGAGCGCCCAATGAAGCTGCACTGTTTGCACTTATGGAACGTACTGGTTATACCATGGTCCAGGAAAATGGTCAGAGAAAATATGGAGGTCCGCCACCAGGCTGGGAAGGCCTTCATCCTCCTCGTGGCTGTGAGGTCTTTGTGGGCAAAATACCCCGTGACGTGTATGAAGATGAATTGGTTCCTGTCTTTGAAACTGCTGGCAGGATCTATGAAATGCGTCTAATGATGGACTTTGATGGAAAGAACCGTGGCTATGCTTTTGTTATGTATACACACAAGCATGAAGCCAAAAGAGCTGTCAGAGACCTAAACAATTATGAAATAAGGCCAGGTCGACTTCTAGGTGTTTGCTGTAGTGTAGATAACTGTAGACTCTTTATTGGTGGAATTCCAAAGATGAAGAAGAGAGAAGAGATTCTAGAGGAGATCTCTAAAGTGACAGAAGGGGTTCTAGATGTGATAGTCTATGCTAGTGCTGCAGATAAGATGAAAAATCGAGGTTTTGCCTTCGTAGAGTATGAAAGCCACAGGGCAGCAGCTATGGCTAGACGAAAACTAATGCCAGGAAGGATCCAGCTCTGGGGTCATCAGATTGCAGTTGACTGGGCAGAGCCAGAAATCGATGTAGATGAAGATGTGATGGAGACCGTTAAAATCCTTTACGTCAGAAACCTAATGATTGAAACATCTGAGGATACAATTAAAAAGATCTTTGGACAGTTCAATCCAGGGAGTGTTGAAAGAGTTAAAAAAATTCGTGATTATGCGTTTGTGCATTTCACCAACCGGGAAGATGCTGTACAGGCCATGAGAAATCTCAATGGGATGGAAATAGAGGGTTCAGCTATAGAAGTCACTTTAGCCAAGCCTGTAGATAAGGAACAGTATACGCGTTACCAGAAAGCTGCTAAAGGAGGTGCCCCAGCCACCACCACCACACCGACCACCGAAGTAGCCCAGCCTAACTATGTTTACTCTTGCGATCCTTACACATTAGCATATTATGGATATCCATACAATGCACTGATTGGTCCAAACAGGGATTACTTCGTCAAAGGTTGGTAAATTTCATTTGCATTTTTATTTTCGTTTAAATACTCATATTGCGGTTAGGTAATAATAACCTATTTAACATATTTCCTAATGTGGATTACGTATGTGTATACCAACCTGCGCTTAGAAACTTTAAAAAAAAATAAGAGTTTAATCTGAAATATTACTTATTTTACTATTAAAATTAGAGGTTGTCAAAAATGCATAGACTATAGTGATATCATCATTCATAATTAAATGAACTCATTTTAAATTAGCGATAAGGAATCTCTGCTATTCTTTCTGTTGTAAATTACATTATTTAGGAGTTCCAGAAATTACATATATTTGTTTTTAAAATTGAATATTTAATGTACCATGACAAGGTGGGTAGTTATTGTTAAGCAAAGGGCACCCTGGCAAAGGGCATTCTTTGCCATGCCATGTACAGTGTGTTTACTTATGTCTAGCTCTGTATGTTGCACTTGTGCACTATTTTAAAAATATAATACTGAGACTAAGACAATGTTAAAAGTCTGATAGCCTCCGCTTCGTGGTACATTAGTATGATCATACACACAGCTCAGTTTACGTATAACCTGCCACTGCTGCTTTTTGGTAAACTGTATTATGTATTCCTCTTTTTGTCTTATATCTGATCTTTTTCTCCTGTCTTTTAATTTTTTAATGATCACAATGTATTTTTATGAAAGGTAATGTACACATTGTACAGAAAGTAACAAATCACCAATTTTATAAAATAATATTAAGTCCACTTATTGCCACCTTTTATTATTGCCACAGTTTTACAGCCATGGCAAATAACCTTCCATATCTTCTTCTTTTATTATTTTTTTATGTTTTTTACAGCAATGACACAAATGCAAACTGTGAGTAAGCCATTACACCCCAGCGGCGTATATTCTGACGACTGTAGAGCAAATGGCACAAAATCCGATAGATGTAGGTGCAGGTCTAGTTTTCAATGGCATACTCAAAAATCTTCACATATTTGCAGATTGCAGTAATGATTATTTGGTTTTTAAAAGTGATAGAACATTTCTACATTTAAAGCTGTTTTTTTCACAATAAATGCTGCTTTTAGTCAACAGGAATCTATCATCAAAATCATGTGCTATTAGAGTTCCATAAAAACAGAGCCTTATTAGGGTATCCTATGCACCATAACAACTAGAATACAACTAGAATACATTTCTGTGGTTGTGGGATGAAGGGTACCATTCTTCCTCCCAATTTTTTGTCCGTCTGCTTTTGAGCAGTTTGACAAAAACTAGGGTTCTCCCGGCGTCCTAAAACAATCCTTTTTTTTTTGTGGCTCAAATAATGCAGAAGTTCATTTCTGCATTATCTAACCAAAACGACAACAATACACTACACACACTTGACTAACTTGATCCAGCGCTCAAAGTGATCATTGCCAACATAAGTCCAACAGATTTGGACCAATAAGAAGGGGAGTGAGATATACATTTTTTTGAACTGCTGCAAAATGTTTAGACCAAAAAAGATGGACATGACACCTAGATAATATTTGCACCATAACCACTGCAGTGAGCGTCAGTACTGTAGTGATGCAGTACTGTAGCTCTGTAAAGAGCAGCTATGACCAGTCAAACTAAATCTTTTTTCTTTCTTTAAAGTTGTAGCATAGAGTCATGACATCAATACAAATTCTTTGGAGATTTTTCCCTCGTTATAGGTAGCTAGTGGGTGGCATATTTTATTATATACTTCCACATATATAATAGATGGATGATGGATATTTTTAATTATTCAGTGTCATTTATGCCACCAATTTGCGATTTCTGTTATTTAAAGTTCTCACATTACCTGAAGCTTACAATTCCTATCTCCACAGCAGTTCTTTTTTTGTTCTCATTTTTATTTGCTTTCACTTTGTTGTGTAAACCATAAAAGGCTTACTGCACAATTTGTTCTCATTATTATAGCACGTTTTAGATATTGTGCGAACAGAGCCAAGTGATTGCTTCTCTCCTGTGAAAGTCAAGGACTTCATACCTTACAGATGTTTAATGCTGCTTATATTGTGAGTCCTAAAATGGGGCGCAAGGGTCAGGTTCTATTTTAGCCACAATAGTCCAATGCTTAAAGACCCCTTTCTAACAGACTCCTTTGAAGGTCCTTTTTTTGTTCACATACTCCCACCATTTCTTTCCCCCATGATATTCCCACTTCCTACCTTTATGAATCTCACTCGATATTTTGGACAAGATATGACACTGGACGCAGCAAAAATCTTCTGACGCTTCTTTTAGGAAATCAAATTACAAGATTTTCCCAGATAAAGGCACAAAAATAATTTTTATAATAGATTCCATGTAACTGTGAGGTGTCTAACTATATGAAAACATTTACTCTGCCGGTGATTCAGTGTTTGTGATGGGAACAACTTTGTTTCTGTGTGTGGTATTAAATACGCTGTAAATCCTATCCAGGGTGTGTATACCTGTAACAACAGCTGTCTTCTCTGATGCAGCCAGGGCTAATGTCCATATTATACACTATCAAATTAATCTCCTGTGCTAATGTAGCTCTCTTAGACATGCAATGCAATAATTGGTGTTCGTAACTGCATAACCTTTGATGAAAGAATATTAGTGCTGGGTTCGTTAAACTTTCCTTGTTTCGGGGGTAATATATTTATCGTTTGTTTCCTTTGTGATGGAATGTTTTTGTTGCACACTTTAATCACACTTTAATGTTATCACCCAATTAACAATTGTGTTGTCTTTCCATTTGAATAATTTAGAATGATAGTAACCAATTGACAGAGAAACACACATTGACTTGGAGACAGCAATTACATCTAGAATTTCTAATATTTTAAGCATCACAATGTGATTTATTCAATAAATTGGGAATTATGGAGGAGTAAGATGGGTAGTATGAAGTGTAGGTCAAAGGAAAGAATTTGTCAAAATTCTCAGTTAAATTTCGACAACGGACATTTTGGCCAAACAAATTGCAATGCCTTGTAAGTTCACTGCCATCTCCAGCTTAGTTAATAACTCCCAGTGCACTTTGAGCCCGTTTAGCTGTCAGCATTCACCAAAATGATTTGCTTAGCTAGAGGAGCGTTTCCATCAATAAAGTATAACTTTTATCGTGCCTTAAACGAGCTGATAAGAGGACGTGGCCAAGGTCATATGTGCATAATATTTCATGGCTGCTGTACAACTCATTACCCCTTATCAGTATATCCTTGTCCTAAGCTGATTACCTGGAAAGCCTAAATCTGGCATGCCAGTACAATGTTCTGCTTCTTCGTGTTATACCACCTTGCAAATATCCGCCCAGATTGTATGCAGAGCTTGCAAATCATACACTAATATCTGCACCAGTAGTGGGTTCCCTTGCAGTATTAAGTAAGTGCAAACAAATATTCCCATGCCAGCAATAGATATTAGAACAAGGGTTTGTTATATGTTTTATCAACTGTTACTGACCTGCAACTTTCACAGTCGAGTGAACTGTTCCTATGCTCATCAGAAATTAAAGGGTTACTCCAACCACCATGACCACAACTGCTTTTTGAAGTGGTTGTGGTAGAAGGAATCTGTATGTGCAGCCTTTCTGCTTGAAACACTGCACATACAGAGATGCACTGATCAGCAACAATATTACAACCACTGACAGGTGTAGTGAATAATATTGATTATATTGTTAGAATGGCATCTGTCAAAGGGTGAATTTCATGTGTTTGAAGCAGGAAAAATGGGGCAAGTGAAAAGATCTGAGTGACTTTGACAAGGGCCAAATAGTGATGGCTAGACGACTGGGTCAGAGCATTTTCAAAATGGCAAGTGTTGTAGGGTGCTCCTTGTACGGAGGGGTTAGTACCTACCAAAAGTGGTGCAAGGAAGAACAACTGGTAAACCAACGTCATGATCATGGTTGCTCAAGGCTCATTGAGGCACGTGGTCTGGTCACACAGAAGAGCTGCTGTAGCTTAAATTGCTGAAGAACTTAACACTGTCAATGATAGAGAGGTGTCAGAAAACACAGTGCATCACAGTTTGCTGTGTATCGGGCAGTGCAACCGCAGAACGGTCAAGGAGCCCATGATAAACCTTGTCTATTGCTGAAAGCACCTTCATTGGCGACGTGAGCATCAGAACTGGATCATGGAGCAATAGAAGAAGGTTGCCTGGTCTGATGAATCACGTTTTCTTTTAGATCAGGTGAATGGCAGAGTGCGTGTGTGTCATTTTCCTGGGGAAGAGATTGCTGCAGGATGCACAAGATGAAGGCAGGCCAGCAGTGCCACTATTATGCTCTGGGCAATGTTCTGCTGGGAAACTTTTGGTCCTGGTATTCATGTGGATGTTACCGTTGACACGTACCACCTACCTAGTGATTGTTGCAGACCACGTACACCCCTTCATGGCAATGGTGTTCCCTGATGACAGTGACTTCTTGTAGCAGGATAATGCACCCTGCAAAAAAAAAATTCAGAAATGGTTTGAGGAACATGACAAAGAGTTCAAGATGTTGGCCTCCAAATTCCCCAGATCTCAATCCAATTGAGCATCTGTGGGATTATTATTATTGCCATTTATGTGCTGGAATAATAAATCTGATCCATGGAGGCCCCACCTCACAACTTCCAAGACTTATAGGATCTGCTGCTAATGTTCCAGACATCACAGGACATGTTCAGAGGTATTGTGGAGTCCATGCCTAGACACATCAGAGCTGTTTTGGCAGCAAGAGAGGGACCTACACAATATTAAACAGGTGGATTTAATGTTGTGGCTAATCAGTGTATATCTACTTTTATGGCTAGTTGCACCCTCGACACATATGACTTGGGCATACTGGGTTGCCTTATGTTAAATCTGTGCAGAAAAATTGTCATAAATCTGTGCAGAAAAAATATCTGTCATCAGTGTGTTGTGCAGGCAGCACCCTTTCATCCCCACCTCCCTATATTTTTTAATAAACCCTTTTATTATTTTTTTTATTTTTTTTTTAAATTAAAAACACCCTATATCCACCCAACTCTTACTTGTTTAACTCAGCTCCCATGCACTTTGAGCTGGTAAGAACAGTCCAGTCAAATGCTTCTCTTTAAGAAACATTTGATTGGCCCTGATAGGGGCCGCAGTGACATCGGACAGGACGTGGACAATAGGGAGCTGTGGCCAAAGCTGGATTCCAGGTAAGTTCTTTATTTTGCAGGTTTTTAAGCGGCGAGACCCAATAGTAATGCCTGATAGGAAATGGGAAATTATATATATATATATATATATATATATATATATTTTTTTTTTTTTTAAACAGCTATTATTTTAAAAAGGGCTAGAGTAAACATAACTAGTAAAATACGCGGTGACCCTGTTGTCAAGGTCTTATGAAAAGAAAATTCATGTAACTCTCAGCCATTTGCTGAACTACTGCTCCTATGATCTATAACTAGCAATTTCCATAATGTGCTACCAAGACTGAATGGCTGAAGGTAAAAAATACCTTAAATAGCTAATCACTGCAACATGTCATGGTGAGTTTATTGTCATGCAGCATTTATTTAACACAACTTTTAATCAAGTGATGATTTCTCTTTAACTTGCTATGTGTTTCCATTACGGGAAAGAGCGACCAGTGTGACATTAATAAAATAAGCAAAACGATTGCATTTATTAGGACATTGACAAGTCTTGAAAATCTGTTGTTGGAGCCATACCAATGGTGTCCAGTATTTCGTACGTGGCTAAGAAAAAGTTTGTTGGTTGCAAAAAAATTGATCAGATAAAGTAGTAGCCATCTCATTAAACCGTGGGTGTTCTTTAATTCTGAAAGTAAATTATGATGTTCTAGGTAGGGAGAGGTGAGACTACATTCTAAAACTTAAAATCAAAAAACACCCAATAACAAAGCAAAGAAAAAAGTTAAGAAGCCAAAAACACAACCTGTTAATTGTTTGCGCAAGTGGGGTTTTCAGTCATGGTTTATCATCACTTATATTTTAAACCTGGTCTCTCAATTCCCAAAATGGAAGCACAATTTGTGGCTCATCCTATAACTTTGATACTGGCTTAGCTTCTAATCACTTGTTTCTGAATTCTGATTGTGTTATGTTGGTATCACAAGCAGGCAGCATAAGAGGCAGAGGGCGAGGTGCAGCTGGAAACAGAGCCCCTGGTCCCAGGGGAACCTACCTGGGGGGATATTCGGCAGGTCGTGGCATATATAGCAGATATCATGAAGGGAAGGGTAAACAGCAAGAAAAAGGCTTTGAACTTATGCCCAACTTGGAATTATCTACAGTCAATCCAGTTGCTCTAAAACCTGGTGCAGGTTAGTCTTAACGTCTGACATTTGACCTTATCCCTAACTAGTCAGCTTGTTTTTACAGTGCAAGACCTTTGACATTTTCATTTATTTTAAGCAAAAAAAAAGGGTCATGTGTGCACATATTTGTATGAATGCATTTTGTGTTAAATAGAGCTGTTAACATGAATAACATCTTAGTTGAGGAAGAGATGCAGTTTAACAATACAGTGTCAAACAGTGACACATTGTATTTTGACTTGGCATGTTAAGTGCTACAGATCCAAATTAAATCACACGAAGACCAATATATCCCACTATCTCTTGTAGTCCATCTTCATTATAGTGCATTCATTTAAAGTAGATTATTTTATAACGAGGGTGAAAGGCCAGCCATCAGTCCTCCGTGCTATTTGTATAGTTAATTACAGATTGGTTAATATAATAATGCAGTAATACTTCTGATCTGAACACATTTGCTGCTAGGTAGAACTGCAACCTAAATCAATCAGTCTAGAGATTACGTATTTCTCTTGAAAATCTATACGTAGTATCCTCTACCTAAGATTTATTTTTTAATCATCCTGTGTCATTTGATTTATCTTCCAAAATCATCCATTCATGTCTTTTCATCTGCTAAGACTAACACAGTGTAAGATTAAAGTTTAAACCAGGAATGAAAAACCAATGTGATATTCAGACCAACTTTTTATCTACCATTATATATTTAAAGGAATAATGGAGTTTTAAAGATAAAAGCAATTCTCCTATATAATTGATCAATATATATATATGTGTGTTAATGTTTTACTTGTATAGATTTTCAAACATTTTAAATAGTTTGAGAACATTTTGTTTTTTTTTACATTACACACTCTTTTCACTTCCTGTTGTGTTTCAGTAACTTAGTTCTCCACATATCCTACATTAAACATAATTTAAAATATATTCCCCTAGATTATATTCAAATCTAGGTATAGTTTATATAATGATCTCAAATATTGTGCTATCATATTAGGAGAAGCTTCCATTTTGCTGTTGGGAACATTGAAAAAAACTCAGCAACAACCACGTTTTGTTACAGTAACATTTTTAATAGCTGATAACGTTAGACCAGGGATAGGCAACCTTCGGCACTCCGGATGTTGTGGACTGCATCCCCCACAATGCTCTTACACCCATAATGCTGACAAAGCATCATGGGAGATGTATTCCAAAACATCTGGAGTGTGAAGGTTGCCTATGCCTGCGTTAGACTATACCCCATTTCAACATAATCAGAAGGGAAAAATAAGATAGACTAGCTGATAACATTGTAAATGTAGAACTTTTAAAAGTCCTAAAACAAACAGATATTCTCTTTAGCTGTTTTAAGGCATATTCACTGAACAGTAAATTGACAGCCTCAGTGGCACCAAATTAAGGCTGACGTAGATGTGTTTCAAATCATTTTCAAATCCACTATTTGGAAACTAATATAACGTTCCACCACTTACTTTACAGTATATATGTATGTATTCCCTTATGGCTTGTTTCCACTGAGCGGTACGGTTCGGAAGAGTTAGAATGGTCCAACCAATTCAGGTGAGCGTTTCCACTGCAAGTTGGACCGCCAGGGGGCATGCGTGGTTTAGACCGCAGTGACGCAATGACGTTTTTCTGTACGCCGATTGACGCAGTGACGTTTTTCTGTCCCTCAATCAATGGATTGTATCGTGTGACGTAGCTCCGTCCTAACCATACCATACCGTACCATCTTCCTATGGACCTACAACTGAATGGGGCACAGGAATGGTGCGGTTTGGTTCGATTGTATGGACCCCTTTTATAACGGAAACACCCAAAATAGCTTACCAACTGTACTGTACCGCTCAGTGGACACAGGGCTTTAGTGTCCAGAAAATGGTCCATAGAGATGGTAGGCACACATTGAGAGCTAGGTACACACAGAGGGTAGGCACACATTGAGAGCTAGATACACACAGAGGGTAGGCACACACTGAGAATTAGATACACGCCGAGAGTAGGCACACACTGAGAGCTAGCTACACACAGAGTGTAGGCTCACACTGAGAAATAGGTACACACAGAGGGTAGGCACACATTGAGAGCTAGGTACACACAGAGGGTAGGCACACACTGAAAAGCTAGGTACACACAGAGGGTAGGCACACACTGAGAGCAAGTCACAATGAGAACATAAGCTGAGGGCTATTTCTATCCTGAGATCATTGTGTACATTGAAATTTAGGTGAATACTGAGGGCTAGACACACCCAGGGCTATGTACACGCTAGGAGTTGGGTACGCTGAGAACCAGGCATTGATGTCATACCAGTTACTAAGTGACTCCCAGAGACAGACCGTGTGTGTGTGTTTCTCTTAGGATAAGTAATGGAACATTTGGTAAGGAGTTGATTACTAACCCCTCTCTGTATAATTTCAGTGGCAATCCCTACCATTGGCACACAGTACTCCATGTTTCAGGCAGCTTCAGCTGCCAAGCTCATAGAAGAAGGCAAACTCCATGGCATGGAACATATGATTAATCCTATCGCAGTCCAAACCGATCCAACAGGTGCAGCAGCTGCTGCAGCCGTCGCCGTGATGCCATCTGTCTCAACACCTCCACCATTTCAGGTGAGCTAAATGCATGATTCTGTATTGCAATGAGCTGTAACTATCTGATCCCTACATCCAATCTGTCCGTAGACATTAGACTAGTAGTAATAGTGAGTCTTGCTGGCTCATTTGTTTACACTTAATGCACCAATGATAAAATAGGTCAAATGTAACCCTATCACCTGAAACTGAATGGCTTGTATAAAGGAATGTATCCATTTCAGTTTTATTGCAATATGTTTTTTTAGTACCGTAATTCTGCACCACTCATGGAACCACCATTCTATTACCATTTCTGTCTAACTAATGGAAATTAGCAAACTTTCTCATCTTTCCCACAGGTAGAGGAATTACGTTTTGTGATACTTTGTGAATGAAAAATGAAATTATTTACACGATAATTCCTCTTTTTTTAGTCATGTGCATTCATACATTAGGTTTTAAAAGTCAGATTTTATGGAAGTAAAACATGCTGAACCCCCGACATATAGTTACTCACTTAACTTATCCCCACTATTTGTGCAATGGATAGGAGTCTGGGCATCCCAGTGAAAAAAAGGCTAAAGCCTGGATGTGGTGAGCTTTCACTATCACTACCTAATGTAGGAGTAGTTTTGGTGTTACCTGACGAAGGAGCAATGGTTGATGTCCATGACAAGACTCATAGCAATAGTGAGGTCCTTGCAGATGAAGACTTAATAAACAGATTCACGGTACGTCCATAAGGCGGCACAGACGGCCTCCTTAGGATGCCAGAGCAGGGGGGCGCAAAAATCAGAATCCTCTGCCTTTGGCTGGGGACTCGGATTATTCAACTCACCTGTCTCACTGCAGCGAGCATAGAGCAGCTAGGGAAGTCGGCTGGCCTTTCCTGATGACGTCAGGAGGAGGGGTCGTGACTTCAACTGCTCTTCTCCCAGACTCCACAGAAATCCGCTGCGGAGTCTGGGAGAAGAGCAATGGAAGTCACGACCCCTCCTTCTGACATCATCAGGAGAGGCCGGCCGACTTCCCTAGCTGCTCTGTGTTCTCTGTGGGCTCGGGCTCCGGCTTCTGCTCCTGCCTACCCTTCCCTGGCCCAAGCTAAGCCTGAGGGGTGGGGGTGGGGGGGCACACACTTAGAATAGTTTTTCTTTTGTCAGCCCCTCTAAAGCCCCTGATCCCCTTTTACAGCCCCTGCCCACCCCTTCTTTAGCCCCTGTGCCCCCATTACAGACCCTGCCTAAACGCTGGCTTCCACTGCTGGATAACAACTCCTATCATGCACAGTGAGATTCTGGCTGAGGCTGGTGGGAGATAAACTATACATCTGATGTGATTGGATAATGAGGGAACCACTTGCCAGACATCTTATCTAGAATATAACTGCAATCAGCCTTATTTATTGACTGCCTGACTCTCTCTGACTGATGGGAATTTTAGTCCAAGTTGGCTTTATATAACATGTCACCATTTTAAAACGTAATACTTAAAACTTGAACTAATACAACCGTAAAGATGTTTTTATACCGTTCCTTTAAATAACGGAGAAATATATGAAGATAAGCAGTTGCTTGCCTTGAAGACTAGGCATTCAGAATAAAGGCTAATGAACGTAAACGATTCACAGTTTAATCCATGAGTATAGAGTGTCATTAGTTTGAACTGCTGTTATATAGACTCAAGATCACAGAATTTATTCATCATAAAGCTTACATTCTGTAGCTCACAGTGAGGTTACCACTTGCTCTTTATAAATCACTCTGCGTCACAGCTACATTGATCAATAGCTAGTAACCTTTTATACAATTGACCTATGCTCTTGTCAATAGATTGTTGTCCCCAATCACTTGCAATGAACGAGATATACCGGTAAAACTTTTTTGTTTTTGTTTTTTTACAGTGAGTTCACTAAAACTGTTTAAATCTGTTTTGTGAATTCCATTCAGTTCCTTTCAAAACAAAGGGATATTGAGCTCTTTAAACATCGCTGTTTTTAGTTTACATTCAAACACATACAATTTTATCGCTACACAATACAAACATTGCAATAAACAATTGATGTTGATGTTGTTGATGTTTTCTTGTGAAATCATGAGTTTAGACTAGTGGGCATGAATATCTTTGTAAAATACTGAGCAATCACTTGCATCATCCCATTGTTTTGCAATATGATGTTAATCTAAAAGAAAGATGTCAAATGTAGCTCTCCACATGGATAATGTGCTTATCAGTTCAACTAGATAACACCAAAGTGTCTACTGAAATTTTGCTAATTATGAGTATTTGCAATTACATGCTTCAAAAAGAATGGATACAAGAATATATGTTAAGGTAATCAAATAATACTTTTGAGATAATTTTAATAGAGGTGTTGACTAAGGACTCATTGAGCCTTACAAGATGTTTTTCCACTGTGCATGTACACACCCAATAAAAGGACAATCTAAATACTATAATCTCTACACCCCGCCATAGGGATTAGGGTACTATTAATGTTTTTACTCTTACTAGGGATACAGTTCCAGAAGATTCCTGGCATCAAAACCACCACAGTGCCATTTTTGGATTATAGTGCTTAGGCTACCCTTTTTAATGTATATTAGTAACCTTTTCAAATAGTAATAATTGTGTGCAGTTGTTATCTCTTTTATTCTTGTTTATGTTTATAAGCTGCCTGGTGAGGCCACTGACTGTCCCTTAGGATCCAAAAACACACACCTCACCAACAACCCTGATAAAGTAGTATTGCTCCCCATTCTTTTTACATTGTTGTGTTACTTTGGGAACCTGAAGAAAACGTATTGCGTATTTGGACATGGTTATTTGGACATGTACTTAAAAGATTGCGTATTCCAAAAAAGTTTTAGAGCACATTATGTTTGCACTAACCAGCCATTGTTTTGTGTATGTGTGTGTGTGTGTATGTGTGTGTCTCTGTTTGCCTATTCTCGAATACGCCAGTTTCAGTTCATTCAGATAGTAAATAGTAATGGATATGCCTAATTTCGCTGTGAACATACATTAGAACATCTTCCATTTATATATTATTATTTTTTCAAACAATAAGACTGTTGTGTGTATATATATATATATATATATATATATATATAAAAAAAAACCTGTGCAAAAAAGTTGAACATACGCAGCGGTTGCCTTATTTTTCTTTATGTTTGTGTTTTAGGGCCGTCCTATGACTCCAGTATATACCATGGCAACAAATATGCAAAGGATTCCAACCACAGGGATTTATGGCACAAGCTACGTCCCAATCGCAGCTCCTGCCAATGCTACTCTAGCCACACTACAGAAGAATGCAGCGGCCGCAGCAGCGATGTACGGAGGATATGCTGGCTATATACCTCAGGCTTTTCCAGCAGCCTTCCAGGTTCCATTGCACGACCTCTATCAAACATACTAAGACTGTCATCTCAAAAGTGGAGTACAACACTGAAGGAACTCTCAAATATTTATGAAGAAAGAACCTTAGATATATTCTCAAAAGAATATTTTACACATGTGAAGCTTTTAGTTTTTTTTTATTTTTTTCAAAAAAAAAAGAAAGAAACTTTTTAAGGCAGTTTTTAAAGTTGACATATCTATATCTATATAAATATATATATATATACACCAATGTTCATACATTTCTGTTTTTACTTTTTATGCTTATAGCTTTGATATTCTTCTGACCATATACATTTTATATTATATGGTTTGGTTGCTTTTTTAAAAAACATTTTATTTTAGCAACATACTTGGTATGAAGGTGTGTATTTTTATAGTAAGTTCTAGAGATATATATCCTATATTAGTACAAGTACACCAGCAGCTAAATGTCTAGAAAGAGTGTAAAGTAAGGAATATATTTCATATTTAAGAGAAAAAGTAGAAATATTACGTTTTTGGAAAGGTACCTTATTTATAAAGTTATATTGGAAATTCCTGGGGATAACTAGGAAAAGTATGCAGTTTCAGCTTGAATTCACAAAGGTTGTATCCTGTAGCGATGCATTTAATTAAGGCTGAAAAAAAAATATTGAAAAAGAAAAAAAAGGACATATATAACTTTAAGTAAGCCAGTAAGAGTTCACGGTTCTTTTGGTTTTACCATTGGCTATTTTGAGTCATACAATGTGTATACAATTTATCTTGCCATATACAACAACTGGCAGGGTATCATGGGAAATCTAGTCAACAGCTACAGTTCCATATTATGTTGCTTTAGAATATAAGCCGGTTGCTAATTATATATAATAACAGCATCTACGTTTGGGGAAAAAAAATGTATGTGCTTGTTACGTTGAACTTAAAAGTGTTTTTCAATTATGTTTTTTTTATTCTAACACTCCCTATTTACCAGCTTTTATAAAGCAGGCCCCATAGAATGGCATATACATTTTGTTATTTTTAATGGGTATGGGGGGGGGGGTTCTTCTAATTTTCGTGTCTCTGAATAAACCATTTTATAGCTTATGTATATGCTGGTATTTAAAAAAAAAAAAAAACTTACAGAATGGTGTCATTAATGTAAATGTGATATTTGAAGGTTACCAAACAGTTATATATTTATATATTACGCTTCCATCATACTGCTCGGAAAGTGAACAGAATCACAGGGTTATTTACCAAGTGATTTTAAAGTGAATTTCAAATTTAAGACCAAAGCAGCTGAACTAAAAGCATTGCTGACTTGGAGAATTTGTCCAGTTCGACTAATTTGACCTTAAGTTTTTAAATTCTCTCTGCATTCACTATGAATTCCCACTACAGTGAATAGCCCTGTCCGTTGTCATGTGGATTTTGTTTACACTTTATCTGTTGTCTAGCCCAGCTCTTATGTTCTAAAATGTGCGATTAATTCCATTGTTAGCTCTCCCTAGTTCCTTTTTTAAAACCTCAGTGGGATTCTTCTGAGTAGAACATCTCAATTTTTGTTCGTAACTTTTACATGATGTTGCTTGTTCCCCAATACTTTAGAGACTTATTAAGAGCCAGGTGATAATAATTATCGAAACGAATATGGGATTATGTGAAAAGAATAGTTACAAGGGGTTTTAATGACATGGCTTATACTTTCATGTTTTTATCACACGGAACAAAATGACGAACACCCTGGCATGTATTTCACAGACAAAAGAACTGCACTACAAGTATACACTGATACAAAGAGGAGTATGTATAACGATTCTTTGTCCTCTTATAGCTATGGACCGGTGTGTGCCCTAATCTGTTTGCTATATTCTCTCTGTGGAATCCACCTAAAATAATGTTAATATTATTTCAGTTATGTTACATCATGGGCTATTGCAAGAGATTCAGTTGTGTTTGGGAAAGGTTATAGATTTGTCACACTTGAGATGGAAAAACAAAATAAGTGACTTTTAACAGTTTTTGTACGAGGAGTTTGAATACCTTCTGGCTGTTGTCAGATGGAATGATATAACATTTTGTGTTAGTGAAATGCTAGTTCTATTCAAATGTTACTGGTGCTAGAATTCTGAATTAGACAGAGAATCAGACAATCGTTTCTGACAGTTCCACTAAAGGTGTGTCTTGAGGCTTGGAATATTGTGGAGCCGATCCCTTTGTAACTCAGTTACTAGATTTTCAGGAATCTTGAGGATTCTTTTATTTTTCTCCCAGTCTTTTTAATGACATCTGAAAAATAGCGCAGCGTGGTGTAACTGCATCAACCTCCCTACAGTAATCTAGTCACATACTATGTGTAGCGTAACTTCAAACCCTGCCAAATGCATTACATCTGAATTTCCACTTAACACAAATAAATACATTTTGTTTAATTAAGTGGAAAATCTGCCGGAGAAAGTTTTCTTGGTGTGGTGTTTTTTTTCTTTTATTTGTGTACTGGTGGTGGTTGTGGCATGGGAGGTTTCTTCTGGCTGCACACTTTCCTTTTCTATCAGTTTTGATTTGGTGATTGTCACCCCCAAGCAGAGAAAGAACATGGGGCCTGAGTCAGGATACAATTTAAAGGGCCCCTGTTCATTCTTCACATATGGATGGTAAATTGTGTCAAGCAAATTCATGGTTCTGGGGACCCTGTGTAACCTCAGAGGCCCTAGGCGGCCGCCTATGGTCGCCTTACAGTTTATCCTGCTTTGCCTCCCAGCAGTAAGGCAGCTGGAGAGATATGCGCCAGGCAACTTGCACAATGTGCTACACATATCTGCCATTGATATTATATCATACCTGCTTGTTGCTCTTCTGAATCACCTGCAAACTATCAGGAACTGCATTTCCCACAATCCTTCTTCCTTGCTCTCGTGTCACCATGTAAAGGAAGGGGAGCCCCCAGTGGCGGAGGGGATTTAAATGATTTCTATACACATATTCATCACCCACATTTATGCATCTGGTAGCAGGAATACATAACAGATGCTGCAAATGGTTGTCCCCATCACCGCCTTGTTGAACCAAGATGACCAATGATTTGTTATTGGGTTCTGCAGTCCAGATAGCCAGAGAACAGCAAAATTAACCATAACTGGGAACACTCGCTGGTACAGGACTGTGAACTTAGAGGTTAATTGTCCATAACCGGGCACTCAAGTGTGCCATCTACCCAGAGATATTTGCTGACTAAGTAATTGAGATGGTTTATGAAGGACTCGTGATTTTGTTATAATTAACCACATTTTTATTTTTTTTTCCTTAAGGTTCTTGACAGCCTGAACTGACATGAGGTTCACATTCTTTTCTGCTTTTGCTTTGATGGTTGCTGTTTTCGCATAGTTTGTATATTGGTAGAATACTAGAAATTAACTTTTTGTGGCCAATAGGTTGAAAGGGCAATAAGATTGCTGAGCAATACATTGCAGTGCCTTTTATTTTTTAAAGTTGGTAAGAAGTCTGTCAGTTTGTAAATAGATTTCAAAATATTTCTTTTATTGTTTATTTCGGAAACGCATGTAGTCTGCTACAAAGGCAGAACCAATTTATTTCATTGTTAAAAAAAAAAAAAGAAAAAAGACAAATATAGGTTTATGTTGGTGAGTAAAGATATATATATATTATTGTTGCAGTGTTTTGTTTTTTTTTTGTTTTTTTTGTGGCCTGTTTAAAGGCTTTTAGAACAATGTTATTATATTTTATGTGATGCAGCATTTTTCATTATCAATGTCCTTCTTTCACATTAGTAAAATGTCTGGTCGTGCCATAATGCTGTAGTTTAGACAACGGATATACTATAGTTATAATTTTTTGGGGTTGTTTCTTGTTTGTTTTTTAATTTATTTTTTTCTCTCCAAGTGCTTTCTGGAGGTTTTAGTTTTTATGGTGGCATTAACTCAAACTGGATTTCTTATGCTTTTGTAGCAAGCCTCCATTTTTTTATTATCTATTTGTATCTTTTTAACCTAGTGCTGTGATACTCCTACCATTATGGGTTGCTGACACACCAGATATCTATTATCATTCTCAGGGGCACAACGATGTGGTTGACAGCTCTATAAAAGCATATTTTTGGGGGTATCGCTATTGCCTTATTGTTGTTCAATTTATTCCTCAGGGGTGGAAAGGTCTTTAAATAATCCTTAGTGGTCCAAATTTAGGTGCAGGAGCCACAAATCATTATTCTGCTCTTTCTGACTCAGTTGTACTGCAGTTAAAAGGAGCTCACATATGATATGTTATTATTACCTGTCTGAAATATAGTACATACACAGAGGAAGCAGGCAAGCGATACGAGCCATCAGGATGCAGGTGCCCTCTGTGCTAAGCCACAAGGTTAGAGTAGGGTTAAACTGGATGCGCTGCCACCATAACCATTGGTACCCCGATGGCTGATAATAAACTGTATCCGCTGCTTGACTAGAGAATTCTTGAAACCCCAGTAGGATTAATGCATTCCTAGACTTTAACACTCCTATTATAGAATATTTACCTATTATCAGTTGGTGTAAATAAAACCTCTCCATTAGCCAGTATCTCGATGTGCAATGCATCCTGTATTTTACTACGTGCTGCTAAGCATCAACAATGCCTGAGTAGCACAGGTCAGGGTGAAAATAGATAATGGCAAGCCTCAAAAAACCTTACGTATCATGCTCAACGTTATTGTAGGGAAGAATTGAAGGATCTCATTGTGCAGTGTGTGATAGGGAATAGAAAGGGAAAATAATTGGCAATTTGTATCACAAACCATGTATTTTATTGTTTTAAATGTATGTATTTTTAACTACTGATGAACTTCTGAGCTCAAATGAAAGGGCTGTAAAAGCTCATTTCTTGAAAGCATATTGACTATAGATCACTGACGTGCTGAACTCCCAAGAGTCTTCAAATTTGGAAAACCCATTGGCCTTAATAGTGGATGCACAGCAGGGTGACCGCTACTGTGAGATCCAAACTATTCTCACTTTTTTTTTAACTGGGCAGTTTTTATACTGTTGAATTCATGACAAAATATGTGAAATCTAACTGCTGTCAAATTTAATATTTTCTGATTAATTGCAAAATGAGCCACTTGCAACTATGACAATTGTGAATATGTTTTTAATCATAGTTCAGCTGAATAAACTTAAACAGAGGTTAACTAGGTTTGCAGATAATCTTCGTATACTTTTCGTTTTGTATAACGATAGCCCTATACAGTAATCGGGGGTGGCCAAAAGATAGACCTCGAGACTGACAAAACATCCGAGACTTGTATTTCTGCAACTGCTGGGAGACCCCTTTTTCAGGTATTCTTACAATAGTGGTCACACATGTTGACAAAAGTGAATAGGCAACAGTTTTTAGAAGACAGTAACCTACCCTGCTTAAAATGCTGGTTTTGTAGAATATCCTAAGGAATATATTATGTTTTCTTTCCAAGATACAGGATTGGCTGAGTTTTACATTCACATAAGTGTCTATCTACAGGATTTTTGTGTTGTCATCAAACATAGAAAAAAAAGCATTCTATAATATTACCTGATGTTTCTCTTAAAATAAACGACTTAAACTGGAAGCATGCATTATAATGCAGCCTTTTTTGTAATTTTTAAACCATGTTAAAAATAGCGCTAGTTATTTAAATTCCTAAGGACTGGAACTGTCACATATCTGAACTTTGTATATCTGTGATAATTGTATTATTTATTAAGTGTAATTCCTGGTAAATGTTTTTGCATAGATGCCATTTTTAGGAACGCAGATATTATAACACCAACAATTCAAATGTGTGTTGAAAAGTGTGCCTTCTATTTAATGAAGAAATGCCAAATTCTTAGTTCTTGGTCCTTTAAGAATAAATAACTTACTTTTAACCCTTATGCTTATTCCCCCTGGGATAAATGTTAGGGGGATTTTGGTTCAAAGTGTCTTTTTATTTACTCTAAAACCATTTCATACACACTACTGAGGTAAGGTTTAACTTGAAATGTGAGCTTTTTTTTTAAAGCTTAAGAACAAAAATGCACAAAATTGGGGCTAAACTGTAACATGCCTTTTACTATTGAAGGGTTGAATGTTAGTTTCTTTTAATAGCTTTTAGAAACTTTTTTGTGGAACCTGTTTAAAGTTCAATGTGAGCTTATTTCTATATTTGCGATATATATTTTTAGCTTGTAGTAAAATAAAACATTCTTTAAAAGCCTATGCTGTCTCATTATTTTTAAGAATTTAAGACTAAAAGTGAGAGAGAGTGTGTGTACGTGTGTTTTAAATAACGAACTGTCATTTACGAAACAAGGAAAAGTATGGGAACCTTTACAATGTCCTAAATCCCCACTTAAAGTGGTCATAAGTCACTGCTATCCTTGTGTGAAGGCCGCAAAAGAGCAACAGGATGCCAGCACAGCAAAATATAGTTTGGAGTATTAAATATTGAGGTGAGCTGATATAGTTTTATAATGGGAAATTGTCCAACATTTCACATGGTCAATGTGTAGCTCTGCTGTGCAATACAGAAAAAGTTTGGCTAAGGTTAAAAGACCACTATTGTGTTAGGAATACAAAACGGTATTGCTAACATTAAAGTGTCTCTCTACCCCTCACTAACTCCCCCACAGCAAATAAAGGGCTAAATCCCCCTTTTCAACTTTCCTGTTTCCAGCGCAGAGGTCCCTAGGTCGCTGAGTCAGGCTCTTCATCCTCCCAACACCAGTCGATGGGGAGAAGTTGAAGCGCATACACAGCAGGTGCATTAACAGTGACTCAATGCTTTCCTATAGGGATTTCAAGACACTATACGACATGTAAAGCATGAAGACAGCCAGCGTCATTTCAGAAAATTAAACTCTGTGAAACTGCAGGAAGTGCCTCTGGTAGACAGCCACTAGAGGCAGTCTTAACTCTGCAATATGGACATTGAAGTTTCCCTGAATGTTTACATTGCAGGGCTAAAGTGACTGGGACACTGCACCCAGACCACTTCAATGAGATGAAGTGGTCTGGGTGCAATTATTGCAGAACAGCAATGGTCTCGGGAGATGATCTCATCCAATGAGGCAGGGTGGGGGCAGAGACAAATGCCACTCTAGCCAATCAATGCATCTCTATGAGGAAAGTTCAGCAGGAGACGCTGATCGTCATTGCCCCAGGAATAACCCCTAGTAGCCATCTGAGGAGTGGCCACTGGAGGTGACCCTAGGCTGTAATGCAAGCTGTTGTTCTGGTGACTATAGTGTCCCTTTAAATGAGGACATGATAATATATACCAGTGTGTGTGTGTGTGTTACATGTTTAAGCAAACTGTGTGATTTAGTTGAAGATCAAATCAAATGTCCTAATCAATGTATATTAAAAATCAAAGTAATTCCAAAAGGTATTATAATACCATTTGTTCATGTACTTATTTACTTATCATTTTATATATTTTAACCCTGTGTGTTACATGTTTTATCATAGTGCTAAATCCAGTATTTTCACTGGAATATTGGGCCAAAATCCTCGAAATAAAGCTATTTAAGTACCGCAATAAGGGCGGGTGTTGTATAGGGCCATTATTATGCAGGTATGGATAAATAGAATTTAGCTCTTCACATCAGCACAAGGCAGCTGAGTTCTCTGGCACTAGGTAAGGTGGGTAATCTGTAATGGTGCTAAGTGTCTTTCCTGTTTGACTCACATGGAAACAAAATAAAAAGAAAGACCTGAATACTCTTAGAAGTCAGTTTACTAAACATTGAAGAGTAATAAATCCAAAATAGCAGAACTGGAAACTACTTCACCCCATTCAACTTAGACACTCTTTCCAACGACTCATTTTGGAATAAGCTTTTCAAGTCTCTGTTCCGCAAACCCCTGTTTACTGAATATATCCACACAAAAAAATGAGAAGACTACTAAAATAAGAGACTGGAAATGAATCTATAACCACTGAACCGAGATGGGGAGAGATTGGATAAAAGAGAACAGTGAGAACTACGAAGAGAGAGAGAGAAATGCCTCACACTATACAGGATGGTAGAAATCCCTTAGGCAGCCATGCATGTCATGAAATCTATTACTTTGTAAAGAATATATTCATCTATACATTGTGATACCAAGTTCTCCCTGTCTCCCCTTATTTTTTTTTGCCAGCCAAGGAGCTGGAGAGAGAGAGAGACATGAGTTTTGCTCTCTATCTTCTTACCCAGCATATGAGGAAGGGGAAAAGGATGGAATTCATTTATTACAATGGAGACCTGGTGGGAGCCATGGCTGTAGCTCCAATGTGTGCGTGTGCGTTTCTATATCTCATACATATTTCTCTGCAACATATAGTGTGACAGGTCTATTCTAAGAACACGTTCGTGTCTTCAGTCCTTCCATCTAGTTTAATAACTGTTGTTAAAAATGCCTATCGGGTTAGAAGCTGCTGAAATATGCTATTAGATTTTGGTTTCCGCAATGCTAACACATATTTCACATTATCTGGATCTTGTGATGAGTTAATCATTAACAGGCTTATTCAAAACGCCTCCTGTGAAACTTTAAAGTATCAATGTGCTTGTTAAATGACCTTGCAAGGCCATGATTACTTAAAACGCTACTGTGAAATCATTATGTTCTGTGTTCATATTAATATCCCCTATCTGCACATTGATGGCTCCTCATAGCACTGCGTGTGTTTGCCAATAGAATTTACAAGATTGCTCAGCTGTCAAACTGGGTTGATTGCCAACCTTGTCTAGGTAGTACTTAAACATCTACAATGACAAGTTTAAACATCAGTTACCATCTGTGTGTTGGGCTCACTAAAGTATGTCAGGCAGGTTTTACAAATTAAAATTCATATAGCTCCTTCTATATAAAACTCTCTACTCATTACTACAATAACACTATGTTTATCAATGCTTTTTAGTGTTTTGGTAGCATTATTCATGGTTAGAGTAAATGTATAAGTCTTAGGGGGTCTCTCAACTTCCTTATTTATAAATAAAGGTTTCTATATGACTTTCTTTATCATACAAATTGTAAAAATAAAAACTATTTTAAAGGGGGGTGTTTAAATCATTATAAGATTTATATTCTAAGTCTGGATTTTCCATAGCTTTTTTTATGAATTGTAATTTAGAGTTTATTTCCTTGTAATTGTTTTTAAATCTATGAGCATTTGAAAATGATGTAACAATTTGGCCCACGCAAAATTAAGGCCTTTCTGTAATACATTTAATGCATTTTTATTTTCAAAATTATTTATTTAGAAATTTTCAAAATTAACAAAAGTTAACAAAAATAACAAAGGATTACAACTTGGAATGAAGTACAATAAGTGAAACTTTCAAAGGTAGGATTTGTTTGGTACATAACATAGGTGTTATGGAGGCTCAAGCAACATGTCTTAGTCGGGGAGTGTCTACTTCCCATGCTGCTATGTATGGAGCGTAAGATGGGTCGTATCGGTGGCCAGGGAAAGGTAAATGTCAGAGATCTGTTCTTTTCTTGTGAGTGATTGGATGCAGTGTGTTTCAAAGGTAGTTAGTGAACATGTCCCTGCCTGTTGTACCAAATGCAAAACAGAGAAGCTTCACAATTGTAAGAAGCAGAAGTAGTCAAAATTAGTTAGAGTAGAGTGGTCAGGCAAGTCTGTAAATTCTAGCAGTTTTCCATTCGGAAACAAATGGCCTAATCTCATAATGTCTCTATCCTCATAGGGGGCATAGGGTTTTGGAGTGAGAAGTGGTCATATTTATTTTTCAGCCTGTCCCAATGGTCAATGGAGTATGTGATTGTGGGGGATGTATGGGGGGAAGGGGTCTGTGTTCTTTAGGGAGCTAAATTTATAAGGAGGGATGGTCCCATCCAAATATCAGGTGTTCTAAATCCACTTATCTTATTTTTCCCATTGTAGGTGCCAATGTTGTATTTAGGGGAGGTGTGAAGCTTGGAGATGGGTTGACCAAGGCCATCCAACTTCTTGGGACTTCTTGGGAATGTAAAGTGTGTTTATGCAGAGTCACGGTTTACAACCGCCCAAGATAAATTAATCATACAATGCATTTAAGGTAAAGAAAAAAAAAAACAACCCCTGAAGTACCTTATGTAGTTTCCTTCTTGTTGACACCCAACCATTTCCTTTTTCCTAGGGCGTTCAAGTCGCTTAACCAGTTGGTTAAGTCTATTTGGGCGTTTTGATGAAATATATCTGCTTATGTGATTCCCTGTTTGGTATTGCCCCCCTCTTAAAAAGGACTAGATGCAGGGGAAGGATCATTATTTTGACCAATGGACCATATTGACTAAGACCTCTTGGTCTTTTTTCCCCAGTTAGCTACTTGGGCTAACATAAATGAGCATTAGTAACTCCTTCCAAACTAGGAGGTTTTCTCTCCTTATGCTTCTCTGGTTCAAGTACCGTTTGGAAGTATCTCTCTAAATGTGAAAATTCTTTCCATTTTTTACTTTTTTTGGTCAGGTTATTTCTCTCCCTTCTTATTCTAGTAGTTTTTTTTTAATGGTTTCTTTCCAATATTTTTCAGTTGAAAAGAAACCTGTTTCCTTATCTGTTTTATCACTCACATATTTATTATATTTAATCTCAGACCTAGTGCTCTTTGTTATCATTTTTATCCAACATAATTTACTCTTGTTTGGAGAACTCTTTCTAATTCTAAATTTTTCTATTTTTTTTTTCAAATTCCTCATCAATTAATTCAAATTTTCATTCTCGTATGCTGTAATAACTCTCAGGAAAGTAAAAAAAAGCAAATTACTAAAGCTGTATCCCATTATTTTATAAATGGTGAATTTTCAGTTCCATTTCCTGGATTTTCTTTTCTTACCTAGTCCTTTGTAGATCAATACCCCCTTTATACAGCTCTCCAAACAAGCTATTTCCCACCATTTCTTCTTATAAAAAGCACTTGGAGGAAACATACATATATATATATACACCCAAAACTACCAACAAAATGAAAGAAAAACACCTAAGGTGAAATATAAACAACCCACAAGAGTGAAAAATAATGCACAAAAATACATAAAAAATATATATTCTTCCTGAAACAATATTTCCCAGGACTTATCCAAATCCTTGCAATATATATTGACTGATGTAACTGCAAAAAATATAGAAAAGGACTCCTAGGGTAATAAGTAATACAATGACATAGTCTACTAAAGATTTGCACTCACAAAGGCAAATAATAATAGAGGCATATCATCAAGTGTCAGTGCTGGCTGGAATATCTGATGATCTGTTGACAATCTTTAATTTACACATTGCAGTATATAGAGGAAGTGATTTCTGATCACTTCCTCTCAGCACTTGTGAAAGAGAATCCACACTGGAGTAGAGCAGCCTGCATCAGCTATTGCAGCTCCTGCTCTTGACCTGTCTCTGGCTAGCCCTATCTCCACTGGACCCCAGGGATGTCACCCACACTGCTAGACATACACAGAGCTGCAGAAGAAGCCTCCCCCTCACACAAATAATACAAACATCCCACACACACAGTCCCCACAAACATAACAACACTGACAATCCACATACATGCATACATGTAGCCTCACTAGCAGCCTCTCACATACACACACCACCAAACACACAATGTGACATATTATCCACACACACAATTCCACAAGCAGCCCCTATACACAGCCAAAAATAATAAAACTACTCATGAACATATACAATATAACAGCCCATATAAGCACAGATACAATGCAACAAAGCAACTACAGCACCCATAAATATGGCAGTATACACACCTTAATTTAAAAAAATAGAATCGGCACACCAAGGGACTTAAAGATCTTGTTTTTGACACAGTACTACTAAAAGGTTGCCTATCCCTGAGCTAAGCAATATAGAGAGGAGACAAGACAGCCACAATAGTGTAAATTCACTTAGCAACTTTTATTAGTAATGCACTTACAGTCATATAAAGGCAAACAGCATATCATAGGTTTCTAGCACAGACACAATCTCAACCCTCTTAAGAACACCACTCTGGTGTACCAAATCCGCTGTCAAGTCCGTGTGGAAAATAAAAAAAAAGCAAGTGACCCAATAAAACCAATGAGTCCTATCCACTTGTTAGACATCTTGCTTAGACATCTTCGGGGACAAAGACTGTCTTCCTTTCGAACTGTACAACTTCTATCTTCTAAAACCAAGTTTTTATTTCATGAGTCCATCATAACTCCACCCCCTCAGCGTGAGGCTTAACCAATCTCCATATAGAATGTCAAGAAACTCTCCTCCCTTTTGCTAAGAGTAAATAGAGCCCACATGTACCACCGATCTCATATACATACAAAAGTGGCAAGATAAATAGGTAATTTCAATATCAAATTATTACAAATGCAAATGCCACAAAACCATTAAAACAAATATATGTGCCATAAAATTTAAAGTGGTAAATGCAATAAAATATATTAAAGTGGCAGACATCACATATAATAATAAAATATTAGTCACTTCATAAAAATCAAAATGGCTATTACATTGTATAAAAATAGACATTTCTCCCTGTCAAGGGAATACTTGACATTTCAAATATTTTTTCTACCTTTTCTGGTAAGCGTTGTCTCTTTTTTTAGTAGTTTATTAAGAACTTTTTAATGGTGTACTATAATATTTTACGTTATTCAGTCTTAATCATTTTTAAATAATATGCATATTTCCTATCCTGTAAAATGTCATGAATATGTTTGGTCAGAAGATCTTAGAAATTGCCAGGTAGTTGATTTTCATTACTTTGAACTGCGGTGGTGCTAAACAAGGTATATCTACTTATCTTTGCTTAAACTACATCTCTACATACCATACAGACCAAAAGCCATATATGAACATAGCGAGGACAAAGTACTGTGTTTGTTGCCACCCAATTAAAAGAATTCCAGTTAGTGATTTTTATTGGTCTGACATTATCATTTATTGAATGTGTTACAGGGAAATACAGTTTATTTTCAAACACCGTCTGACAGAGAAAATGACAGTAACATCTCCTAACAGACAATATTACAAATCGTAACAGAGAAAGTAACAATACACCCACGTAACAGAGAAGGTAACAGTAACATCTCCCAACAGAGAAAGTAACAATGAATTCTCCTAACAGGGAAAAGTCACAATAATATCTGCTCACGGAGAAAATAGAATGTACCTGTTGATTCTACTGATTTCCATAGTGATTGACCCGCTTTAGTACGTTAGACTACTTTACAGAACACGTCACTTTTTATTTATAATCCCATAGATTACAAAAGATTTGGGAGCTGAGAGTAAATTGGCTTTAAATGTCTGGACAGACAGGAGAGAGAATATATCTTAAGAGAGAGAATGGGCAAATGTTAGGTTGGAAATTTGATGAAGGGGCTTTAAGACAGCAAGTGTGTTTACAAATTTCGCTCACTACTACTGCACAGCCCAGTTGGCACATCTACAACAGTGGCATGCGCCACCAGGCAAAAAACGATGGGTGGACTTGGAACATAATATCTTGGGATGGGACCTCCCATAGGCATACATATCTGCCATACTGGCACACTGCCCTCTCCTACTGCCCTCCTTTCTAGCAATCACCCACTCCCTAGTCCTATGGGACAAGCTTAAAATAAAATTCAACCTTTCCTCATTCTTGTCCCCACTCACGCCCATATACCGTAACAACCTGTTGCCATCCATCATGACTCCAAAACACTTTCACAGTTTTGACCACAGAGACATTTCCAGGTTGCTACACTTGTGCGACCATGGCAACGTAATCCAATACTCCGATTTACCTAACCCAGAGACATTACGAACTATGACTATTTTTGATACATACTAGATCTACCCAACACACCCATGATCAATAAAATCCACAGAAAAATGTTACTTGCATACTATTCCAAATCCCTATGCATATTTAAATAAATGGAGGTTATTTAGTAACTCCAATGGTCATTAGATGTAAGCCTACTTTCCACATCAAGGCAAATCTCTAAAGGTGTGTCGTACACTAACAATTCACCTTGCTTGCTTCAACTTTAGGCAAAGAAAAGTCTCTAAGTCTCTAGGGGGAGTCTGAGCACAGGACTTATTTTTCTGTATTTGTACACCCATGATCAAGCAGGTGGGCACAGCACCACCAACTCCCTTCGAACATCAATGCTTCGACTCAACTACGCAGATGGGCCAAATCTCTATGATTTACATCACTCTAACCATTCTGGACTCAAGTACACGCACTTATTGAACAAATCATTATGAAACCTGTTTCAACAGATCAATGGACGTTGCTACTCTCGAAACCAGTCGACTCCCTTACCAGGATCAAAAACAAACTCACGGCTAGAATTGCCCTGGCAAAGGGCAAAAAGTAAACTATAGGCGGACCAACGAATACCCATTCTTTCTACAGTGAAACATAAAATTAGAGAGATATTCGACCTTGATAAACTAACCACACAAATTAACAATGCTTACAAATCTTTTCACAAAGTCTGAACCTCTGGGTCGCAAGCAGCATTTAACCCGACATACCCATCCTTGAACTAACTGCATCTCACATATATGGCTCCCCTCTCGACAGCCTCAACTATAACCTACCAAACTACGGTCATCTTGAATAATGAACTCCTCATTGAAAACATAAATACCTATTCCTCCCTTAATCACTCTCCCCTGCTCCCTCTTCCTTCCTTTTTTTTCTTTTCTTTTTTTTTCTCCCCCCTCTCTTCTCTCCTCCTCCCTTTCTCTCCTTCATTTTCTGTCTCTCTCCTCAGCTCCACCCGTCACACCATCTCCTACTCTCCCCTGGCTTTGGGGGAGCTGGCCTGCCTCTAGTTCTTTCTCCATATGCTCTCTTTCAATCATGGTTCATATATCCACCCACCACCGACCCATGATGCTCGTGACCAACCTGTCACACACTCCCTCATCACCATCTCTGACCTGCCCCCTCCACACGCAAGCAGCAATCAGAATTTCCTCACTTGGCCATCCTTACAACACCAGCTACCTAGAATCAACACACAAGGACACCACACCGATTCAAAAAGAAGAGTAACTACCCCTCAACCACAGCCAATTCCCTGGTCACTGCATGGATGGTTATAAACACCACATTCGCTTTACAAGTTGTTCTTCGTTCTTTCCTTTTCCCTCCTCCTCTCGCATCTCTTCGAGCCCACACTTACACACCCTCTACCACAGAGATTTTCACCAACCACAGACTCAGAGGGTATGCGGATGTTCAATCGGGGATGACAAAGGTGCACATGAGGCTGAACCGAAATCCGCGTTGGGTTTCTTTGCCTTTTGATTTATTTTAATATGGGCAATTTAGTTCACACTTTATTTTTCACAAGTTTAAACATGATTATTTAAATCATTCTCTTATCTCTTACCTTCTTAACCGATCTAGCTAGATTAACAGGGAGAGAGGCTTTTTCACTATCATAAGGGCAAATTGATACTTTGAATCTCAATCAGGAATAAGGATAGGAACATTGTAACACTTAATTTATAGAAATTTGCTTTGCCCTCTCACTGTTGAGAGAATACTAGAATATATTTGGGAGTATATCAACAGCATTGAGTAGTCAACAATATTGCTTAAAAAAGGCTTAGTCCAAAAAAAGTCCTTTTTGCAATATTAAGCATAGAGCTGATACTCTTATATACTTCCTAAATGGTTGAATTGATGGTTAGGTTTAGGTGTAGCCTTATAAGGCTAGTCTCACAGTAATTGATATTATTTTGGTATTTGATTTATTCTGATGGAGATCCTCTCCAGTCCGATTTATATATGAGTCTTTGCTTCGTTCCACACAGCATAGGATACTGTCAATAATTCCAGATTGCACCTATCCTTGCGATAAGGAAAAGTGTCTATTATTTGGAAACCAATGTATTCTGCACTGCTCGACTGGACCCACTAAGTCGGGAGTTGGCTGAGAGAGTCACAAAACAGTACTCACCTAATATCCATATAAACAAACACAAGAACAGTTAAATGGTGTATGCACCATCTATCTAGTACAATTACCGCATACTTAAAATAATTAAGAGAAGATGGCCTCAAGAAATGAAGGAAGATCTTTGCAGTGATTGGGTATTTAAAACAAATGGAACTGTGAATAGCAGTGTGGGGTACTGAGACTGACAAGTTGTATAGGTAGGGGTGGTTGGGCATGCCATCCACAAGGAGGGTTCTACTCCACTAGCCTATTGCCCAGTACTAATCTGTAAAGGTTTAAAAAGACAGAGCCCAAGACCTAAAGACAGAGCCCAAGACCTGTGGTCCCTTATTGTATCACCAGGAAAGAGAGGCACGAGGCAGGTGTTTTTTTTATTTGTGACTATAATTTTCATTTTCAATATTTATCTGATATCATTTAACCGTAAGCAGGGGTGGGACTCGTAGAAATGTTAACATAAGAGATGCGCAGGTATCCGACATGTCAGTTTGCGCTCAACATGTGAGACTCTCAGGTCTATGCCTGATAGTAGTCTATAGATCTGTACCATATGTTAGTACTGCGTTGCTATGTAGTATTTGGGATGGGTGGGAGGGATGAGGTATTTGGTACAGTGGGAAAGGTGACGGAGATGGCCAGCGTCTTTGGGAGTTGTGAGTACAGGTGTGGGTTCCTTAGTTGCGGGACGGTACGGTAAGGGGTTTTGTCTTCTACCTGTCACGTATTCATCCACATATAAAAATGTGATTAATGACATTTACTGTTCTGACAGGAAAAGTTGTGCCGAGCAACATTACTGTCCTGACAGGAAAAGTTGTGCCGAGCAGCAATCAAATCCACATGAGGGTTTGTGCTGAGCAGCAATCAAGTCCACATGAGGGTTTGTGCTGAGCAAATTATGCAAATGGAAACCTGATAACTGCCTTTGGGGTCAAAGGCCGATTACAGCCTGGTGCCCGGCGTTGTGCATCAGTGGGAGGAGTGGTGATGGGTAGGAAGTTAGGCTGCTTCGACCCGCCATCCTATGCCAGACCTGTAAGGTGTCTTTGACATACATGGGTGCGCCCCTCCTTGCCTCACCCAGGCAACCACAGGAGTAGGGCTATGGATACACCCATGTCCGCCTCCTCTACTGTTTTCCATAATTTGTGGACTTTGGGTTTTGGACCACTCAATTATTCTGAGGAGATGGCAAGCAGCATAGTAAAGAGAGAAATCCGGCAATACCAGATCTTCCCTTTCTTTGGGCTGTGTGAGTTGAGCATATTTCAGTCTGGGCCTTTTTCCGTTCCAGACATATTTCCCTAACGCTGTGTGTAGGGAATTGAAGTATGACAGCGGGATCATTATAAGTATGGCATTAAGTAGAGGAGCCGCGAGAGAAAATTAATTTAATTGAATGAGTCCCAACCAGTAGATGGGTGGGTGCGACCATTAAACGTGTTCACTGTCAGGGAGCGTGCCCCCAGTGGCGGTGTGTCCATTCCCCCCATCTGCCCTGTGTCCCTCCTCCCCTTTAAAGTATCAGCACAGTGTGTAAAAGCAATAAACTTGCCCTCCCCAGTCAGGTCAAATACATAAGCGCCTGGTGTAAATTAGCCTCTTTTGTGTGGGACCGGTAGAGTGATACTTGCAGGCAAATGCCCGGGTGGCACTCAGGAGCTGGATGATGGCGAATGTCCACTCCAGTTCGGCAGCTTCCTTAATTGTTTGTAGTGAGCCATTATTTCCAGTGTCTGGGGTAGTGCAGGCGGGCCCAGGGATGCAGGGAATGCAGGGAGACTCAGTTTCGGTACCACATGTCCCAGGGACTGTCTGCTAGGCCGTGGTTCCCGAGGGTCGCGTACCTTGTAAGCGGGATCGCCGCTGCCTCTGGGTTTTAGGCAACAGACCTTTAGTCCTATGGCAAGTGTATAGAAGACCAAGGTGTAATGGCTACCCAGCTGTAGAGGGGTATCTGCCGTTGGAGATGTCCTTTTCTGTGCAAGCTGCTGTGTAGTAATAGAGTCCTTGTTCCCATCCACGATATCCCAGGGTATAATCCGGCAGTACTGAAAAATGAGGCAGAGTAATGGCACCATAAATCCCCTCCAAGAACGAGACGAGGCTACGTTTTGAAGGGTCAAGTAGAACTGAGGTCTGGGAGAACCAGCCTGCTTTTTATTAGGAACAAGTACACACAAGACACTCCCAGGGGGAGGATGAAAATAACCAATTACACACAGGGTAACACCCCCACGTCTCCTCCCCTCAGATAAACACATAACATAATTATAACGTACATAAATTTACCCACATTCTGGATGTACCCCAAAAACAGGGGGTACACCTTTAAGTCCAGCACCGCTTAATAGCTACCACTCAGGGGAATAACATATTCGAATTTCAAGTCATTCGGTTGTGGGGTTCGGGAGTTATGGGTCTTTGAAGTTTTGACCGACCGCACAGGATTTTCAGCCGAAAAGAGTTCCACAAGTTCTGGCCTTGCGGTCGGTCCCCGTTCGTGAATAAAAACCCCACGAACCCCTTGCCCTCCACAGTAATCCTGCCGTTCGCCTGAATCCCCATGCATGCTTAAACAAAACTACCGAACGGCCGGTCGTTCGGTAGTTTCAGCACGAACTTACGAGCTCCTGGAGGTCTCAGCGGTGTTCGCCTGTTTGCGTATCCGTTTTTAGTTCCATGCGTTCACAGGCAAACACCGCCGTTCGTGCGTAAGATGGCCGCGAACACGTGTAAAGTCCCGAAATGGCGGCCACCTATTCTTAGACAAAGGGATTCGTCTGAACCATGCGAACGGCTCCACAATCGCTGGGAGGTAAAATAGTAATTAACTGTTCCCCTGGGTGGTCTGATGTTCGGTATTTTGGGTAGCAATAGTTATACGAACACCAGTCATTCGGTTCTGTTTAAACTCCCCAGCAGCACTGTAGATTAAGTTCAGGCAAAACAGTACAGGGTTCTGTTACACTGCTCCCCTTTTGTGGAACACTCCGGCAGACCCGGATTGATCCTTTTCGGGTCGACTTGGGGCTGTCCGGTCTTAGTCAAGGTAAAAGTTCCGTTTGCCTGGACAGTCCGTCTGCATTCCCATTAAACCGGCCAGGGCGATACTGAATGGAGAAGTTGTATGGTTGTAGTGCCAAGCTCCATCTTAGTAATCGTCCATTGTCCCCAGCCACTCGGTTCAGCCAGACTAGTGGGTTATGATCTGTGATCAGCGTGAATTCTTGGCCGTAGAGGTATGGGGTGAGCTTCTTTAGGGCCCAAACCAGGGCTAGACACTCCTTTTCCACTGCCGCGTAACTCACTTCCCGAGGTAATAGTTTCCTACTCAGGTACGCGACAGGGTGTTCCCCTCCATCTTCCCCGACCTGGCTCAGAACTGCCCCCAGTCCGTACATGGACGCATCTGTATGGACAACAAATCTTTTGTTAGGGACGGGGCAGACAAAACCGGTGCGTTGATCAGGGCTTGCTTCAGGGTTTGGAATGCTGTTTCGCAGGCGGGAGACCACAGGACTACTCTTGGCAAATTTTTCTTGGTCAAATCGGTCAGGGGTTTGGCGATGGTGCTGTAGTCAGGGACAAATTTCCTGTAATATCCTGCTGTCCCTAAGAATGCCAGTACTTGGGTCTTGGTGTGGGGTGTGGGCCAGTTGGCTACAGCCTCTACCTTTGCGGGTTCGGGTCGCTGTTTCCCACACCCTACCCTGTGTCCCAAGTACTGTACTTCGGCCATTCCGAAATTACACTTCTCTGGTTTCAAAGTTAGGCCTGCGGCTCTAATCTGATCCAGCACAGCCTCGACATGTCTCAAATGTTCTTCCCAAGTCTCACTATAGATCGCAATGTCATCCAGGTATGCGCATGCGAATTCCTGGAAGCCATCAAGGAGGCGATCCACTAAGCGCTGAAATGTAGCTGGGGCGTTCTTCATCCCGAATGGCATGACCTTAAATTGGTACAAGCCAAATGGGGTGACAAACGCCGACTTAGGGATAGCGTCCTTGGCCAGGGGATCTGCCAGTACCCTTTGCACAGATCGATGGTGGTCAGATAGCGTCCCCTGGCAATACGATCTAATAGTTCGTCTACCCGGGGCATGGGGTAGGCGTCTGTCACGGTCCTATCATTGAGGCGTCGATAATCGACACAGAATCTGGTCGTCCCGTCCTTTTTGGGGACTAGGACAACTGGGGAGGCCCAGGGGCTGTCGGACGGTTCTATGACTCTAAGTCTTAGCATCTCCTGAATCTCCTTTCTCATTTCCTCCTTTACAGCCTCAGGGATTCTATAGGGAGTCTGTCTAAGTGGGGTCTGTCCTGGTGTCTCCACATAATGTGTCGCTAAGGGTGTGTAACCTGGCTCCTGAGAGAATGTCAATCCTTTCTCAGCTAGCAATTGTTGGAGTTGCTCCCTTTCTGTGGGAGTTAACCGCTCCCCCAGCTGCACTGTATTAAGCAGAGTTTTAGGCTCGGAGTCTGCTAACAGATCCGGGATGGGGAGACTGTCAGGGTCTTCAGTGGCCGGGATACATATGGCCGCTATATCTTCGGGCCTTTCTTGGTACTCTTTTAACAA
Organism: Pelobates cultripes; assembly: GCA_933207985.1. Taxonomy (NCBI): domain Eukaryota; kingdom Metazoa; phylum Chordata; class Amphibia; order Anura; family Pelobatidae; genus Pelobates; species Pelobates cultripes. The sequence continues at coordinate 67,147,626 of OW240917.1, read as the reverse complement.
ATTGACATGAAAGGACTTCTGGACCCTTTCGTCTTGGCTACTGGCAATTACATAGGTGGTGTCACATATCTGGGCCACTACCTTGTAAGGGCCTTGCCAGGAGGTCTGTAGCTTGTTTCCCTTGACCGGTCTAAGTACCAGAACCTTCTGACCTACTTGGAACGTTCTCAGCCGGGCGCCCCGATCGTACCAGTGTTTCTGACGGCCCTGGGCTGCCTGGAGATGTTCTCGGGCCATTCTGGCTAGGTGCCCCATGCGGTCCCGCATCTCCAGTACATAAGGTACGATAGGAACGCCCTCATGCTCCATCTCTCCCTCCCAGTGCTCTCGGATGAGGTCGAGGGGGCCTCGCACTCGCCGTCCATAGAGCAGCTCGAAAGGAGAGAATCCTGTGGATTCCTGGGGCACCTCTCGATATGCAAACAAGAGGTGCGGCAAGAATCGCTCCCAGTCTCTGTATTCCGCTGTAAAGGTCCGCAGCAATTGCTTTAGGGTACCATTAAAGCGCTCACAGAGACCGTTAGTCTGGGGGTGGTACGGGGAACTGAGCAGGGTCTTGACACCACAGACCTTCCACAACTGTTGTGTTAGGTCTGCGGTGAACTGGGTCCCTCGGTCGGATAGGATTTCCTGAGGGAATCCCACTCTGGTGAATATCCCAACTAGGGCACTGGATATTTGTCAGAGCGACAGCCTCTGGGTAGCGGGTAGCATAGTCCACTACTGTAAGAATATACTTCTTACCCGAGGGACTGGGGTTAGGTAGGGGTCCCACTAGATCGACTGCCACCCGGCTAAACGGTTCCTCAATCACGGGCATGGGTGACAGTCGAGCTTTAGGGTGGTCCCCTCTCTTTCCTACTCGTTGGCATGTATCACAGGTACTGCAGTAACGCCGCACGTCCTTTGAGATCCCAGGCCAGAAAAAGGTCTGTGTGATCCTGTAGGCGGTGCGGTTACCCCCTAAGTGTCCTGCCAACGGAATGTCATGTCCAATTCGGAGAAGTTCCAACCGGTACTTTCTGGGTACCACTAGTTGGCGCTTCTGTGAAGGGATACAGCCTCTCCTCCTACCTTGTGTCAACCTGTATAATCTGTCACCTTCCCATATAAAACGTTCCCGCTCATCCCCCCCACTGTCGGCTAATTCCCGATACTTTTGGAGAGTGGGGTCCTGTCTAGTCTCCCTCCCAAACTCCTCTGGGGTGTCCCAAGCTATGGGTCTTTCTACCGTGTTAGGGCTGAGTGTCTGTTTGTGGCTTACCTGGGTCTCCCGGTCTGCTGGAGGATCGTCTTCGATACGGGTCTGTGAGCGGGTGGTCACGGGACAGGCAGCAGCAGTCGTGGGTAGATAAGCTGAAGCCAGAGGGCCAATGTCGTTGCCCAACACGACTTCAGCAGGTAAATTGATCATGATTCCTACTGTGGTCTTTCCCGACCCGACTCCCCAATCCAAGTGTACCCGGGCAGTGGGTAAACGAAAAACAGCCCCCCCTGCGACACGGACAGCAACAGTGCGTGTAGATACATGCTCCGGTTTCACAAGATGCTTCTGCACCAAAGTGATGGTAGCGCCCGTGTCCCTTAGGCCTTGTGCCACCTGCCCATTTACACGCACCTCCTGGCGGTGATGCTGGCGGTTATCTGGGGATGCAGCTTGTATGGGGTTTGCCTCGTATAGGATGCCCAAACACTCCTCAGGGCTCCCTTCTGTTTCCAGGCAGTGAGCAGCAGAGGTGCGTGATGAAGGGGTCTCTGTGTTATTGGTTGATCGCCTCCAGTTGTTATTGGCTGATCCCAAGGGGCAATAACGAGCAATATGTCCCGTGTTGCCGCAGCGATGGCACGTAATTTTGTAAGCATCCCGGGGTTGGTTGTTAGACCCCTGAGGACGTGGGGGTCCTGGGGGTACTGGGGCCCGAAATTCTGTGCGTGCAGCGGGCGTTGGGGTGCGTGGCTCTGCCCTAGAGGTTGGTCGTGTGGACCCTTGGCTCACCTTTCTCGACTCTGCGTATTCGTCCGCTAGCCGCGCTGCCTCGATTAAGTTAGCAGGGCGACGATCTCTCACCCAATCCTGTATGTCTGCTGCCAGATCTTGGAAGAAATGTTCCATTAGGAATAGCTGTAGTACTTCCTCTCCGGTGTTGGCATTGCACCCTCGTACCCAATGTGATGCCACCCTTTGTATCTTGTTTGCCCATTCCATGTGGGAGTCTGCAGCCTTCTTTTTAGACTCCCTGAAGCGACGGCGATACGTTTCCGGGGTGACGGCATATCGGGTGAGCAGTGCAGCCTTCACCCGGCGATACTGTGCAATATCTTCCTCAGTAAGTGCCCGAAAAGCCTCATTTGCCTTTCCCGATAGCTTTCCAGCCAAAATAGTGACCCATTGGTCTAGTGGTACCTGGTGTAGGGAGCACTGCCTCTCAAAGTCAGCCAAATACCCGTCAATCTCTTCCTCACTTTCCACAAACGCTTTGAACGCAGTGAAGGGTATTTTCTGTCCTGTAGCAGCGGGTGGGGGCATATGAACTGCAGGTGCAATAGGTTGTCTAGCTCTTGCCAGTTCAAGTTCGTGCCCCCTCCTATTTTGTATCTCCGTTCTCGCTTCCCGGAACAGCTGATCTATTAGTTCCACGGATGTCGCTGGGTACATGGATAATCTCCGCTGAACAAGATTTGTAATTTCCTCCTCCTCGCTGACAGGGTTAGGTTGGTCTGCGACCTCCATGGATCGATCCATCTCGTCCAGCTCCAGTAGGTCAGCTATCAGCTCTCTCCGTGGTCGGTTGCTGGCACTCCTTCCTCTGGTTTCCAATAGATCCTTTAGTGTGGGTCTTTTCAGCTTGGCGTACTGGGATTCCATTCAGCACTTGCTTTGGGGATGAAAAGGACCATCCCACCGCTGCCACCAATGTAACGGCTACCCAGCTGTAGAGGGGTATCTGCCGTTGGAGATGTCCTTTTCTGTGCAAGCTGCTGTGTAGTAATAGAGTCCTTGTTCCCATCCACGATATCCCAGGGTATAATCCGGCAGTACTGAAAAATGAGGCAGAGTAATGGCACCATAAATCCCCTCCAAGAACGAGACGAGGCTACGTTTTGAAGGGTCAAGTAGAACTGAGGTCTGGGAGAACCAGCCTGCTTTTTATTAGGAACAAGTACACACAGGACACTCCCAGGGGGAGGATGAAAATAACCAATTACACACAGGGTAACACCCCCACGTCTCCTCCCCTCAGATAAACACATAACATAATTATAACGTACATAAATTTACCCACATTCTGGATGTACCCCAAAAACAGGGGGTACACCTTTAAGTCCAGCACCGCTTAATAGCTACCACTCAGGGGAATAACATATTCAAATTTCAAGTCATTCGGTTGTGGGGTTCGGGAGTTATGGGTCTTTGAAGTTTTGACCGACCGCACAGGATTTTCAGCCGAAAAGAGTTCCACAAGTTCTGGCCTTGCGGTCGGTCCCCGTTCGTGAATAAAAACCCCACGAACCCCTTGCCCTCCACAGTAATCCTGCCGTTCGCCTGAATCCCCATGCATGCTTAAACAAAACTACCGAACGGCCGGTCGTTCGGTAGTTTCAGCACGAACTTACGAGCTCCTGGAGGTCTCAGCGGCGTTCGCCTGTTTGCGTATCCGTTTTTAGTTCCATGCGTTCACAGGCAAACACCGCCGTTCGTGCGTAAGATGGCCGCGAACACGTGTAAAGTCCCGAAATGGCGGCCACCTATTCTCAGACAAAGGGATTCGTCTGAACCATGCGAACGGCTCCACAATCGCTGGGAGGTAAAATAGTAATTAACTGTTCCCCTGGGTGGTCTGATGTTCGGTATTTTGGGTAGCAATAGTTATACGAACACCAGTCATTCGGTTCTGTTTAAACTCCCCAGCAGCACTGTAGATTAAGTTCAGGCAAAACAGTACAGGGTTCTGTTACACAAGGCACCGGGGGAAACTGGAGTTCTTGGGTCAGCGCAGCAAGATCTTCTGCCCCTCTGACCAGGAAAAGGCCATTCGTGGTAAAGATGTGCAGTTCCGTTGGGAAGTACCAGTGGTACCTCAGCTTATTAGATTGTAAGATCCTCGTGAGTGGGTGCATTGCCCTGCAGTACGCCTGAGTAGCCGGGGAAAAGTCTGGGTAGAGTTGGATTTCCACTCCTTTCATTAGGACTTGTTCTGTCTCCCGAGCCTTCCGCAGCACATCTTCCTTAAGCTGGAAGTTTGCTAGGCAGCATATAATGTCTCTTGGGGGGTCTTCCGGGGCCACTTTAGGGCATAATGCACGGTGAGCTCTGACAAATTCAATCAAGGTCATTGCGGGCCTACCCAGAAGTTCATCGAATAGTTCTGTGAGGGTTGTCCGTACTGGCGCTCAATTGTCTGCACTTTCTGGGATGCCCCTTATTTTGACCTTTTGTCGTCGGCCTCTATTATCCAAGTCCTCAATGTGATATACCATCTGTCTGAATTGGTCTGATTGCATGTGAATGGCATCTGTATTCACTGACTGCTCTGCTGACACATGGTCGCAGTCTGCTTCTAGTTGCGAGACCCTGTGATGTAGGCCTTGTAAATCCTTGTGCAGCTCTGAAGTGATAGACTTCAGCAAGTCTGCGTTCGCCTCCCTGAGGTCTGATTTAGTCGGTAAGTTGCTAAGCAAGGCCATCCAACGTCCGTGGGAGTTCTGGCAGGCGAGCCAGTGTGGCTAGTCTCTCCCTTTTGGAAGGGTGATTGCGGGCAGCCCGCTGCCTCTGAGTCATTGGAGGCCTGTGAGGAAAAATCGGCCCGGGTGATCAGATGCCGCCGTAGTAGCGGTGCCGGAGAGCCCATGGAGGCTACCGCAGTCTTAATGGCGTGCAATGCTCTGTGCGTTTTCCCCTTTGTCGGAACTGACACGCGGCACGGTGAGGAAATGTGTGGAGCCGTCGGGAGCTCGATCTCTACACGACTGTGACGAAGTGCCCTTCGCCACTTGTGCCTGGAGAGGACTGCTTGCCCGCCTCTTGCCCTGTGACTATGGCCCCTGGGATGTATTGCTCTTTAAAGACATGATTTGGGCATAATGGATTTGTGTTGTGCTGCTGCTGGTCCTTTAAGAACCATCTGGGGACATACTGTGGAGTTACTGGGTGGCCACCATTTCCTGTATCAGAAGCACATGGTGAGAACAATGGATGGCTGCCATTTTAACTTACAGACACTGTGTGGACTTTTCAACACGGTGCCATCTCGCCAGTATTTGTTGCACAGAGACATCGTGCAGTGGTTTTGGACTATACAGCAGGGGACACATTATACAGTGATTGTTTTTTATTTAGCTTGTATATGTTCTGCAGAATCTGCATTAAACTGTATTTTCCAAAGTACTGAACGGATCTGGGTGAATTTTGGATATGTGGTTCACCCAGATTCCCCGGTTCCAAGGATATACTTATATATTTTATGGGGTTATTGCATGTTTTGGGGTCCCTGTGTGTTTTATGAAACTGTATAATTTCTGGCCAGCAGATAATTGAGCTTTGTGTATTGTAGAAACTCAATTATCTAGCCTGGCCCAGAGGAGGAGTTTTGTGTTGCATAAATTGTGAGTTCTGTGTGCCAGTAAATCAGTCTTGTTCCAGCATTAAGCCTTGGCTCATGTTTGGGGGAAGGGATACCTACACTCTGGGGATTGCTATAATCACTTACTCCCCAGAGGAAGCTCTTTAAATAGCTTGATTTGTTCCTGTTCCTGCTCTCTGGGGAAAGAGAGGTTCACCCACTGGAAGCTGGATCCTGGCCTTGGGTCCAGGGTGGGTGGAGACAGCAGAGACCCCGGCGCAGTTGCATCGCTGGAAGTGGGGTCTGCAGTGCTGATGATGTCGGTTGGAGTGCTTGGAGTCCTCAGCGAGCACTAGGAGCATCGATTGGCGGAGGTACTCAGTTGGAGTGCCAGCGTTCCGTTACATTTGGTGGCAGCGGTGGGATGGCGTCCTAGTGCGAGGACCAGCAGCTCAGAGACACCGGTAACGTGTGGAGTTACGGATTTATAATTGAGGGCAACACTAGCACTTGTGCAGCGACCCTGGCTTCAGAGGAACTCAAGGGATAGAGCTAGCTACGGGCAGCGTCCCTATCCACAGCAACTTTGAAGAGGAGTTTCGCTGGAGGTTGCAGCAGCACTTGGCCCAACAGGACGGGCCTGTATCAGAGGAGTGCATACTGGACTGGAGAGATGTCACTCGTACGGAGATGTGGCACGATGCCCTGGAAAAGGTACAACGGCGGCGGGGAGAGAGCCTTCCCAGTGACGAGCAGCGGTTCCAGGTACTCGAGGCCCTGCGCTCCCCTTTCCTAGGGGAGCAACCCTTGGATGAATGGTTGTTGGAACTCTGGGATTTAATTTGAAAGGAGTTGTGGCTAGATGCAGCTTACCGGGCATTAAAGTGGTACGCCACCCAGCGCAACCCCTCGATGACTAACCACTATCTGCCCGAGGGAGAGGATTATAATGGCCCGGGCTTACTGTGGGAGGCCTATGAGGAGGGCGATGACTTTGGATGCCCCACAGAGTTTCGGTTCTGGGACATCCACAACATCAGGGAAACCCTGCTGGATCTTCCACGAGCGGACGACCTGGGGCCAGACCTGAGTCATCTGGTCGCAATGGAGTGGGGGCTGGAGCAGAGCTACCGACGCCTGTTCAACTTAGCCCAATCACCGCCCCTCAGCCCAGAGGATTACCTGGACACCCTACCCTCTTCTGTCCAACCAGCCCCAGAGGTGAGCAACCTTATGGAACAGTCCTGGGAAGACCCACAGATGGCAGGTGGAGATGGAACCGAGGTCTCTCCACCTGCCCCACAGGGATGCTGGGTACCCGGCCCAGATCCCCAGCGGCAGTGTATCTCACAGGGAGAGGAGACAACCGGTCTCCCTTCCCAGCAGCAGCCTGAGTTCCAGGAGGAGGTGATGGTAGATCCCTCCCCCATACAGCAACCAGCATCCTGGGGAGGGGAGGCAACCGGCCTCCCTCTCCTCCACCAACCAGAGGTACCTGAGGTAGTGGACCTCATAGACGTGTCCTGGGGACACACAGAGATGGCAAGCGGAGATGGGACCAAAGTCTCTCTGCCAGCCCTACAGGGATGCTGGGCAGTCAGCCCAGGTCCCCAGCGGCAGTATAATATACAGGGAGAGGAGACAACTGGTCTCTCTTCCCAGCGGCGGCCTGAGTTCCAGGAGGAGGTGATGGTCGATCCCTCCACCTTACAGCAACCAGCGTCCTGGGGAGGGGAGGCAACCGGCCTCCCTCTCCAACAGTAGCTGGAGGTGGGCGACCTCATAGACTTGTCCTGGGGACACACAGAGATGGAAAACGGAGATGGGACCAAAGTCTCTCTGCCAGCCCTACAGGGATGCTGGGCAGTCAGCCCAGGTTCCCAGCGGCAGTATAATATACAGGGAGAGGAGACAACTGGTCTCTCTCCCCAGCGGCGGCCTGAGTTCCAGGAGAAGGTGATGGTCGATCCCTCCACCTTACAGCAACCAGCGTCCTGGAGAGTGGGGGCAACCAGCCTCCCCCTCCAACAGCAGCCAGAGATACCGGGAGAGGGGGAAGACAAACCTAACCACACTGGCGCAGATGGGACTGCGGTCTCTGTGCCAGTCCTACAGGGAGGCTGGACGGGCAGTCCAGATCCCCAACCAACCCCGCAGGGATGCCAGGAGGAGGAGGTAAGCAAAACTTCCCCTCCCCAGCTACATCCCAACCGGGTCCTGGGGGCAGTGGATGAGCCTGCGATACCCACTGACCCCCTCCCAGCAGAAGAGCTGGCATCTGGGCGGAGCTCTGTTAGCCTCTGCCCCCCCTTTTCCCCTGTATCAGAGCCTGACTTACCACGGGTTACCCCAGCAGAAGAGCTGGCATCTGGGCAGAGCTCTGTTAGCCGCTGCCCCCCCTTTTCCCCTGTATCAGAGCCTGACTTACCACGGGTTATCCCAGTGGAAGAGCTGGCAGCAGGGCAGAGCGCCGCTGGCCTCTGCCCCCCAAGCAACACCAGCAGTTTGCCTAGCTGCACCAGGGAGACTGAGAGTGCTGCGCTGTCCCACTACAAACTTGAACCTACAGGCCAGTACCATTTATTGTGGGGGGGGTTACTCTGTGTATTTTTCTTTGTGGGTGGGCTGCCCGACTAATCTAGGTACTGACCAGCAGAAGGTCAGGTACCTGTTTAGTCTTCCCCCCAAAGGGAAGATGTGTGACGAAGTGCCCTTCGCCACTTGTGCCTGGAGAGGACTTGTTGCCCGCCTCTTGCCCTGTGACTATGGCCCCTGGGATGTATTGCCCTTTAAAGACATGATTTGGCATAATGGATTTGTGTTGTGCTGCTGCTGGCCCTTTAAGAACCATCTGGGGACATACTGTGGAGTTACTGGGTGGCCACCATTTCCTGTATCAGAAGCACATGGTGAGAACAATGGATGGCGGCCATTTTAACTCACAGACACTGTTGGACTTTTCAACACGGTGCCATCTCGCCAGTGTTTGTTGCACAGAGACATCGTGCAGTGGTTTTGGACTATACAGCAGGGGACACATTATACAGTGATTGTTTTTTATTTAGCCTGTATATGTTCTGCAGAATCTGCATTAAACTGTATTTTCCAAAGTACTGAACGGATCTAGGTGAATTTTGGATATGTGGTTCACCCAGATCCCCCAGTTCCAAGGATATACTTTTTTATGGGGTTATTGCATGTTTTGGGGTCCCTGTGTGTTTTATGAAACTGTATAATTTCTGGCCAGCAGATAATTGAGCTTTGTGTATTGTAGAAACTCAATTATCTAGCCTGGCCCAGAGGAGGAGTTTTGTGTTGCATAAATTGTGAGTTCTGTGTGCCAGTAAATAGTCTTGTTCCAGCATTAAGCCTTGGCTCATGTTTGGGGGAATTGGAGAAATACACTCTGGGGATTGCTATAATCACTTACTCCCCAGAGGAAGCTCTTGCAATAGCTTGATTTGTTCCTGTTCCTGCTCTCTGGGGAAAGAGAGGTTCACCCACTGGAAGCTGGATCCTGGCCTTGGGTCCAGGGTGGGTGGAAACAGCAGAGACCCCGGCGCAGTTGCATCGCTGGAAGTGGGGTCTGCAGTGCTGATGGTGTCGGTTGGAGTGCTTGGAGTCCTCAGCGAGCACTAGGAGCATCGATTAGCGGAGGTACTCAGTCGGAGTGCCAGCGTTCCGTTACAACGACCATCTTGCTCGGCCTCCAAGCCACACCCCCACGAGGCAGGTGTTTGACAAATACCCCATGTACCCCATAGAAAAATATTTGGAATGCACTGATTGGGAAAATGCTACACACACTCATGGTAAAAACTGGTCAGGCTGAAACAGAAACAAACTGAAACTCCAGTATTCACATGTCATTCAAAATCCTGTTCATTGTTCTTCCCTGTTCTGCCAAGTTCCGCTTCAGCTGTTAGGTAAATAAAGCAGATGTCAGAATGTTTCAACATTAAATAACTTAAACTGACTGTGCTAGTGTGCTCACTCGTTTAACCTCTTTTTCCCCTATGAAAGATAGAAGTGGGCAATATATCTTTGTAAAGTGAAAGCATATAGGGAGTGGGAAAATGACAAAGTCTAGGCAAACAAATAATAATTTTGTGCTCACTAGGACTCCCACAAAGAAAGCAATGGATGTGCTTTCTTGCTTCAGCTACAAAAAACAAACTTGTACCTTTGCATGGGCTGCCCAGAAGTACTATTTTTTTCTCTTTGATAAGTTTGCTTATAAAATGTCACGCTGGAACATTTTTATTTCAATATAAAGAAAAAAGATCCTAGAGCTCAGCTGAGACAGAGACAGTTAGAATGGTAAAGCTTTCATAAGAAAAAAAGCCCAGCAATATTTTATTCAGCCTTGGCAACCATTCATAAAAAGGTTACACCAAGCACCATGACCATTTCATTGACTAAAAGTTGCCTTGGTGCCTGGAGTCTGTAATTGGTGCGTTTTACTTTGAAATGCTGCATACAGAGAGATTAACCCCTCTGTAGCCGTAGGTGTAGCTCCATCTCTGGCATCGTCACAGAGGTGTCTTCAGCCAGCCTGGGAACTAGAGTCACAGAATGACAGTCATTGGCTGACATTGGTCAGCTGATGCTTTCAGTAAATTAATGTTGCCCACGTCTTTTGGTTTTTGCAGAGTTGCATGTCAGTGGAACACTGGGCAGCCTCAGAGCCTGGTGGGGACCCAGGTAAGCGGGAAAACTGTTGCTAAACGGTTTGCTCCAGTTCCCTGCCAATATAGCGGGCTGTAGTGTTATGACGCTTGGAGTAACCCTTTAACTTACTACGCATACTGTTAAAACATTCCATGAAACAAATCTTTCGAAACACTAACTGGTACTTACACCAGACTCTCTAAGGCAGCGGCTCAGTTTCGCAGTAAAATGCCATGACTGGCATGGAAAATCAGCCATGTAGTTCTCTCTCCTCTTTTGCATGCAGGGACAGCACAACCGCTAGGCGGATTAGGCATTCGCCTGATGTGCACTGGCCCGGGGGAAAAAGCCTCCTGGTGACTGGCAGGTGGGTAGCACACAGCACAGTGCTCTCCTCCAGCCAGTTACACCATGCAGTGTGACCAAGCCGTGGACGGCAGTAGAGGAGCTTCTGTATCCTCAATCCAGTCTGACAGAAAGGGCGCACAGAGAGCACCGAACTGCTTCCTATCAGCCCGGGGAAAGGTTACAGAAATTTCTCTACCTACAAGGAGGAAGGAGGAAGGTGAGCTGTAATCGGGTGGAAGAAACCACAAAGGGATGGGGTGGAGGAGAGACACACAAAGTGCTAAGAGAGAGGGGAGGAGAGGCACACAGTGGACTGAGGGGGTGGAAGAGAGTCACACAGAGGACTGAAGGGAGAGAGTCCCACAGAGGATTAAGGGGGAGAAGAGAAACACACGGAGGACTGAAGGGGAAGAGGCTCACAGAGGATTCATAGGGAGAAGAGAACCACACAGAGAACTGAGGGTGGAAGAGTCACACAGAGGACTGAGGGTGGGAGAGGCACACAGAGGACTGAGGGTGGAAGAGGCACACAGAGGACTAAGAGGGGAGAGGCACACAGAGGACTGAGGGTGGAAGAGGCACACAGAGGACTAAGAGGGGAGAGGCACACAGAGGACTGAGGGGGGAGAGGCACACAGAGGACTGAGGGAGTGGGAGAGTCATATAAAGGATGGGGAGAAGAGGCACACAAAGGACTGAGGGGGAAGTGGCACACAGAGGACTGAGGGTGGAAGACTCAAACAGAGAACTGAGGGGGGAAGAGTCACACAGAAGACTGAGAGGGGGAAGAGGCACACAGAGAACTGAGGGGGGGAAGAGACACAAAAAAGGACTAAGAGGGGAGAGGCACACAGAGGACTAAGAGGGGAGAGGCACACAGAGGACTGAGGGAGTGGGGGAGTCACAGAGATGATGGGGAGAAGAGGCACACAAAGGACAGAGAGGGGAAGAGAAACACAGAGGACTGAGGGGTTAGACGTACACAGAGGACTGAGGGGGTAGAGGTACACAGAGGACTGAGGGTAGAAGAGTCTCACAAAGGACTGAGGGTGGAAGAAGCACACAGAGGACTAAGAGGGGAGAGGCACACAGAGGACTGGGGGAGTGGGAGAGTCACACAGAGGATGGGGAGAAGAGGCACACAAAGGACTGAGAGAGGAAGAGGCACACAGAGGACTGAGGTGGGAGAGGCACACATAGGACTGAGGGAGTGGGAGAGTCATACAGAAGATGAGGGGAAGAGGCACACAAAGGACTGAATTGGAAGAGGCACACAGAGGACTGAGGGGGAGAGGCACACAGAGGACTGAGAGGGAGAGGCACACAGAGGACTGAGGGAGTGGGAGAGTCATACAGAGGATGGAGAGAAGTGGCACACAAAGGACTGAGGGTAAAGAGGCACACAGAAGACTGAGGGGGAGAGGCACACAGAGGACTGAGGGGGAAGAGGCATACAAAGGACTAAAAGGGGAGAGGCACAAAGAGGACTGAGGGAGTGGGAGAGTCACACAGAGGATGGGGAGAAGAGGCACACAAAGGACAGAGAGGGGAAGAGGCACACAGAGGACTGAGGGGGGAGAGGTACACAGAGGACTGACGGGGAAGAGAGGCAAATAGAGGACTGAAGGGGGGAAAAGGGGCACACAGAGGACTGAGGGGGGGAAGAGGCACACCGAGGACTGAGAGGGGGAAGAGGCACACAGAGGACTGAGGAGGGAAGGGGCATACAAAGAGGACTGAGGTAGTGGGAGCGTCACACAGAGGATAAGGAGAAGAGGCACACAGAGGATTGAGGGGGGAGAGGTACACAGAGGACTGACGGGGAGGAGAGGCAAATAGAGGACTGAAGGGGGGAAAAGGGGCACACAGAGGACTGAGGGGGGGAAGAGGCACACCGAGGACTGAGAGGGGGAAGAGGCACACAGAGGACTGAGGAGGGAAGGGGCATACAAAGAGGACTGAGGTAGTGGGAGCGTCACACAGAGGATAAGGAGAAGAGGCACACAGAGGATTGAGGGGGGAGAGGTACACAGAGGACTGACGGGGAGGAGAGGCAAATAGAGGACTGCTGGGGAAAAGGGGCACACAGAGGACTGAGGGGGAGAAGAGGCACACAGAGGAATGAGAGGGGAAGAGGCACACCGAGGACTGAGGGAGTGGGGGAGTCACACAGAGGATGGGGAGAAGAGGCACACAAAGGACCGAGAGGGGAAGTGGCACACAGAGGACTGAGAGGGGGGAGGGACACGGAGGAGCGAGGGGGGAGAGGTACACAGAGGGACCACAGGGAGGAGAGGCAAATAGAGGACTGAAGTGGGGAAAAGGGGCACACAGATGAACGGGGGGTGGGGGAAGAGGCACATCGAGGACTGAGAGGGGGAAGAGGCACACAGAGGATTGAGGAGGGAAGAGGCATACAAAGAGGACTGAGGGAGTGGGAGCATCACACTGAGGATGAGGAGAAGAGGAACACAGAGGACTGACGGGGAGGAGAGGCAAATAGAGGACTGAAGGGGGGAAAAGGGGCACACAGAGGACTGAGAGGGGAGGAGGCACACAGAGGACTGAGGGGGAAGAGGCACACAGAGGACTGAAAGGGGAGGAGGCACACAGAGGACTGAGGGAGTGGGGGAGTCACACAGAGGATGGGGAGAAGTGGCACACAGAAGACTGAGGGGGGAGAGGTACACAGAGGACTGAGAGGGGAGGAGGCACACAGAGGACTGAAGGGGGAAGAGGCACACAGAGGACTGAGAGGGGAGGAGGCACACAGAGGACTGAGGGGGGAAGAGGGACACAGAGGGGCTTGAGGGAGATGAGAGATAGAAAAAGGGTCTGGGAAAAGGAAGAGACACACAGAGGTGCTGGGGAGAAAAGACACACAGAAGAATTTAGAAAGGAGAAGTAGTAGAAGGTCTTGCCTAGGGTGCAAAATAGTTGATTGTGAGTCAGTTTTTCCCGTTTCAGGATATGGGCTTTTAATTTTTTTCATAATTTTTGTTTTTTATTTGTTGTTTCCAGGTACTAACACTCTTTCACTTTATGAGACATGCTTGAGGAATAACTTGTATTTATAGTATGGTTGTTTGCCAGAATATTTTGTTTTACCACGCTACATCATGTGATTACTGACCTGTTATCTCTTTCTTTATGAAAATAATAAAAACTTTTGCAAGTAAAGTTGACAGCAGTTGTGGAGAAGAGAAAGTAACATAGGTCTCATGTTTTATTGTGTTTTACATATGCATTCACTTACTTGGACATTTTTACATTTTGTAGTGTTAATACCCCCTTACACAAACACTGAGATGCACACAGAATTACAGATACACATGCAGTGGTGTATTTGAGTGCAATGTCAGCATTGGAGTGTAGTACTGTTTTTGTGTGCAATGTTGGCACTGGAATGATGGGATGTATGCATTGCCACATGCATAGATACACACTTACACACACTGACACACATATACACACACAGGTACACATACACACACAGGTACACATACACAGATGCACATACAAACTGACACACAAGTACATATACACAGACACAGGTATACATACACACATATACACACTGACACAAACACAGCCAGATACACATACACAGTCAGATATACACACAGCCAGACACATACACACACACAGTGCAAGATACACACACTGACAAAAACACAGTCAAATACACACTCACAGTCAGATACACATATAGCCAGATACACACACACATACACACACACACACACACACACACACAGATACACACACTGACTCAGACCCAGGTACACACACACACACACAGCCAGATACACACACTGACACACACACACACAGCCAGATACAAACACTGGCTCAGAGCCAGGTACACACACAGCCAGATACACACACTGACAGACACACAGCCAGATACACACTGACACACTGAATTTACATAGTTTAGTCACCCTCCTGTCTCCTTACCTTTACAGAAGGGTGGCTTCCCTGGGGTCCAGTTGGAGCTGGATGGATGAGGTTGATGGGAGTCTGAGGAACCTGGCTACCTCAGTCCCTCTCCTCCTCATTGGTGTGTGCCTCCTTCTCCTATTCCTCCTCCATGTGTGCCTCCTCCTCCCCAACAGCACTCTGTTACTTGGGAGGAAGTGATCAGACATGACTTCCTCCCAGCAGGCCGAAAGACAGGGGACGGTCTGGAGCACTCTTAAAGGGCCAGGGGCCCCTGCTTACTTCACCTGCTGCAGCCCACTGGAAAATTTCTCAGGATCCTGGTGGGCTGTCAGGTCCTGGTTGCAGGCAGGAGTCCCATGGGGCAGCTGCTTTTGGGCCCCACAGGAGTAATTGGGCCCGGGGCAGCTGCCCCATTTGCCCAGTTAAAGACGGCTGTGCCCCCATCTGCCACCAGTGGGTGGTGGCTGGGGGGGAAATATGTCCTGCCGACATGGGTATGGGCTTGAGGCCACAGGTTTTTTTTTAAGTTGCCCCCACTCACGGGGCACAGGGAAGAAACTGTTTGCCCCACAGTGAATAATGTTAATAGTTACCCCACCATGGGGGCATAGGGGACCTATATCAGGTAGGGGCGGCCATTGAGCAGGGTGGATGGCGCTTAAGTTAGTATCATTGAACGCACGGGGACTGAATGCCCCTCAAAAGCGGCACATGATATACAGGGAACTGAAGAGGACGGGGGCAGATGTCGCCTTTGTCCAGGAAACACACATTCCAAAACACGCACAGCTGAGACTTAGGGACCACATATACACGGGCTCGTACGAGTCCCGGGCGGGCAGGAAATGGAGCGGGGTGGCCATCCTCATCAAGAAGAGCTGTCCCTTCCAGGTTAACTCCACTGACATGGACGCTGACGGACGTTACATGAGGGTGACGGGGACCCTTTGCTCACATAGCATTCATCTGATAAATGTCTACGCCCCCAATCAACCTGACCAGGGGTTTTGGGATACACTTCGAAATAAAATACAGGCACTATCGCATGGAATGATCATAGTGGGGGGGATTTCAATGCAACGCCGAGCCCCGCGATAGACAGAAGCTCAATTAGGGGGGTGCCCAGATCAAAGGGCAGAGGAAGCCAAGACAAACTGCTTTTCACCTTTAAAAAAAGACACAGGCCTAATAGACATCTGGAGGGCGCAGCACCCAGGGGACAGGGAATTTACCTTTTACTCAGCCCCACACGAGACATACTCCCGGATTGACCTGTTCCTTACTAATGCCACAGGCTTCTCGAGAGTCACGGCAACATCGGTGGGGCCCATAACGTGGTCGGACCACGCAGAGGTGGCGGTTACCCTGGGGAACCAATGTGTTTCCTCCCCTTGGACATGGAAACTCAATGCATCGCTGTTGAGAGACCCAGACCTGGTGGCTCAAATACATAAAGAGATTGGGGAATACTTCGAAACTAATATGATGTTTCCGTTAGCACTGTATGGGCGGCGCATAAAGCGGTGATAAGGGGTACACTAATCAAGTTGGCCACGAGAAAGAAAAAACAAAAGGCAGAGGCCCTAGCGAAGCTACTAACGAACCTCAAGACGTTAAAACATAAACATCAAACGTGTCCCAGCCAGGATACATTGAGACAGGTAGAGGAGGGGAGATGGGCCGTGTGACACCTATTAGTAGATGACACAGCGAGGGCTATGACCTGGTCCAAATGGACCTTCTACGAGAAAGGAAATAAGATGGACACATTACTAGCCAGGACCCTGAAACCCCGACTGCAACGCACACACATAACAACTATCAAACACACCGACGGGTCGATAAAAACCTCGCCCAGAGACATAGCGACAGTATTTACAGACTACTACAAGACGCTATACGATCACTCCCCGGGGACAGAAGGGAGGGAATTAGGAGGGAGGAGCGCATACACAGGTTCTTGGCAGACATACAGCTACCGAAGCTATCGCGGGAGGCCACATAGATTACAGAAAAGGAAATCGACAAGGCAATCTCGAAACTAAAGGGGAATAAAGCTCCTGGCCCAGATGGATTCGATGGGGCATATTATAAGACCTTCCGGGAGACCCTTATTCCCACCTACATAAACTATTTAAGAACGCCGATCCCGGATATGTCATTGGCCACGATAGTTTTACTACCCAAACCAGACAAGGACCCACTGCTACCCGGCAGCTACAGGCACATCTCATTAATTAACCATGACATGAAGATTCTGGCCAAAATCCAGGCAGACAGACTTGCCCCCTCCCTTCGGTCTCTGACAGACGCTGACCAGGTAGGGTTCATAGAGGGAAGACAATTATTGGAGAACACCCGCCGAAACATCTCTCTCATATGGAAACAAGCAACCACTAAGACGCCGACCCTGATTGTATCTATCGATGCCGAAAAGGTAGGGTGAAATGGCCATACCTATTCTCCTTGCTGACACATTTAGGATTCCCAGAAACGTACATTAGAGTGCTGAAAGCTATGTATAGTAACGTAAGAGCACAGGTGCAGATTACCGGAGCGCCCCTTATGCCCTTTAACTTGTACAACGGCACCAGACAGGGCTGCCCCTTGTCCCCATTGCTGTTTGTTATGGCTCTGGAGCCGCTGTTACAGGCAATTCGGCAGGATCCCAACATACAGGTGGTCAAGGTGGGGGGGAGGGAATTCGTTGCGGCAGCCTACGCGGACAACGTTCTCCTGACGCTGACGAATCTGGAAGGGTCAATGGCGGCCTTAGGGGAGAGACTGCATGAATATGGGGAGATCTCAGACTACAAGGCCAACATGGCCAAATCTAGCGCGCTCCCTATAAGCATGTCCCAAGCCGATATAGAGTCCATACACATTAACTACAAAATTCAGATAGAGCAGGAGGCTCTTAAATACTTGGGGATCAACCTCACGGCGGACCCGCATGCCCTATACGCACGTAACTATACCCCCTTATGGAAAGCTATAACTAAAGTTTTAGAAAAATGGGCAGATAAGCCCATATCGTGGATAGGCCGGATCCACTCCATAAAAATGAATGTCCTCCCTCGGATACTATTTATGTTTTAGGCATTACCCATACACTTGTCTAAAGCCCAATTAGCACCAATTCAGCAGACAATAGGATATTGAGACACGTGCTGTACCGTTCTAAATGGAGAAGAGGCCTAGGCCTCCCGAACTTGTTCTTTTACTATCTAGCGGCCCAAATGACTCAAGTTGCGCTATGGCATTTGCCGCTTGATGACCGGAAATGGGTGGAAATTGAATCGCTTATGTTAGGGTTAGACCTACCCCAATTTGTGTTGTGGACCCCGAGAGAGGACAGACTCCTGAACAGAGCAGTATGCCCTGCAGTAGCGAACTCCCTTAGGTTGTGGGATAACTATGGTAAGAAGTATGGGCTGATGTCCTCCCCATCCCCCCTGACGCCCATCCTACGCAACAAAGCCTTTTATCCGGGCATAGAAGCATGGAATTTCCAAAACCTAGAGAGGGCAGACTTACAGAGGCTCCATCATCTATATCGGGGGGACGACATGGTTGCATTCGACGACCTTCAGCAGGGCAGGCATCTGACCCCGGCGGACTTCTTCCGCTATATGCAGATAAGGGATTTCGCTGCCCAACCGTCCATTAAGGAAACGGCGATAAAACCCCTAATCTTTTTTGAGCGCATATGCACCACAGAAAGCATACCCAGAGGACTAACCTCAACACTATATATGCACTTATGCACGGAGACGGGTGAATGGGGGGGATTAACATATACTGTGAAGTGGGAGAAGGATTTGGGAGAAGAGCTAGAGGGGGTGGAGTGGCAGGAGATATGGGAGGCGAACAACACCTCCTCAATCTGTGTATTACACCAGGAGCAAGCATTTAAGACAATGTTTCGCTGGTACTCAACCCCAGTAACCCTGTACAAAATGCACAAAACCACGACAGACTTATGCTGGAGGGGCTGCGGAGCCAGGGGAACGTACCTCCACATGTGGTGGGAATGCCCCGGAGCAATTTGTTTTTGGGAAGCGGTACACGACCTGGTGCAACAGGTGTTCTCCAGGACACCCGCGTTGGAACCACTCAGGTATACCTCCTGAGTAGGTCGGTAGAGGGATGGACGGAAGGGAGCAACAGCTGCTCCACAAAATCACGCTAGCAGCGCGACAGGCTGTGGCCCTTAAATGGCTACAGCAGGACCTACCGCATTTACAGAGCGTGATCGATAGGATAAAAGATATACGGGTGATGGATGACCTCATCGCTAGGGTCAGGGGCACCACCACGACCTTACAAAAGGTGTGGGAGCCATGGGTCGGTTCCCAGTGGGGCGATGATGGTGGGTGGGGCGCGACCTAGGCGAAATAGACCGAGGTGAGTGTAGTGGACTGAGGGGGAGTCCGGGGGGACGGTGGGGCGAGATCTGAGGGGGGTGCGGCTCTTTGTGCTCTCTTCCCTCCCCCCTTCCTCCGCCCTCCTCCTTGCCGCGTCTCTGGCTCCCGTACCCGGGCCCTGGGCCGCCTAAGGACTCCTATCTCACTTCTATCTTTTCTTTCTTCTCTCTCTTTCTCCAAACCCCTCTACGGGGAACAAACCTGGAAGAGAGTGCCAAAAGCACAAATCATGCACCAGACAAAGGCAGGCCAGGGGAGTGCAGCGGGATGGGGCTGGATCAAGCAAGCGGGAGGGTAGACAGGCAACAAACATAACAACCCGACAGATATGCACTCGACGGCGTCAAAACTTACTAGCGGTGCGAAAAAGTGCTACGAGGGCACACACAACAGGGCACATAAGGAAACCGTGCCTCGACACGGCAACAACCGTGACGGACGGTGCAATTAAGCCACAGAGTAGTTACTCACACAAGCTATGCCTCAGGGTTTGAATATGATTGTGTATACACAGTGGTACATGGGCTTCTGCGAAAGCCGAACTGCAATTTCTATGTCACTGATTCTGTCACGTAAAAATTTAAAAAATAAAGAATTTAAAAAAAATAAATATCTTTGCTATAATATTATATGGTTAGCAAGAGTTCCTCTATTTAAAATATATAAATAATTAAGAATAAAATAAAAATAGGGATTGTCTTGAAAGGAATAAAGTTTTGTCTTTTCAAATATTTTCAAAAAATAAAAATATAGACATATAAAAACGTAATAATCCATTACATTAAATTATAGCAGAGTTTATAAGATTAAAGTATATGCTTGCAATATCAATAAAATAGATAAACATACCCTCCTGAGCAAGTCAACCTCTGTCATGATAAAAAGGAGCAGCGTCTCTGCATCCACAATTCTCTCCTCTGTCTTTCTAATATTAATAAGTACATATATTTATACCTTAGATTTTCAATTAGGTCATGTTAGGACCCACCATAACTTGGGAAAGATACGAGGTACATGACTTGGACTTTTCACATTGGAACATCTTGATCAGTCTGTTGTCATGTACTAGACATCTTATCTATGTTTAGACTAAAACGTAATGGTACACATAACATGGGAAATTCCCTGACTTGTTGTTACATTAGCCTAGGACAAAATGGCGTCCTAAAGTCTGAACACTATATTCACTGAATAAGGGTAAGAGGTCACTTATTAAAGAAACATTGTATGAAAAACAATATTTTCAATGGCGGACCTGTCAGCCCGCACACAAGCCACGGAAACCAAAATGGCGGAGGCTATGGAGACTGTGCAGGCGCATGGCGGGGAGCTGCAGGCACTCCGTGAACAGCTGCGTTCCCTGGAAGAATCTAACGAAGACCTCAACAATAGAAGCAGAAGAAATAACATAAGGGTGAGAGGCATACCGGAGACTGTTTCCACCGAGCTCCTGACTGACACCCTCACCGAAGCATTCCGGAACCTCCTGCCTGAAGCCTCCAATGCGGACCTGCTAATGGATCGCGCACACAGGGCGCTGAGGGCCCCTAGCAACAACGCAACCACCCCAAGAGATGTGATCGTGCGGCTACATTTCTTCCATGTAAAAGAGCGCATCATGAGAGCTGCCAGAGAGACCCCCATAGAGGTGGAAGGCGTCCAGGTCCAGCTATATCAGGACCTGGCGCCGACCACCCTGAAAAGACGACGGGACCTGCGCCCCCTCACGCACCACCTCACCCAGCAAGGCCTCAGGTATGCTTGGGGCCACCCATTCAAGCTTATTGTCCGCAGGGAGGGAAGGTTCCACGCCATCTCACGCGCCGAGGAAGTCCCAGCCTTCCTGGATCTCTTGGGTCTGCCACAACTCCCAGAACCTCTCCACCCGGCCTCAGCCCTCCCAGCACCAGCACCAGCACCAGCAACCAGCCGCAACTTACCGCATAGCTGCAGGGACGGTCTGCAGAGTCATGCAGAGCTGCGGAGGCCCGATGCCGCACGCAACTAGGACCCAAGCCGCCGGCACAGCAGGAGCACCAACCGGACACCAGGACATGCACCATACACCCATCTAGGCCACAGAACGACCCCGCACTACGCGCTTATCTGCACAAGAGAGCCACCGGCAGTGATCACCCTACGGACACAGGCACCGCCACAACGACAGAGACTGCACCCACTATGCGCACTTCCAGCCCCCTGGAGCCCCACCGGCTAAAAACAATCAGGCATCATGATGGACAGATCATTTATGGATGGACACTGGACTCTGGGCCGCAAGTATTACAGGGCAGACACACTTGAGTGCTAGAAGCCACCAGCAGCAAACTAACTCTCTGAGGGGGGGACAGGGGGGGGGACATGGGGGGAGGGGGGGACAGGAGGGGGACACGGGAGGGGGGGGATGGGGGGGAGACAGGGGGGTCAATGGGGTGCGGGAGGATGACGGGGGGAAGGGGGGGACAGGGGGGAGGGGCAGATAGACAGAGGGGGGGTAGACGAGCATACAGGGGACAGGACACACCCGTCGGACTGGACCATACATACACTAAGAGACATGGACTCACACACCAGGTCCACCACCACAAAACACAATAGACGGGACTCGGAACCTGGGGAACCCAGCCCCCCCGTATACACGCACAGATAGGCGCCTCTATACGCCACCAGCCGCGCTAGACGGACCCGCACTCTGGGTTGGAAGGCCGAAGCCACAGCACCAGAGCGTGGCCAGGCCCTGGGCACCATGGGACCCTAAGATGAGCCACAGGGAAACTGAGGGATCCCCCTGCTGGGAGCCCATTGGCCCCCGGGACGGACAGACCCTCCCCCGGGATCCCAACTAGACAGGCATGCCCGGACGAGCCTCTACAACCCACTACTCTTGGGACAGGGGAGCTTAGGCCCCCTTGCCCTACTACGCTACGCAGCCCACAGAACTCATGGCGGGGGGCCCAGCCCAGACACAAGCTGATCGGACACGCACCCACCCAGCCCCACACGCGGAACCCACACACATACACTCAGGGGGACCACAGATCAGAGCCACTAGAAGGACCTGAAACGCCACCGGTAAGGGACGGACCCGGCCTCCCCGCCCCCAGGACAGCCGGAGACACACGCTAGGACCCACCCGGACAGCATCTCCTAGGGACCAGCGGGTCGGCCACCTCAATGCCCACTACACCCCCACCCCACACCCGCCAGGCGGAGACA
>OW240917.1:66974125-67105099 GCA_933207985.1 Pelobates cultripes | reverse complement strand
TCATCATAACAACGTATTCTTTAAAGATCTTTTCCCAAATTGGAATGGCTAACACAATTAACAAATGCAGGGCTGTAAGTAGAAGCTGTTATGTAAGTTGTTTATTTTGTTAAATTTACACCTAAAGGTTTAGGTTTATACACACTGTTGCTTTTTTGTTACATACTGTGACATACTGTTACATACTGTGACATACTGTTACATACTGTAAGTAGAAGACAGAACTAAGTTAAAAAAAGAATTCCATGCTCTTTAATGACCAAACTGGGATGACGACAAGTCAACTGTAACAAGCAGTCCTTAAAGTGTTAAAAAGGAGTCTGTCATATTTTGAACAACACAGTCTTTATAAAATGTTACAGTCTTTATTTATTAATTTCATAGCGATATTACAGGTATTTCATGATAGCATATTAGTCAATATTATATTTTATTATATACTTTACTATTTGGTATTTTCCTCTTAATTTTATTCATAGCTTTTTACATTTCCAAAAGATGAGCAGTCAAACAATTCTGTTCTCTTTGTAAAAGAATAACTGTTATTAAAACATGTTTAATTCCATAATATAATCTTTATGTTATAATATACGGTCTCTTTTTTAATTTGTGTATATTAACAATTATGAAGAAATCACTTGCCAACCTTTCCCTCTTCCCCTTTCTGACAGACATCGTTATGAATCGAGTCGGACTATCAGTTACCCCAACCAATAATTAGTGACTCTATGGGGGTGCTGGGGTTGGTGGCATGCAACTCACTTAACTGTGCCACACCACCATTGGCTATTATAGGAGCTATTTCCCCCTGTGCGACTCCTTAGACTATTTTTATTCCCTAGAGGTGACACACAGTCATAGCAAAAGCAATGCAGACAAGTGTGATGTTCACTGACAAGCAGAGGGTCTCAGTGTCTAGTGTCTGCAGTGTTTAGTCTGTTGCTCAGTGCTCAGCCTTCAGGCCATAAGAGCTCACCTATGTTACTCCTGGGAGCAAGATTGTATGAACTAGACCAGGGGTAGGCAACGTTCGGAACTCCAGATGTTGTGGACTACATCTCCCCTGATGCTTTTGCCAGCATTATAGCAATAAGAGCATCATGGGAGATGTAGTCCACAACATCCGGAGTGCCGAATGTTGCCAAAACCTGAACTAGATTTTAGTTACTATAGTGAGAGTTCTGTTGCTGTCCTGTCAGACAGTGACACAGGGGTAGATTCTATGAGGCATGATATATGTATGCCAAGGACAGTCAGTCACCGGACAGCTTGAAGCCTTCAAGTAACTTACACAAATAAGAGCTTAGCTCACACGGAGAGCTTCTGACTCTTTGAGGGGAAGGTGGTGGTGCCCAATGGACCCCGGTTAAGAAGTCACACTGGTAGAAAATGGTTTGACTACTTACATTAAAGCGGCACCAGGGCACTCCTAGCACCATAACTACTACATCACATTATAGTGGTAATGGTGGTAGAGTGTTCCATTAACATAAAGTAATGAATCATTTAAAATGTAATTAAATTATTTTAAGGGTGTGACAAATTCTCACACTGCTTTTGCAATGATTAAAATGCTCATAAAGAATACCATACTAAAAAATACCCACATAAAGAACCTGTCCATCACTTTTGCCACTTTTTTCCACTCAATTCCTTTAGCGCTTATTGCCTTCTGCTCTTTGTACCAATTAGTGATGTATTCAACGTTACTAACCAGGACCTTATAGTGGATGCAGTGAAAACAATACGGGCGCTCTGGCATTTCACATTGGACACCAAAATTCCCAGCCACTTGGCTGTTCAGCTTTTTTTGAATGTCAAAGTCACAGACAAAAGTCTCGCTCCCTGAGGCAGGGCACTTGTAGTTCCCATAAACGTCATTCTCTCTCTCATAATCATCGTAAGAATGGATGCTGTCTTCTGATTTGGAGTCAGAGTCATCATTCTGGGAGCTGGTGCAGTTCTCACCCACATCATAAACAAAAAATATTTTGGACATATAGTCCAAAATCACAACCCTGGCCCATTGTGGGATGGGTTTGGCTTCTGCTCCGCAGAGGTGAATGTTCATTATTATAATCGTTAGTGCAGTAGAAGCTGTGATCATGGTCATAGTTGCTATGTAGTATTTTCCTAAAATAAACAAAAATTACAACATAAAATTATCAGGTCTTCACAACGCTGAATGGTTTATTCAATTAACAGCAAAGAACAAGAATTGACACATTTATACTAATTTTGCGATATCAAAAAACACAAAAAAGTCAGTGTAAAGTTAAATTATGTAAGACCCAAAGCATAATTAACTATATATATATATATATATATATATACATATATATATATATATATACTTTATAATTTTGTGCAATAAAGAAAACACAGATATCTTCATTAAAAAAACAACTATATTTAAAATACTAGAAGAGTACATTCACGCAAGCACTGGTTATGTTGGGTTATTTTGGCATGCTTGGTATAGTCTACTTGGAGTTTTGTATCTATTTGCAAAGTGCACCAAAATCGTGTTTCTGCAGAATATGTGGGTGATTTATAACTAATAAAATTATACGGTTAATATCACTTGGACAGCTTACCTGTATAATTGAATAAACTTCTAACAAATATTGTTTGGCATTATAGACCCATATCCATATTCAGTTCTATTGGAGAATTTGTTATCTGAGATATCTTCCAGAATGGTTTTAAACCACTACACCAACATTCTAAGAGATCAAGATGACCTGATGATGGACTTTGTAAAGCAAATTGTACTCACCTATAAGTGGCACACTCTCAGAAGGGGGCATGCTCTCTGCCACCATTAACTGGAATACGGTAAGGGCTAGGAGGACTGTAACTCCCAGAGAGACCTTTTCTCCGGAATCCGCAGGGAGATAAAAACCTAATGGAGCCAGAAAGGATATCATCAAACATGGAATAAGGAGGTTGAATATGTAGAAAGAAGATCTCCTCTTTAAAATCAAAGTAAATGTGACATCTGGATAAGGCTCAGAGCAGCAGCCATATGTAATGACATTTTTCACTGCTGGCATGCCATGCATTTCCCATTCTACATTCTCCACAAAGTCAGACAGGTCCCCGGTGTCCATAGCATTTATGATGTCCACCTGATTGCCATTGTAGGTCCAAGAACCAAATGTGAGGTTGCATTCCTGATTGTCAAAAGGGAAATATGAAACGTCGACAACGCAGGAGCTCTTTGTGATGGCTGGTGAGTCCCAGGTAATTTTACCATCGTAGCGTAGGACAACATTCGTGTTCACTGGTTCAGAGAACTCATCATCTGCCCTATCAAAATGAAGAAGAATAAACTTTAATAATATGCCTTTTCATCTTATGTATAATACAAATCATTGTATTCATTATTTTAACTTTATATCATGTAAGACATCAAAAAATCCCTAATCACAGGCTTACATGCTTTTATATTTACTGAAATGGTCTGTGGTCGATTTTAATTATAAGCATCTACTAATTCTCCTGAGCTATTCAAAATAGATAGTGGTGGAAAGTTAGTGGTGGAGAAGGCCCTGCTCAAACGAGCTTACAAACATTTAATACTCTATTCTACATACAAAAATGTTATACTCAACACAAGACTATGACCTTGATTTATTTTGTTTCAATCAATATCAGAAATTATTCGAATCTGGTAGGAAAAAACTTTTCAAATGATTTATCTACAAAAATGATTTTTCTCTAAGAATGATCAGCTTGTTCCTATGATCTAAAATAATATATTTTAATATGTCCAGAAATAATTGTCTATGGCCATCTGTCTATGTTAATAGGGATATCAAGCAATGTATTTCAAATATAGCCCTCAAATTAAGATTTTTGGATAACCCTTTAAAATGATTTAGTATCCGTTTAATCATTTGAAAAGCTTATCCGAAAATATTAAATCGAGGTCATAGTTAGTGCACATTCACCTTGCTAGAAGTTATGTGGGCAGTTGGAAGTAGCATCATGCTTTATCAATGTCATCATTAACCATCAGAGCATAAACTAATGCCGTTATCCTCGTTATTTACTGAAGTGAGAATTTAAAGTGAATTTCAAATTAAGGCCAGTGCAGCCAACTTGAAAGCATAGTTGACTTTTTTGGCATTCAATCTGAAAATCTATTTGAATTGTCTTTGAAATCTCACTAAAGTGAATAAACCTGTATATAACGTGTTCCATACATGACTATTATAATATGTTCTAGAGCAGGGGAAGGCAACCTACGGCACTAGTGCCATGCACGGCACTCAAGGTGTCTTTGCACGACACTCAAGGCTGCTAGAGCCAAACAGGCTCTGGCCTATCAGGAGTCCCTGTAAAACTTCAGATATCTGCTAATCCGAAGAGGTGGTGAAGGACAATCCTCAATTTATGCATTGCAGTACATAGTGGAAGTTATCTCAGATCACTTCCCCCCAGCACTTGTGTATGGGAATCCACATTGTAGTATAGCAGCCTGCAGCTGCTGTTGCAGCTCCCTTTCTTGACCTGTACCTGGCCAGCCTGGAACCCAGGGAAGCCACCCACACTGCTAGATATACACAGAAATGCTGAATAACCCTCCCCTAATACAAATAATACGAACAGCCCACAAACAAACATACACACAATCCGCACAAACGTAACCCGCTAACAATCCACATACATGCACACAACCCCACATGCAGCCTCTCACATGCAATACCCCAAAAAGCCCCTCACATACGCACACTACCAAACACACAATGTGACATTTCCATTCACACACACAATTCCACAAGCAGCCCTCATGCACAGCCCACATTCATATGTATCATACACGATACCATAAACTACTAATGAACATATACAATATAATAGCTCATATACGCACAAATACAACAATACAAAAGCAATTACAGTATAAATAACACACCTATTACTTTGAATACGGCAACATACACACCTCAATTTAAAAAAATAGGACCGACACGGTACGGGACATCACAGTCTTATATCGGCACAGTGCTGCTAAAGGGTTGCCTACCCCTGTTCTAGAGCTTAAACTCAGATGAAATTAAGTTAATTCTCATGTGTTCCAATGTTGATTTTGAAAGTAATTCGCACAACGTGGGTCAGACCTACAAAATGAATATAGCAACAAAAAACAGTCCCCCCCATTTCCCTGGACATGTAAATATAAAAAATAATCAAGACATTTAGCGACTTAAGGGGGGACGCAGAACATACTCTCTTGATGCACCTAAAACATAAACAGATCCAGAGCTACATCGCAACGCTCCCACAGGGGGTGATTCTATCAAGGGCCCCCACCTACTTTGAAGAAGTCTGCTTAAACCCAGACCCGCTAACTCATGGAGTCTCCCTCATATACACCTCACTTCTGACACAAACACCAACCGCACAGCCAAGCTTTGTGGGAAAATGGGAGATGGCCCTGGACAGAATGGGAAAAAATCTGTTACCTCACGCACCATTGCTCCAGCTTCAGTAAGACACAAGAAACGGCGTACAGACTACTAATACACTGGTATGCACCCCCACCACACTAAACACAATCATTCCAGACCACTCCCCAATGTGCTGGAGATGTGGCGAGGAGAGGGGCATGCTCCTGCACATCTGGTGGGAGTGCAGCAAGATTGTCCCGTTCTGGAAGGGAATATACACAATAATAGGGCAATTCTCGGACGACCCACCCCCATTTAGTCCCGCCGAAATGCTCCTACACCACACCAAGGTCCCCTGGTTCCTCTATAAGAAATCACTGACGATACACATACTAAACATAGCTAAAACAAACATTCCACAACACTGGAAACAACCGATCACCCTGCCATTGAGAACCTGGTTCACACAAATGGAAGAGCTGAGATCCGTAGAAGATCTCCACGCTACCACGACTAACACACACCAAAACTACCTCAATATATGGACGCAATGGCTACTGAAGGCGACAAAACCAGATTTTCTGGACAAATCATAGGTCCAACAACAGGGACAGAATACAAACCCCAACACGCTACAGACTTTGGATGATGACAGGCCCCGGACCCCCCAACACTCTCCCATTACTGCCTACCCCTACCACCTCAGTCACCCCTACCCGCAACCTTCACGAGATGACAGGGATTATCTAGAACTACGGTAGAAAGGGTAACCTGGGAGTCACACATAGAGGAAGCCCACTACACAGACAGGAACTTAACTCCAGAGCGGGGTGGACGAAACACAACCGCCGTGGACCACCTAGGGACAGTGGTATCTCACCCTACCACGGACCCCGGTACATAACAGGGGACAGATAGAACAGGGCACGCTGATAGCCAAACACGCCACACAGATAGTAGCCAGAGGGCATGAGATAAGACCAGAACGGTGTCAGCACCTTACAACTAGAAGGACTGCGGATCACTTGTTACACCTCATAATGCCACAATGGTCTTGATGGGACCTGCGAGTCCTCTTTGTGCCTGGGGCATGCGAGCCCACACTATAACATACCTATGCAAAACCAATGGTCTTCCCCTTGTTCTTGTCAAGAGACGGACCTGCGAGTCCAGTCAATGTACTTGTTAACTGGCATTTTCCCAAAACGGTAAAACAATAAAAAATATATTTACAAAAAATAATAATAATCCACCTCTGGGTACCTACTTGTTATACAGCACAATGTCTGGTCTCCATACCATGTTACTAGGGATACGAATGGAATCCAGCCCGTCATACTCATCTCTGTCCCACTGCAGATAGGCATCAAACCAGCTGAGCCGGATCCATAAATATGCTGTCAGGATCTGGTTTCTCTCATCCTAGGAGAATTTAATGACATTGAATTGACGTGCCAAGCTGATTTTATTTTATAGCATTTTAGATTGTTTCATACCAGGAATGAATTGAGAGCATACATTTGGGATAGGCCCAGCCAAATATTGTGGCAGTGCTGTGAATAACAGAATGTTTTAATACTGGTTTTGTTGCTGTGGAGCTTAGTAATACAGGATTGAGATATGCAGGAGCTTTGCAGCAATAAAACATACAGTAAAACCCACCGTCAGAGTTTATCACAGAGTTCTAGGTCTTGTATTGCACCGATACCTGGCAATTTCCAGGTAACTGCACATATTGCAGGGCAACAGGGAGGTCTTTATCACAGGAGCCTCTGGGCCTGGGAGCCAAAGCATGGGAAAATAGACCATCCCTTGGTCTCCCAGGCACAGAAAGCCCGCCAAACTAGCCAGTGCCACAAAAGTGTCCCCACCAACCTCAGGTGACCCCAGAATGGCACATTCCCTGACCAATCTCCGTTCATGAGGTTCTTGTGCTGAAACCTGCAAGAGAAACATCTCCTTTTGGGATACGAATGCTCCCCCTGGTTGGCGTTTGCCTATATGAAATGGCGGCCACCCAGGGGGTATTCATTAATTACTTCCCATGCGGTTTCACACTTATGTTGCAAGTGCAAATGTTCTGATTAATTGGTGGGAACATTCCAATGGGGCACTGGGGAGGTCCATGTTCAGGAGACGAACGATTTGGGACCCAATCCACGAACGCTCTCCATGGCTGGCGTTTGTCTATACGAAATGGCAGCCACCCAGAGGAGCTCTCATTGATGGCTTCCCTTGTGGTTTCACACCTATGATGTGAGTGCGAACGTTCTATTTGAACATTCTAACTAGTGTTCTAAATTAGATATTGGGGTGGTCCACGTTCGGGAAATGAAGGAGTTCTTTTCGGAGGAGCGCTCTCGAATGGGGAGCGGGTACAATATACAAAGGCAAGGGAAAAACACACAGTACAAGTAAAAAGCACCTGAAGAAGCGGTGGTTCCGTCATACAAATCCTTACCTATAAAGCGCTAACTAACTCTAGCCCCTCTTACATTTCTTCCCTTATTCATAGATACGCCCCTTCTCGGTCTCTCCGCTCTGCCAGTGATGTTCTCATGTCCGCTGCTCACACCCTTACTGCTAACTCGCTCTTGTAGGACTTCTTGCGGGCGGCTCCCTTCTTTTGGAACAGCCTGCCTACCCCCATCAGACTCTCCCCTAGTCTTCAATTATTTAAGAAGTCCCTCAAAACACATCTGTTCAGAAATGCTTATGGACTCCAAGAGTAACCAGTGGCGTCGCTAGGGGGGGGCCAGAGGGGGCCATGGCCCCCCCTACATCATGCTGTGCCCCCCCTTGTGCCCCCCCCCCCAAATGCTGGCAACTTGCTGGCCATGTTCTTCCCTCGGACTGTAACAACCTGTTACAGCCCGAGGGAATGCTCCCCGGCACAGGCCCCGCCCCCAAACGAAGCCCCGTCTCCCTACATAAGCCCCGCCCCTGCCGTAAAGCAGCAGACCTTGCTGCTGCAGAAGATGGCTGTCTGATCCCCAGCAACAGCCTCCAGTGACAGGTAGGCTTGATGTGTGTGTGTGTGTATGGACATAGCAGTGTGCTTGTATGGACTCAGCAGTCTGTGTGTGTGTGTGTGTGTGTGTGTATGGACTCAGCAATCTGTGTGTGTATAGACTCAGCAGTTTGTGCGTGTGTGTGTGTGTGTGTGTATGGACTCAGCAGTCTGTGTGTGTGTATGGACATAGCAGTCTGTGTGTGTATAGACTCAGCAGTTTGTGCGTGTGTGTGTGTATGGACTCAGCAGTCTGTGTGTGTGTGTGTGTGTGTGTATGGACTCAGCAGTCTGTGTGTGTGTGTGTATGTGTGTGTGTGTATAGACTCAGCAGTCTGTGTGTGTATGGACTCAGCAGCATTGGTGGATCCGGGGGGGGCAACGGGGCAATTGCCCCCCCCCCCCGAGAAAACCGACGGTCTCCCTCTCCCCTGCCAGCACATGCAGGTGCTAGCCCTGCAATGTGCCTGTGGACCTGAGGGGAGATCAGAGATCTCCCTCCCCGGTCCGCAGGCACTGTGCTGACACCCGGCAGGGGAAGGAGAGAGGACCCGGGAGCTCTGCCTGCAGCTCCTCCAGTCCTACTCTCCCAAGCATGGAGCGTTGTCGTGGTAACCGCGGCAACGCTCCAAATCTCGCAAGAGTGAACTCTAGCCCTGGAGTGCGGGCTAGAGATCACACTCCCCACTGGGACCACCAGGGATTCACCACCGGACCACCAGGAAGTGTCCCCCCTCCTTCCAGTAAAGGTAAGAAGGGAGGGGGGACATAAATATTTATTTTAATTAAATAAAAAAAAAAATAATAATAAAAAAAAATATATATATATATACATATATATATATATTATAAAAAAAAAGCCCCCTACCCTTATCACACACACTCTACACACATACACTGCCCCCCCATACACACACATTCCCCCATACACACACATTGCCCCCCATACACACACACTGCCCCCATACTGCCCCATACACACACACTGCCCCCATACTGCCCCCATACACACACACACTGCCCCATTACACACACACACACTGCCACATACACACACACTGCCCCCCATACACACACACACACTGCCCCATACACACACATACTGCCCCCCATACACACACACTGCCTCCACACACATGCCACACACATACTGCCCCCCATACACACACACTGCCCCCCCATACTGCCCCCATACACACACACCCCCTACATACACACACACTGCCCCCCCATACACACATACTGCCCCCCATACACACATACTGCTCCCCCATACACACAAACTCTACACACATACACTATCCCTATACACACACACTGCCCCCATACACTGCCGCCCCATACACACATATTGCCCACACTCACACATACACTGCAATACTCACACACACACACTGCAACTGTTACACACACATACTGTCCCACGCATACACTGCATCCCTGACATACACTGCCGCCCTCACTCACACACTACAACCTTCAAACACACACACACACACTGCACCTCTTACACATTGCACCACTCACACACACACAACTGCTCCTATGCCCTACTACAGCCCCATTTCCCAGCAGACCTCAGGTAAGTTGTCAAACTGTTCTTAAACAGTTTGACTACTTACTCTGGGATGGGGTCCCGGCACTATTGACACCATAACCACTACACTGAGCTGTTGTGGTTATTGTGTCTGGATTATTTCTTTAAATAATCTACAAGTGCCCCTCCCGAGATCAGGCTCTGGATCCGCCACTGCTCAGCAGTCTGTGTGTGTGTGTGTATGGACTCAGCAGTCTGTGTGTGTGTGTGTGTATGGACTCAGTAGTCTGTGTGTGTGTGTATGGACTCAGCAGTCTGTGGGTGTGTATGGACTCAGCAGTTTGTGTACAGACTCAGCAGAGTCTGTGTGTGTGAATGGACTCAGCAGTCTGTGTGTGTGTATTTACTCAGCAGTCTGTGTGTGTGTGTATGGACTCAGTAGTCTGTGTGTGTGTGTGTGTGTGTATGGACTCAGCAGTCTGTGTGTGTGTGTGTGTGTGTGTGTGTGTATGGACTCAGCAGTCTCTGTGTGTGTGTGTGTATGGACTCAGCAGTCTCTGTGTGTGTGTATGGACTGAGCTGTAGTGGTTATTGTGTCTGGATTATGCTGAGTCCATTCACACACACAGACTCTGCTGAGTCTGTGTACAGACTCAGCAGAGTCTGTGTGTGTGAATGGACTCAGCAGTCTGTGTGTGTGTATTTACTCAGAAGTCTGTGTGTGTGTATGGACTCAGCAGTCTGTGTGTGTGTGTATGGACTCAGCAGTCTGTGTGTGTGTGTGTGTGTGTGTGTGTATGGACTCAGCAGTCTATGTGTGTGTGTGTGTATGGACTCAGCAGTCTCTGTGTGTGTGTATGGACTGAGCTGTAGTGGTTATTGTGACTGGATTATTTCTTTAAATAATCTACAAGTGCCCCTCCCGAGATCAGGCTCTGGATCCGCCACTGCTCAGCAGTCTGTGTGTGTGTGTATGGACTCAGCAGTCTGTGTGTGTATGGACTCAACAGTCTCTGTGTGTGTGTATGGACTCAGCAGTGTGTGTCTGTGTGTGGACTCAGCAGTCTGTGTGTGGACTCAGCAGTCTCTGTGTGTGTATGGACTCAGCAGTCTCTGTGTGTGTATGGACTCCACAGTCTATCAATTTAAAATTCCTGTGAGTTGTTGTGTAGGAAGGGCCCCAGTGCATTGCTTTGCCCAGGGGCCTTTAACTCTGTTAAAATGGTACTGCTTTTGTGTGTCAGTAAGCTTCTATTTAGTGAGCATGTGTGTGTCAGTGAGCTTGTCTTTAGTGAGCTTGTGTGTGTCCCTGAACTTATTTGTAGTGAGCTTTCTGTTTATACAAGTGAGTTTGTCTGTAGTAAGCTTGTGTGTGAGTCAGAGACTTTTGTCTGTCAGTAAGCCTATTTGCGCATGTCAGTGAGCTTGTGTGCTTACTGTACTATATATATATTGACTTGTAGGAATGGCATACATTTTTTTTCCAGGGCTGCTTTGGATTCCCAGGGATTCCCAGTTTGGCTCTGCCAGCGAGTGCACTTTACCGCTGAATCATCTGTGTGAGCTGCCGCACACTTTAGCCCTGTTACACGCGTCTGGGAGCTGCTGTTGACAGGTACTAGTAGTCTAGAGATTGGGACATGGGGTATATGCTCAGCTATCTGTATAATACAGATCTGTGTGTATATAATATCCCGGGATAGTCAGTGCTTCCTGTATAGTGCTGCTCTCTGTATAATACAGGCCTGTGCCTGTATAATATCCCGGGACAGTCAGTGCTCCCTGTATAGTGCTGCTCTCTGTCTTGGGATATTATACACAAACAGACCTGTATTATACAGAGAGCACTGACTGTCCAGGGATATTATACCCAGACAGTAATTGATAGCTGCAAAATGTCCTTGGAAATTTTTTATTTCAAATGTTGTCAATATGGCACTGTATCAAGGGTAATGTGTTTGCTTTTTTCATAATCCCTGGTGGAAAATAATGAATCCTCCACCAGGGATTATTAAAAAAACAAAACACATTGTGTCGGGGGCGGGGCTTAACATGCGACAGGGGTGGGGTCAAATGTGCCCCCCTACTTTTGTCCCTGGCCCTCCATGTGCCCCCCCGGAAAATGAATCCTAGAGATACCACTGAGAGTAAGTTATCTATAATTATCCAAATCTGTCTCTTGCTCTCCTAAAAGAGCCATACTCCAGTCTCACCTCAAGCTCTGCTACTTTTCCACCTTGTTTGATGGCTGTCACCCTTGCCGCAATGTTGTGTATTTGTACTCCACCTCCTCTAGACTGTAAGCTTGTTTGAGCAGGGCCCTCATCTACCTATTGTTCCCGTGTCACTGTGTAATTGTCTAATTTATTGTAAATTTCCCCCTTTCATAATATTGTAAAGCGCTGCGGAATTAGTTGGCGCTATTTAAATACCAATAATAATAATAATAATACTGTGTGAATTGTATTGTGCAGACATATAGAGTCTAGACATCATTATTTTGAAAGCTTCATCCCAAAAATCGTGTAATGTTCATTGCAAATGCAAACTGATCCATCTCAGATTTATTTGTGGAGTCTTATTCCCCAGGTTACTCCGGGACCCATTGATTTGTTCCGGGGTAGAGTAACAGGAATTTGATTCTGCTACCTTTGTCATTATTTCCGTAAAGTCTGAATGACAAGTAATTAGCTAACTAGATAGACAGACAGACTAGATATTATTCACTTCCACTCACCACATCTTTGATCTGAGAGAGAGTGATCTGAAGTGTAACATTGAGCGCTTTATCAGTGTCTTCCACCGGTCTCAGTGCGTTGGAATAATCCTCAAACAAATCCCGAAATAACATCTGAGCATATTTTCCTTTTGCTGCTTCGACACCTTTGAAGTGAAAGTAAAGCAATTTAGAGAATTGTCGATCCCGTGTAAAACAAGGGCCATGCTTGTAAATATGATTATGGAACTAATTACGGAAAACAATTGAGAAAAACATTTAATTAAGAAATTACAGGTAGCAGCGTCTGACTGTGAGTAGAGATGTGGCGAACCGCCCGCAAACTTCCCGCGAACGGTTCGCCGCGAACTTCCCGCGAACGGTTCGCCACGAACGGTTCGTGGCGAACTCCGGTCAGCTGACACATCCCGGCCAATCTCCAGCAGACCCTCCCTCCCAGACCCTCCTACTTCCTGGACAGCATCCATGTTGAAGGCAGCTTCAACATGGATGCTGTCCAGGAAGTGGGAGAGTCTGGGAGGGAGGGTCTGCCGGAGATTGGCAGGGATGTGTCAGCTGACCGGAGTTCGCCACGAACGGTTCGTGGCGAACCGTTCGCGGGAAGTTCGCGGAAGGTTCGCAACATCTCTAACTGTGAGCAAGCCGGGAAGCCTGTGGGCTTCATATTAAAGGATGGAGACTGGATAACGTGGCATATTTCAAAAGCACACACCTTTTTATTCCCTGACTAGGTATTGGCTTTTTTTTTTAAAGCTTTGCTTAAGTTTGAAAAGTAAAAAAAAGTTTTTTGAAGTTAAATTATTTTAATTTTTTTTTTTACAAGATTCAAATAATTTCTGATGTTGATTCAAACAAAATAAATGAAGGACATAGTCTAGTGTTGAGTAGTCTTATGTTTATCTATTGTGTAAATCACAGTCAAATATGTTGGTGCTATATACTAATAATTATAAAAATCCACCATGGACCATTTTAGTATATCTAAGAACATGGAAGAATGTGATTAGGGATTGTTTGACATCTTAAATAATACAGAGATTTACAGTTAAAATAACAAATAAACTGAGTTTTGTTATAGACAAGATGAAAAGGCATTTAATTAAAGTTTATTCTCCTTCATTGTGATAGGGCAGATGATGAGGTCTTTGAGCCAGTGAACATGAATGTTGTCCTACGCTACGATGGTAAAATCGCCTGGGATTCACCAGCCATTACAAAGAGCTCCTGTGTTGTCGAAGTTTCATATTATTTATTGGTTTGATTGTGAATTTGATTAATTAACTCCCTTTCATTACCTGTCACTTGTTATTAGAGACAATTGATTCCCAGCATGCAGCTGTGTTAGGGTCCACCTTTATCACCAATAGTACATTAAGTTTTATTTCCCAATATATTTGTACGTTCAGCCAGTTCTCATTTTGTTTCATGTTTATGTTTGTTCTGTAAAGCACCAAGCAATAAGCCCAGGGACAGTACATGCATATGTGCAGGAATAAGGTTAGGTTACAATGTATTTCTTGGCAGAATTTAGCTACTGAGTAGTTTAGCTGCCTCTGGGCAGGTTAGATTGATTAGATTAGAATGTGAGCTCTTGCTAGGCTAGGAGCCAGGTTGCCCTGACTGGTGGCTCCGGTCGCAAGTTACAGGAACGACTGGATGTATAAAATTGCCAACCAGTAATGTCACTGACTGGAAAAATCTATTTTAGAAGCAGTGCACCGCAAGATGGTGCTCTCCTTCCTCATCAACCTATTATTATTATTATTATTATTATTACTATTATTATTAGCTATTTATTAAGTTGCTTAATTGCAAAGGGGGCAAAATCGTCCTCTTGGTTAGTATTTTAGAAGATGTGTATAATTGGAGTTCATTACGGTCAGGTTATTTATGGCGGTCAGGTTATTTATGACTTATTTGTTAGATGTGAGTTTACAGAGGAAGAGGTTCCATTTCAACTGACAAAAGTAAAGACAAATAAGTCAATGGGACCTGATGGAATACACCTAAAGTTATTAAAAGAGCTTAGTGGTGTACTAGCAAAACCATTAACAGATTTATTTAACCAATCATTGTTAACAGGAGTAGTCCCAGACGATTGGAAGTTAGCGAATGTTGTGCCCATTCACAAGAAAGGTAATAGGGAGGAGTTGGGTAACTATAGGCCAGTAATGCAATCTTTAAGTTTGGATTCCAATATTGTTGACTGGGTAAAGGGTAGTGGCTGAGTGACAGGCAACAGAGGGTTGTAATCAATGGATTATATTCAAAGCATTGTCTTGTCACCAATGGGGTACCTCAGGGATCTGTACTTAGACCCATTCTCTTTAATGTTTTTATTAGTGATATTGCAGAAGGTCTTGATGGTAAGGTATGTCTTTTTGCTGATGATACTAAGATATGTAACAGGGTTGATGTTCCAAGAGGGATAAGCCAAATGGCAAATGATTTAGGTAAACTAGAAAAATGGTCAGAATTGTGGCAACTGACATTTAATGTGGATAAGTGCAAGATAATGCATCTTGGACGTAAATACCCAAGGGCAGAGTACATAATATTTGATAGAGTCCTAACCTCAACATCTGAGGATAGGAATTTAGGGGTGATTATTTCTGATGACTTAAAGGTAGGCAGACAATGTAATATAGCAGCAGGAAATGCTAGCAGAATATGTGGTTGTATAGGGAGAGGTATTAGCAGTAGAAATAGGGAAGTGCTCATGTCATTGTACAGAACACTGGTGAGACCTCACTTGGAGTATTGTATGCAGTCCTGTTTAAGGGAACCCAAGCCTTAGACTTGTATTGGTAGTTGAAGAGTCCATGGATTTGGATGTGTGTCTATTAAATGTTGAGATCACTTGTAAGCTATGCACAATATTTAAATCACCTGCCTAGTATCATGTAGTTTCCCCTGGTGCTGCCAAAATAGCTCTGATGCATCGAAGCATGGACTGCACAAGACGTATCTCCAGACGTATCTCCAGAAGGATATTGATATTTTAGAGAGAGTTCAGAGAAGGGCTACTAAACTGGTTCATGGATTGCAGGATACAATTTACAAGGAAAGGTTAAAGGAACTTAACATGTGTAGCTTGAAGGAAAGACCAGACAGGGGGGATATGATAGAAACATTTAAATACATAAAGGGAATCAACACAGTAAAGGAGGAGACTATATTCAAAAGAAGGAAAACTACCACAACAAGAAGACTTAGTCTTAAATTAGAGGGGCAAGGTTTAAAATAATATCAGGAAGTATTACTTTACTGAGATGGTAGTGGATGCATGGAATAGCCTTCCAGCTGAAGTGGTAGAGTTTAACACAGTAAAGGAGTTTAAGCATGCGTGGGATAGGCATAAGGCTATCCTAACTATAAGATAAGGTCAGGGACTACTGAAAGTATTTAGAAAATTGGGCAGACTAGATGGGCCAAATGGTTCTTCTCTGCCGTCACATTCTATGTTTCTATATACGTCTATATTAATGAAAATTACTAATACACAATCTAACTTATGGTTTCTTACGATTTATTCTTAGTCACTGATACATAATAAAACAACGAAGGATGTTACGTGATCATGGATGTTTAACAGCAGATGGCAATTGCTGAACTTCTGAAGGCAGAGTTACATCATTACATTTTATACTTGGCAGGCAGGATGGACACATAAATGCAGCCTCTCCACACATTTTTACACCTCCACAGTCACCCGCCACAATCACATTCTACACAGTCACCCCACGCACAGTCACCCTCCATATGCACAGTCACCGCCATACACAGAGTCAATCCCCCATATACACAGCCACTTCCATACACATACTCATCTCCCATACACACAGTCACACAATGCACACACAATTACTCTAATACATGCACAGTCATGCACAACTGCCTTGCTATAAACACTACGCATATGTCAAGACCACAAGCAGCCCCCCCTAACTATACAACACACCTCTCGCAGATCAGACAAACATACTCTCTCAGACATAAAGAAACACATGCTCGGAGACATAGAGAAGCACAACTACATGTTCACACACAGATATACATTACAAACACACTGATACACATACACTCACAAACACATACAG
The DNA here is from genome assembly GCA_933207985.1 of Pelobates cultripes. NCBI lineage: Eukaryota > Metazoa > Chordata > Amphibia > Anura > Pelobatidae > Pelobates > Pelobates cultripes. The sequence goes on along the minus strand of OW240917.1, from coordinate 67,088,316 downwards.
GAACTTCCAGACACACACTCTCACGCACATGCACAGATACACAATGCCACACACACACACACACACACAGATACTGATAAACACTGCAATGCACACAGTCAGAATATCTGAGCATGTATAAATGCAAATAATAATAATGTATATGCATTTATCAGTATGTATGTATGTGTGTGTATCAGTGAGTATGTATGTATGATTGTGTGTGTGCATGTATTAGTGTGTTTATCTGCTGTATGAGTATATGGGTTAATGTATACATCAGAGGATAATAAAATATGTGGGGGAAATTTAAATGTTACATATTCAGAAATGTTATTTATTTTCAACACTGTTTTCTTATGCATAACCTCATTGTCCGATAAAGGATTTTTAAAGGATTTTCTGTACAATCAACATTTGTTCACCTATTAAATATTGTGCATATTGAAAAAGAAAAATTACATTTAAACATGCCTTTCGAAAACACCCAAAATATTTGAAGTTTGTTGATTCTTTCCTGCAAACAGTCTGATGGGGATGGGGATAGCTTTTATTTTGTTTTGTTAAAATAATATGACAGAATCCTGTGACTTGCATGGGCCTCTTATTTACATATACACAGTTGTTTAAAAACAAAGAGGAGAGAGAAATAGAGAAAATTAAAAGGCTAATTTAAAGCAAGATACATCTAAATGTGATAGTAAACTATTTTTTATAATTTTAGTATTCATCACTTGCCTAAAGAATTTATCATTTTTAATGATTTCAGAGAACGTTTAAGAAAAACTCAGTAACTCTCACCTTTCAAATCCAGAACTGTTGTAAATAGCCAAAAAGAACTGTACAGAAGGGTTGAATAAAACTTCATTATATCTGCCGAAAATTCCCAAAATGTCCTCATATGCTAGAGTTAATCTATGTGTCCAGTTGGATGTTCTTCCACGAAGAAGATACAATATAAATACAGATGTGTAGACTCTTTTCTTACCTATAATAGTTCTTACTATTTTTCTAGATATCCAAGGTGGAAAAATCTTGAGCAGGAATAGTATCCAGTGATATGTAACCAGAGAGGAGCAGATACAATAAAGAGCAGGCATCCTACAAAAGGGACCTGACAATGTCATGGTTCGATGATCACTCAGCTTACACAACCACGTTCTCTTGTTTCAAACTGTTCTGTAAGGCTGTGTATCATAGTAAGGACTACATGTTTGGGTTTTAATTTGGTTTTGTTAATAAAATATTCATTACATTAAGTGACTTGAAACTTGTAACCTGAAATAAAGACGCCCATGCAATATTTAAGCAACCACCCCACTTACTCAGCATCTGCTGTAAAAATATCCCCAACAGCCATGAGAAAGCACCGTGAACAGTACAGGAATTTACAGAGCTATTCAATAAAGTGAGAATGACTGGGAGTTCAAAGTGAATTCAAAGGTTAGCCCAAGATAATCAAACTAAACACAGAATTGACTTGGAGAATGTTTCTAATAAGTTAATTTGGCTTATGTGTTAAAATTCACTTTGCATTCCCAGCAATTCATCCTTTAGTGAATAACCCTATTAATGTTTAAAATCGTGTGCCATTCAGTTGTAGCATTTTCCTGTTTAAGGGAACCCAAGCCTTAGACTTGTATTGGTAGTTGAAGAGTCCATGGATTTGGATGTGTGTCTATTAAATGTTGAGATCACTTGTAAGCTATGCACAATATTTAAATCACCTGCCTAGTATCATGTAGTTTCCCCTGGTGCTGCCAAAATAGCTCTGATGCATCGAAGCATGGACTGCACAAGACGTCTGAACCCCCACAAGACCTTTGAACTTGTCCTGTGGTATCTGGCACCAATACATTAGCAGCAGGTCCTTTACGTCCTGCAAGCTGTGAAGTGGGGCTTCCATGGATCGGATTTGTTGTTTCAGCACATCCCACAGATGCTTAATCGGATTGAGATCTGGGGAATCTGGAGGCCAAGATGACACCTTGAACTCTTTGTCATGTTCCTCAAACCGTTCCTGAGAAATGTTTGCAGTGTGGTAGGTTGCATAATCATGCTGAAAAAGGCCAATGCCATCAGGGAACAATATTGCCATGAAGGGGTGTACGTGGTCTGCAACAATCTCTAGGTAGATGGTACATGTCAAAATAACATCCACATGAATGCCAGGACCCAATGTTTCCAAGCAGAACAATGCCCAAAGCAAAACACTGCCTTATAGACATGAAGAATGAAAGATTCTGATATTTCTTGTCTTGTTTTTTAAGTTAAGTAAAATGTAAAGTAAGTGGCTGTGAGGTTGAAGTAATGTGTTCAAAGTTTGGAAGAGGTATCTGGAATCAGGAGATAAGGTGATTAATTAATTAAAGTATTGTTTAGTGAGGGTGTGCGCTGAGTTATAAGTGCTGCTCACTTAATGTGCAGGAAGTTAAATGTAGTATGGGACTTCCTCCAGCTAAGCTCAAAATGATCTCAAGTAAACAATATAGAAACTAAACGAATTTGGTGGATGGCTCACCTCAAAAGTTTACCAGAACCCATTTAAAGTCCAGTAAAAACAAAAACAAACATGTCATAGAGTTAAACCTTGGAGTTTTCTTCCAAAAGTGATTCCAGGTGGCCCAAAATAAGCTCAGTAATGTATGTTTAGCCCTGCTAATGCAGGATGGCTAGAAGATATTATGTCAGAGAAGGATCTCAAATATCACATTGTCTCCTATCTCGTGTGACATCATCTGTGCTTGGTGATACTGTCTTCCTGTCAGTGAGACACAACAATGCACACCATACATACATACACGCTACATCTATATGCAACAAATGACTTGGTTAAAAGTATCTCAGAGTAGCCATTTTGATACCAGACCTTTTTCTGTGTAACACATTTTAGTGTGTGCTATACTAATGCCATGGATATGCGGAGCCAATTCTATGTGTCCACACGAGTATTTGCAGGAAAAAATAGCTTGAGTTGGGTAAATCTATATATCCTGTGTCACGTTTGACCTTATATGTTTTTACCTTTGTAGAGTTTATTTTAAGTTGTACATACTGTTGTTATTTAATTTGATTTTAACTTCCTCTAATCCCCATAATTAAATATGTTCACCACGCAACCCATTAAAGTTTGTCGCAAAGGAATTTTTTCAAGCATTCTTGTCCTGAATATCTGGATCTTCCATTGATGTGTCTGTTTTCTGAAACTTGAATAAAGTATACTCATATTCCTGGCAACAAATAATTTTGGAAGTTTATAAAAGCATATGATAATCAGTTTGATCATTGCTTTCTAATCCATAACTTTCTACATTTCAGCTGACATAGAAGGGCACTTTAATTTTAGAGTTGTGATTGGAGGTTTGGCCAAAGACAAATAGTCTTCCTAAGTCTATAGTGCCCCTATCTCTAATCATGGTCATGCCCCCTTTCCCGTGTGTAATAATAATGAATAAAATAAAGGTTTTACTTACATTTTCCTACTGCTAAGGCTCTCTTGGCATTGTTTGCATCTCTGCCTCCAGCATCAACTAGTCATGGCCTCCTCTGTGATGGTTCAAACCAATGCTCCTCATAAAAGAGCATTGGGGACCTGATGTGCATGTGTGACGAGTGCCATGTTCAATCCAATGGATTTCATAGGAATCCAATACTTACCTATGAGCTGCCACATCTGATAACCAAGTTTTACTTGGTTAGTGCAGTGGAAGCACCACTACAGTCAGTATGGAAGACAGTCACTAGATGCATGTTTAACCCTGCAATTAAAGCTTTGCAGTCTCTATAGAAAGTAATGTTTTACAATGCAGGGTTAAAATGACACAACCACTGCACCAAGACCACTTCACTGACATGAAGTGGTCTGGGTGATATCAGTGGTTCTTTAATTAGGCTCTTTATAATCTTTTGAATAACTGGAAAGATAGCTCTTACCACGCATTTGTAGCCAGGAACTGGGTTCATGCCCTTAGCAAGAGAACTTCATAGACAACTGATCCAGTTGAAAGAATTATAAACATCATCAAGGCAAGATCTAGAGGATGCTTAGCTCAGTCTTCAATGTGTAACTGGGTAAGATATCTGACAAAGAAAAAACAGCTAATCAGGTTGTAAAATATGGACACGCATCTTATATAAAACTGTATGTATAAGAGAGCAGCTGAATATAGACATATGTCAGTATGTCAGCAACGCCAACCTACGTGAGGTATAAATATATTGCATGACTAATGCAGAGAATTGCTGTTTTCAGTATTTAACAACACATAAAACAACTGAGTAGGAGTGTGCAACCCTATCATTTTCAGTATAATATTTTTCCGATCAGGACTAACATTTATAATATTTTTGAGTGTTCGGGGGAAGCCTTCATCTGAAATGAAAGTATATGTAAGTTTTTTGTAAGTGAAGTATGTATATGTATGTAAGTTTGTGTGTGTGTGTGTCTCTGTGTGTGTGTATATATAGATACAGGGCTTAAATACTGCATTATTTTATTTAATGGGACATGCAGCTTTAGCTTTGAATGAGACAGTTGCTTCACTCTGCAGGCTGAAAAAAGCAAGTATATATACATTTTTTTCATATTTAACTGCTTCTTCCTACCACTGCCTCGCTGGTATCAACTTCCCTTGGTGTCCTCCATAACCTTCATTAACCCCTGCATACATTCACAGAAAACTCAATTTAATTTGTCCTGTAGCCACCCATGACAGTTTTGAACCTGCTCTGTAAGACACTGTTTTAATCAGCATCACATTCAAGCCTTAATTCTTTCTATGTTTCCACCATCATACACCTTTCTCCTTAACACCACACATACTGGGCCACTATTCTACAACATAGCTTCAAAAATTCCTTTCTCTATATCCTTCCTTTTCTGTTTTTTTACTCCACCATCATGGATACATGCATAGACAAAACTCCTTACAAAAGACCTTAAAGTAAACTTCAAAGATCAGCCAAGAAACAGTACCTAAAAGAGCCTCCACCGCCATCCACTTCATCTCTCTTACCAACAGGCTCGGACATGGACACCAACAGTCTCTCTCTACAGCTTGAGAGGTTTCTAATCTCCTCAAACTAGTTTTTGAATCCCAATTTAAGGACATTAAAGAATCCATTGATAGTGCACTCAATCTACTTCAAACTCACTCTACTCAACTTACCTTGCTGGAAACCAGACAAAGCACAACAGAAAAGGGACTAAACCAACTGCAATCCACCATTTGACAACAAGAAAATATCTTAACCTCTTTACAAGACAAATTGAATGATGTAGAAAACAAGAGTAGAAGAAAAACTTTCATATTTGTAGGCTTCCCTGAAACCTTGAAACTGGCTGGTGTTATTCCCACCATTCAGAGGCGTAACAGGAAACCACAGGGCCCAGTGCAAAAATTGCCCTGGGCCCCCATCCCCATACGTCTACCCCCTGCCACACCATCCATACGTCTACCCTCCCCCTCCAATACGTTGCCCCCCCACACATGCAGACAAACATATACACATGCAGACACACAAACAGACACACATACATATACAGAGACACACACATACACACATACATATAAACACATACATACACACACACACACATGAATACATACGGACACATACACAGATACACACATATACAGACATACACACATACAAAAACACATACACATACATATTCACACACACAGAGACAGAAACACACATACAAACAAACACACACACATACAGACACAGACAGACTCACAGGCAGACACACTCACATACATACAAACATACAGAGAAACATTCATACAGACACACATACATACATACAAACAAACACACACATATGCAAAATATTACATCACCCTCCTGTTTCCTACCTTTTAGATGCAGGAGGGTGACTTCCCTGGGGTCCAGTGGCGGCTCAGCCTGATGGAAGTCAGAGTTCCCACTCTGACTCCCTTCCTTCCAGTGGCTCCCAGTGGTTGTTGGGAGGAAGTGATGGGACAGTCCTCCCAGCTCTGATGTAATAACAGGGGCCCCGGTCAGCTATTAAAGCGCCGCAGTGCTGACCGGGCCCCCTCGTAATACTTTGCCATTGGGTGGCCCTAACAGCATGGGCCACCCGATGGCCCCCTTATTGTGCGACCCCGGCAGTTGTACCGCGTGGGCCGTTGCCGCAACACATGCGGGCCCCCTGGAGTGGTGGGTCCTGTGACTGCGGTAGTTTCGCCACTGCCACCATTTAATCCTGGATACTGGATACCCTACAAATTGCTATTACCTATGACTCCCCTTCCATCACTGAATGGGCACACAGGCTTGGCCCAGACAAACCCAACAAAACCTCTAGACCGCGACCCAGCAAAATTTCTAAACATCAGCAACACTGGTCTTATTCCCAGAGACAGCAAACACTTGGAGTGCCCTACCTATCAAGACAATAGAATTCTGATCTTCAAGGATTACTCAGCACAGCACGATGCAGAGCCTTCACACCTATATGTTCACCATTACACAAAACGGGTACATTTGTACAGTGCAGAGCTTAGCTCATAGGCTGAGACTAACCAGCTGAGGCACTGCAGGGCTTAGCTCCGGACAGTAAACAGAAGCTTCTAACTTTCTGTAATCAGTAGTAGAAACAGGGAACAGCGCCCAACTGCACGATGCAGAATTGTTGATTTCTACATTTAATTTTATTTTTCACATCTCACAAATACATAATTGGTAAATATAGGGATCTCAGAAGTGACAGTTCTCCTTTAAGGCCAAGCGAGTTCCAGCAATGTAAGTTAAAGCCAGGTATGAATGTCTTGCTACCTGTCACGTCGCAATATACACATTGTGTCTCACTTACAACACAATTTCTGAGACCCCAAGTCACATGCGTGGTGGCTGCTTTGATGTGTTTCCTGCCATAAGGGTGTAAGAGAGATGTTCACACAGTCTCTCCTGCGGATGTTGAGATGGGTGAATGAGACGTGGCTCGCGCGGTGTCTGCTCTTAAGACAAACTTTTGCATCAGCAATACTAAACTGATTTAGATCTCAATCTTCAAAGTGTTCATCTCCCAAATCCTGTTCTCGATTGCATGGAAATAACCACATTAACTTAACATCTCCAATTACTTGTTTAACTATATCAACTCTTTCAGATAAAGACAATATGTAGGATATGTAAAATATTTCATATCACAAAGTGTAATAAGTTGTTGTTGTTTTTTTTGTATTGGATCAGATCACAATTGAAATTTAACAGGGTTCTTCACTAGAATGAGAATTTAAAGTGAATTTCAAAAGTCAAATTAGCAGATGTTAAATTCTACCCTATGTTTTCAGGTCTGCTGCCATGGCCTCAAATTAGAATTCACACTTTAGCAAATAACATGGCAAAAGTAAAAATAACATGACTGCAATGCCAACAATTGATCAGCATTATGTTTTTAACATTGTATAACAACAAATGATTTAATGTGTTTTGTTAATTTTTTTTAAAACATTTTTCCATTTGAAGTTTCTTTAAATGATCTCCATTACCTAGACTTATTTCTCTTAATTGTTTTTCTGATGACATCCTCATCTTCCTGGTTGGCATATTAGTTTTCAATAGTTTGGGTGTCTATACAGGAGATAAATAGTTCCCATTGCTGTCGCTGCAAAAAAAATGTTTTTCATGTATTCGTTGAAGTTCTCCCTATTCCCGCAAAGTGAAAGTGTATATAGCTCCCACCCAAACATCAGCCTAGACTTGATGAAGGGTAAAAAGTAGCGTGTCATTATTGGGAAATGCACAGGGTTATATACACAGACTCCCATAAAGGTGTATCTATTCAACATGCCGTAAGCACGCCCAGGCGCCTCTGTGTCTGGGAGATAATTGAGTCAGCTCTCGGTTAAAGTATTTATCTCCCGGATTCAGAGGACGCTTACACAAATAACCCCAAAGATAAAACATAAAAACAATAAGATGTAGTATCCCCAGAAAGCTTGTCTTCAAGCGCCGATCCCATGCTCGTAGAAGAAATGCCACCCTGATAAACCTTTGACCGGCCGCTCAATAAGTCCTGGGCAAAAATAGTTCCATGTGGCAGATGCCTCATATCATTGTTTTACCGGGAGCATTACCTGCTCGGGAGAGGGAGCTCCCTCCTACTTATTGGGAGCGATTGGTCACTGAGAGGGGTAGTAACTTCACTCAAAAAAGCGCCTTGAGAGACCATTGTTAAAAGGTTGAATACGGAGAGTTATTATGTCCGAGTTGAGGCACTGACAGTAGCTGAGCTGGAGTTCCAGAGGAAATGCCAGTAGCTCCTGCTGGTGGTATTAGTTTACCCCGGCTCTCTGAAGTTGGCAAATGGGCAAGAAAAAGGGGTTGCTGGTTGGGAGGTATGCAACTGAGTGGAGCTACGAGGGGAAAGATAGTCCCATAACAGTGATTATGGTATATTGGGACACAGTTATTTACAGTGGTTTGTCATGCAACTTGCAAAAGTACTTTTTTAGTGCACTGATAATTTTATTGTTAGATATTGCTATGTAAAAGTCTAACAAATGTATATACATTTTAATTTTTAGAGAGATAGAGTATTTTTGCCAAAATATTTCAGTATCACATTGTATACATTCCACCCACTCCCATCCCAGAAATACATGTTTGTGGATTCTCAGCTTCCTTTACATTCATTCTATCTCCAGATTCAGAACTGCATCTTGATTCCCAGTAAAATCAAACATTTAAAAAATCTGCTACCACAAATTTCCTGCCCTCCCTGGCTTCTACTCGTCTTACAGCATGTTCCTTAAGCTGCCTCTAACTTTTTAACTATCTCACAAGCTATTCAGTATTTACATGTCCCTCGATCTCTGGCCATCAACTTCAAACTCCTCTGCAACCTCATGTCTCAAGTCCACCTTATTAGCTTTAGATTGTAAGCTCATGAGTTATCTCGCTGAGCATTTTGTATAAAAGTACTGAATGTAAGCTCACGGCAGGGTCTTTTGTTGCTTTAGTTTATGTTCATTATTTAGCAAAAAATTGTAGGTGGGAAGCCCTACACGTACCAGGAGATCTAATAAAAGATAAGTGCAGCAAGGAAGAAAAAAGTATAGATCAAGAGAGAAATAAAAAAAATGGAAAAAAGACTGTGAGGTGTTCTATCTATTTTGAGCAGTTTTTAGTTTATATTCCTCCAATTCTTCTGCTCAAGTCTATCTCTACTGTTACTTATACCATTATCTCTCACAGTCTTTTTTCCATTTTTTTCAATTTCTCTCTCTATACTTTTTTCTTCCTTGCTGCACTTATCTTTTATTAGATCTCCTGGTACGTGTAGGGCTTCCCACCTACAATTTTTTGCTATTTCCTCTTATGCCTTTATGGGGGGCTATCTATACTAGTTGAGATCTTTCCTTCTGTCCTTTCCGTTACTTTTTCACCCTTACCATTTTCTCCACTTTTTAGGGTTAGATTTTTCTACCCAAGCCAAATATATGTTCATTATTTGTCTGTGTTCCCTCTATTGTACAGAACTGCTGAATATGTTGGCACAATAGAAATACGAAATTATAGTTTTTATGTAATTTACATAAAATAGCTATTTGTCTTCTCCAATCTCCCGTGTAAGGCTGAATATATATTCTTTCTGACCGACCTTGGTACCTAAAATGTCTGGGAGGGTTCAAGTGTGAGAATAAATAGAAGGGGCGACCTTATCGTATGCCATTTGTGATTGAAAAAGAGGTGGAAGTAAACATACAATTAAATAGTTTTGCTGAATTATGCTGATATAGTGCCAAAAAAAATGTATTAAATCTGGTGGAAAGCCATATGAAGAAACCGTTTCATGCATATGTCCAATTCAACTGATTAAGGGCCTTTTCTAGGAAAAGTGCTAGGAAAAGGCTTTGACAGGAGGTGGTGAAGTATATTCAATACCCATCTTGTGTTGTCCAAACCTTAAAGGACCACTATAGTACCAGGAAAACATCCTCGTTTTCCTGGCACTATAGTGCCCTAATGGTGCCCCCACCCTCAGGGACCCCCTCCCGCCCGGCTCTGGAAGGGGGAAAGGGGTAAAAACTTACCTTTTTCCAGCGCTGGGCGGAGAGCTCTCCTCCTCCTCTCCGCCTCCGTTACGCCCCGCCGGCTGAATGCGCACGCACGGCAAGAGCTGCGCGCGCATTCAGCCCGTCGCATAGGAAAGCATTTACAATGCTTTCCTATGGACGCTTGCGTGCTCTCGCTGTGAAAATCACAGTGAGAAGCACGCAAGCGCCTCTAGTGGCTGTCAATGAGACAGCCACTAGAGGATTAGGGGGAAGGCTTAACCCATTCATAATTATAGCAGTTTCTCTGAAACTGCTATAATTATGAAACAATGGGTTGAGCCTAGCTGGACCTGGCACCCAGACCACTTCATTAAGCTGAAGTGGTCTGGGTGCCTAGAGTGGTCCTTTAACTGATTTAATAAACTCTGATTAATCATAGTTAATTGAATGGGGTAGGAGCAGGGTTAATCCATTTGCTAATAGCTTGGCATATAACTTAGTATTTCTGTTTAAAGTGCAAATGAAAAGTGTAAATGAAAATGTTCATTTACCTTAAATCGCTCCCATATTCACTGATGTGTAAATTTTATTGATTTACTAACTTTTCCTCTGTTTCAGCACGCTTCATGAGTGTTACTCTTTGTGTAGCAGTCACCTCCATGCCTTTCTCCATTTCACCAGAAAGGCTTCTGTACCCAGTGATAGAAGCGCCGGCTAGGGAATTTCTATAGCAACCACACTGCATGCTCTGTGGTTGCTGTGGGTGGAGAGCAGAGGGACCTCCTATGTCAGTCTATGTCAATACAGAATTTAATTCCCATGGTAAATGAACATTGGGTAGCAATGGCATTAGAGATTTGTTGTGCTGAGGCTGAGTTCAAGTGGGTATCCCATAAAAATTGGTATCTCCTACTATTATGATGAGTCCTTAGGTGATTGCAAAATTATGGTTTGGTTCTCATGGGGACCATACACATTCAGTAACACAGATCACAATGATCTTTGGAACAGTACCTAAATTACACAAATTACACAATTCACAACTATCCATCAAAACAAATTCAAATGGCACACTGACCGCAGTCCACTCTTTCAAATACTATCTTTTGGCCTACACATAGAAAAACTTGCATCTAAACTTTATCCAAAACTAGGTGCCCTGTACAGAAACAAATCCTGCCTAAGCCCTACAGTAAAGGAAAAGATTGTACAGAAAATGCTGATGCCAATCATTGATTATGGGGATGTAGTATATGCATCTGCACCGCAATCCCACATTAATAAACTCAATACATTGTATAACTCGTTCTGCCGATTTGTGCTACAATGCAATTACAGGACCCACCATTGTGACATGCTAAAAGAACTAAACTGGCTGTTGCTGGACGCACCCTTCATCCAGACGCACCCTTCATCTTTCCAGCCTTGTGTTTAAGAGCTTTTCTGGGAAACTCCCACCCTACCTGAGCAGAATGCTCTCCTCAGCTTTTCCTACCTCCTATAACCTCCGATCCAGTTCCAGCACTTTACTTAGTCTACCTCAATACAAAAAGAAACCGTCCCGATCCTCCTTCTCCTACAGATCGCCGCAATTGTGGAACAACCTCCCACACACTTTAAAATCTTCCCCAAGCTTAGAGTCCTTTAAGAGATCCATCTCTACATTAAATGTAAAGGAAAATAAAAAAAATATCTATGCAAAGGTCAGAATGGTGGTTCCAGATCCACCAATAAAGGGGCTTGGACCCAAAGTAAGAAATTAGGAGATTGAAAATACTAAAAGTCTCAAAAAAATGAGGTTCAGAGCTGGGGTTTTTAAAAAAAAGACAAAATATAGAAAATACTTAATACATATTATGACTTAGAAAATCAGCACTGAGTACTGGTAAACGGAGTTTATCTATATAATAAATAACATACTGGCTCCAAAGAGTGCCCAAAAAAAAAATTAAATTTGAAATACTTTATTATGATTCAAATAAGAAAAGGCACTACCAATGGAAATTCGAAATAAGGATTAAAATGGATAAATACACTAAGTATCAGTAAGGGAAGTGAGCAGACAGAGAGGCTTTAAAAAAGTTATTAACTTCAAAAAATGAGGTAGAAATAATGATCATGAAAAAGGCAGCCAGGGGATTACAATGTAGATAAATATATAAAGGATAATAAATCTCCCCTATTTATCCTAAATGAAACACCTTCAAGGATCTTCTATGCTGTCCCTAATAGTTTATGGCAAGAAATCATGCCTCATCAGAAAAGGCTTAAAAGGGGGCAGCATAGAAAAGGAGAGATATAAATGTAAACTGAAATCCTTATAGCTCCTAGAACAAACACCTTCAAGGGTGTTCTATACTGTCCCTAATGAGATGTAGCAAAATATCATACCTCATTAAAGAAGGTGTAGAGGGGTAGCATAGCAGAGGAGAGAATATAAATCTAAGGTATTGTCCCTATAGCTCCTAAAGCAAACACCTTCAAGGGTGTTCTATGCTGTCCCTGAAAGCAAGATAAGAAATAGAGAGAAAAGAGTACCTCTGCCAGTCTCCCCTAAATATGGTAACTCTGTGCTGAGATAGAATAGTAAAGTGAATCAAAAACCTAGTGCCACCATGTGTAAAACAAGTGAAAACCAACTATGAACGCGACGCGCGTTTCGGTGCATCTAATGCACCTTTGTCAGTGGAACCAGTATGTTATATATTATATGGATGAACTCTGTTTACCAGTACTCAGTGCTGATTTTCTAAGTCATAATATGTATTAAGTATTTTCTATATTTTGTCTTTTTTTTAAAAAACCCAGCTCTGAGCCTCATTTTTTTGAGACTTTTAGTATTTTCAATCCATCTCTACATACCTCAAAACAGAATGCACATGTCATGGTTGATTATATATTTCCTACCTGCTCTATGTTATGTTTTGTATATATTGTGTATTAATATTGTTTTTTGTATTTTATTGTAACCTAATGTAACAATGTAATGTTTTGTGGACCCAGGACATACTTGAAAACGAGAGAAATCTCAATGTACCTTTCCTGGTAAAATATTTTATAAAGAAATAAATAAGGTCTACGCAGTATTATTAATATGGAATTGGAGTAGCAGATTCCTGACTACCTTATCACTAATTTTGTCCACTAACAGAAATGCCACATCTCTGCTTATCCAAATGGAAGTGCTTTGTTTTTTAAGGGGTGATACAATATTGAGAATTGGGGAGAGGTAAATTTTGGTTTATGCCCCCATCAAAGGTGAGCTTCCTGGAGAAACACTACTTGAGCTTTTGTGTACTTGGCCTCCTATAAGGCAATAACTCCAAAGGTCTCTTGGGCATATATGGCCAAAAACATTGGTTTAATATCCTCATCTATTCTTCTAATACAAATATTGTTACATCTGGCTCTGGTTTCATAATGATACATTTCATTTTCAAGTGCTTGTACTTTAGAATCTATTGCAGTGCATACATCCTCTAGTGAATTATCATCTTCTTTAAGCTCCTTAGCCTTCTCTGCAAGATGGTTTGCGTACTCGCGAAGTGCTCTTATTTAATCTGTAATGTCTGACTACATTTTGGTAATATCAGAGTTTACAGAGAACTTCAGCTTGCTCAGCATGCTTTGCACTGATCCATGAAATGTCATGAGATGTCATCACTACATCCCAAGGTCACCACATTGGCCACTCTGGCAGTGCCATCGTGGGCCACTTGTGTCAGAGGGGCTAATGCTGTGATTTACAGAGCAGCTGAGGAGGTTTTCAGCTTTTCATTGGAACAGTTGATCAGGGTGATTATTCCATGGAGTGTAGCTGGAGGTAAGACCGATTCCTGCAGAGAACTGCTGTGAAACTAGTGGTAGCTCTTCCAGGTTAGTCAAAGCTACAGGATCATGCATCTATTTCCATTAGCTTCCAAGTCATATCCCTAAGGTAATGTCACAATCTGAGAATTGTTTCGAATATCTCTACCTCAAGTTGACCTTACCATCCGAATGCTTTACCATTAGATTAAAACCTCTTTGCAGAAAAAAGGGTATGTATGCAAAATTCCAAAAGCATTTATTTCAGTAAATACAGGGACTGTCATTAAAATGTTATAAGAACTTCAGCGGGAATCTAAAGTCTGGAGAACTTCACATATGAGCAATGAAAGTTTGAAAATATATCTTTATTTTATAAAATAAGTTTAGAATCCACCAACACTGGGATTGTGCCTATTATGGTCCTACAGATCCCATATGGAAGCCCAACATCCCATATTTTGAGAAGTATAATTTTATGTCCACTGGGTGGTATATGCTATAGCTATAATTAGAAATCTACCAGTTCATATCGCTGTTTCCCAATTGTTTACTGGTATTTGTATTTCTTAATTACTAAATTGTCATTAACCTTATTCAAATAACAAAAACAAAATGCCAGACGTACCATTCAACATTAGTTTATTTATAAAATATATTACAAGGAAAAATAAATAGAAATGTATAAAGTTATCAAATATGTCATGGGAAGCAGATACAGACATAGACAATATAATTACAAATTATCTGATGGCAGGAATAGACAATATAATCACAGATTAACAGATGGCAATATTTTATGGCAATTTATGCCATGTATGTTGTGCTCTATTTTTAGAAAACTGCTTGACCAACTTCCTCTTAGGTGAGGAATGGAAAGTAAGGAGCAGGAAGTGGAAAAGAGGATATAGGGGGTGTAGGTACACATCTCAGTGGGACTTTTCCAGAGAAGTGTTCATAAACAAGTCAAGACAGAGAGTATATCTGGATTCAATAGTCAGCCAATTTACTCAAAATTGAGTACTGAATTGACAATGAAGAACAATGTGACATAACCAATTATAAAAAATGTTGCATTTAGTCAGATGTGTTTGCTCTCCAGATGTATATACTACATCATCCATTTTATTTTCAAGTGCTTGCAGAACATTACTAGTAGAGAAAAAGACTAGAAAATTCAGTTCAAGGATGAATTTTATTTCCCGTAACTTATGCCCCTCCAAGCATGTCCTATTGTCCAACCTTATACCTTAACATGTGCTACAAATCCCAACATAACACAAAATCTTTTAAAGAATTCAGATTATTGTATAAACCTCGGTTTATAAACTGCACATCTGATCTATTGGCCCCAATTTCAGCTTTGAACTGAATACCATTAAAATCGTTTGCCAGTGTTTAAAGAAGGCTTATTTGTCGCAATCTGTCTTTCATTCTGAGAATTCATAGCTAAAGTTGTCATAACTTCACTTTTTGGCACAGATTGGAACAGTTGATGTTTTAGACAACGTGGAGGTTAACAGTGATAGGGAACGGAAGTAAGAACTGAACCTTGGGGACTCCATGTTTAACATTCAGTGAGAGGGAGACACTCTAGGAATGAGCTAAAATTGGGCACTGTTAGATAAGTATGGTTGCAACCAATTTAGTGGCTCATCGTGGATTCCTGGGTCTTTAAGTGAATTAATTTGAGTTTAACCCCTTAAGGACGGAGCCAAATGTACACGCTGTGAACAAAACAAAATGTAAACAAAACCTGGCATTTGCGCTACATGTCTGTCCAACCGTAATTCACCTCTTTCATATTAAATGCACCCACCCTTATTATATATCATTTTATTCAGGGGAAACAGGGCTTTCATTTAATATCAAATATTTATCTATGAAACATAATTTAATATGAAAAAAATGGGAGAAAATAAGATTTGTTTTGATTTTTTTAGTTCTACATGACATTTTAACAGTCAATGTCATAATACTGTTTGCTTTTACTGCAATAAAATACACATATTTGTATTCAGTAAAGTCTCACGTGTAAAACAGTACCCCCTATGTAGAGGTTTTATGGCGTTTTGGGAAGTTACAGGGTCAAATATAGCACGTTACATTTGAAATTCGCCAGATACGTTATGTTGCCTTTGAGACTGTATAGTAGCCCAGTAATGAAATACCATTTGCAATAGTAGATAACCCAAGGTATTGCAAATGGGGTATGTCCAGTCTTTTTTAGTAGCCATTTGGTCACAAACACTGGCCAAAGTTAGCGTTAGTATTTGTTTGTGTGTGAAAAATGCAAAAAACGCCAATTTTGGCCAGTGTTTGTGACTAAGTGGCTACTAAAAAAGACTGGACATACCCCGTTTGCAATACCTTGGGTTGTCTACTATTGCAAATGGTATGCCATCATAGGGGTAATTTTCATTCTTGGGCTACCATAGGGTCTCAAAGGCAACCTAACCAATCTGGCAAATTTTAATGTGAAAAAAATGAAACGCAAGCCTTATATTTGACGCTGTAACTTTTGAAAACACCATAAAACCTGTACATGAGGGGTACTGTTGTACTCGGGAGACTTAGCTGAACACAAATATTTGTGTTTCAAAACAGTAAAAAGTATCGCAGCAATAATATCGTCCGTGTAAGTGCTGTTTGTGCTTGAAAAATGCAAAAAACGTCACTTTTACTGGCGATATCATCGGTGTAATACATTTTACTGTTTTGAAACACTAATATTTGTGTTCAGCGAAGTCTCCCGAGTAGAACAGTACCCCCCATGTACAGGTTTTATGGTGTCTTGGAAAGCTATAGGGTTAAATATAGTGCTAGCAAGTTAAATTCCCTTTACTTTTGGCATGGGTTGTCGGGCAGGTCCAGCTAATTGTAATTAATTAAAATACCTAATTATGTAAAAATTACATAAATATATATCTAGAATTAATGTGTGTGTGTGTGTGTGTGTGTGTGTAAAATATATATATATATATATATATATATATATATATATATATATATATATAATTTAAAAAAAATATTTTTATATATAGGTATATATAGTGATATATATTTCGTTCTACGTGTATTTTGATATAAATATATATATATTAATATCACAATACAGTTAGAACGAAAACATACATCTATATATTTTTAAAAAATTTTTTATTTAATGTATTTACTTTTTTTATATTCGATATATATATATATATATATATATATATATAACAATAATTATATATATAATTTAATCAGTATCAGTCTACGTGTAATTTGATATTAATATATATATATATATATAAATAGTAAAATACACCTAGACAGTGTATGTGTGTGTATATGTGTGTATATATATATTTTTTTTACACTTTATTTATTTTATTTCCAGCCAGCAGGGGGACTACCTGTCATTACAGGCAGTCCAACTGCTGGCAATGCAGCAGCCAACTAACCCGGCCATGTGATTGTGAGGTCCTTGTAAGGACCTCACTCTCACATGGCCGGAGGGGCAGCAGGAGGTCGGATGTGCCGCGGGGGGCTCCCTGGGAGTCCCCCCAACCGTGATCGGGTAAGAAAAAAAAAAAACACCGGAGGGCGTACTATTACGCCCGGTGGCGTTTATAGCTGCCTAAAATAGGACGTAATAGTACGCCCTCCGGCGTTAAGGGGTTAAGGAGATGTTCAGTTATATCACTGATAGGCACAGACTTAATGTACATTAGAAAGTGTTAGTGAAGTGAGCCAATGTCGTGACCCCATCATTTTTGTAACTATAATTTAGATTAGCGGCTATATTATTATATAAATATTATATCTTTGGATCTTCTATTGTTGTAAATGTGTATTGGGGCATTCTGTTGATCCAGGAAAAGCATTCTGTCGTTTAACTCCTTCAGGACGGGGTTAAAGGGACACTATAGTCACCAAAATAACTACAGCTTAATGAAGTTGTTCTGGTGAGTATAGTTAGTCCCTGCAGACTTTTTGCAGTAAACACTGTTTTTCAGAAAAAAGTCAGTGTTTACATTACAGCCTAGGGATACTTCCAGTGGCCACTCCTCAGATGGCTGCTAGAAGTGCTTTCTGGGGCAGTGCTGTATATCATGCACACTGTGCAGCACTGACATTCAGTGTCTCCACCCTCTGCATGGATATACTGAACTTCCTTATGGAGATGCATTGATTCAAGGCATCTCTATGAGGAGATACTGGTTGTCCAAGTTTGCATCGTTCGCATCTCAGCCAATCCAAAGCTTTCCTATATGAAAACATTGTGATTGGCTGAGATCATCACTTTTGATTATGTCAGGCAAGGAGGCAGATCAGGGGCATAGCCAGCACCAGCAAAATGGAAAAAAGTAACAGTTTACTATATATAGGGGGGAAAGGGGGAGGTGCAGGGGGACTAGATAGGGATATTAACACTATAGGATCAGGAATACGTTTGTGTTCCTGACCCTAAATGTTCCTTTAAGGTAAGTGCCAAACTAATTATGTTGCAAAGTTACAGCACATTTACATCTCCAGTAATATAATGTTACATAGTTACATAGTTACATAGCTGAAAAGAGACTTGCGTCCATCAAATTCAGCCATCCTCACATTTGTTTTTTGCTGTTGATCCAAAAGAAGGCAAAAAAAAAAAAACAATTTGAAGCACAATTTTGCGACAAGCTAGGAAAAATATTCCTTCTTGACCCCAGAATGGCAGTCAGATTTATCCTTGGATCAAGCAGTTATTACCCTACATTGAAAGATTATATCCTTGAATATTCAAGTATGCATCTAGTAGCTGTTTGAACATCTGTATGGACTCTGATAAAACCACTGCTTCAGGCAGAGAATTCCACATCCTGATTCTTCTTACAGTAAAAAAAAAAACATTCCTTTGCCTTAGACGAAATCTTCTTTCTTCCAGTCTAAACGCATGGTTTTGTGTCCTATGTAAAGTCCAGTTTGTGAATAGATTTCCACACAATGGTTTGTATTGGCCCTGAATATATTTGTATAATGTTATCATATCCCCTCTCAGGCAATGTTTTTCTAAACTAAATAGGTTTAAATTTGTTAACCTTTCTTCATAGCCGATATGTTCCATTCCTTTTAATAACTTTGTAGCCCACCTCTACACTTTTTATAGTGCCATAATATCCTTCTTTAGAACAGGTGCCCAAGATTGCACAGCATATTCATTATGTGGTCTTACCAGGGATTTATAAAGAGGCAAAATGATATTCTCGTCCCGAGAATGAATGCCCTTTTTCATGCATGACAATACCTTACTGGCCTTGGCCACTGCTGATTGACATTGCACATTGTTACATAGTGTGTGTGTATGTTCATTACAAGTTGGACTCTGTAGACTTCTCTGCTTCACTCACTGCACAGAAGCAGGGAAGACTATAAACACTAAATGTTGGTGTTCAAACATTGTCTGAGCCAAGCTGCATGTATATTGCTGAAGGATCCTGCCATACACTAAAGGTAGGGATGAGTTTTTATCATTATTTTACATATACTTAATTTAAAAAAAAATCTTTTCAAATCTTAATGAAAGGCTTATTATGATAAAATATAATTTTGTGGTGACAGTTTTCCTTTAAAGTATATTTTCTGGGCGGGGCCTGACAGCCAAGATGACCGGTCGTGCTCTCTAAGAGCTCTTGCACTGAAGGGCACAAAAATCGAGAATCCTGGTAAATCCTACCAAGTCAACAACCCATGGTGCCCAGAAAACGACACAGAACCACATGAGTAACAAAATGGTACCTATCATGCACCGCAACGATACACAAGCACACGAACCGGCCATGCGGCCTATCTTGCAGCAGGGCCTGAAGCCTGGGGGAAGCAGCCGATCGCCCGGCACAGGACCCGCTAAAAAGCGAGAAATGCATGATGCCCAGCCAACCCCCCCCCCTCTGGACCGGCGGGGGATATCCCCACAACAAGACACGAACAAGCGACAATACTTACTGAAAAACGAGGCTGTCAAGGCCCAAACAAAATGGCGCCACGGGCGTGACTGGCGTCAAACAGCTCCCCTGCAAAACCACCCAATAGCACACTGGACTTCTTTGACCAGCTCTGTACTAGCCTATGGGCTAAACTCTACAACAGGGGTCGGATCTTCAAGCTGGCGAGGAAAGAGGCGGCGGCATGGATTCGCCCTGCCACCCGACGCCTCCTGTGCGGATGTCCACCCCGAGCCCCCAGAGCGGCCCTCAGACAGAGACAGGGTGGGAAATCGGAGTGGTGGGGAGTGGAGACAGGCCTCCCGGGCACCAACACCAGCCCTCACACAGGGCAGCGCAGGACCACCGGGTTTGCCCGACTCGCTCAACGCTCAGCGGCAACCGACCAACAGAGAACGTCCCCGCACATATGGTCTCACGCTGCAAGCCCATATCAAGCACCCACTATATCTGGGGCAACCCAACACCAGTAACAAGGTATGACTAACCAACCCCACCAACCCATGCCCACTTACCGATCCCAAATGGGGACCCAGGGACACTCTATAGGGGCACCAGGACTTTGCCTGACTGGCGTGGGCTGAACAAAGAATACCTTACAAACTGTCTGCCTCGAGGACTAGAACCATTTGTGCCGATCAACCCACTGTCACTCAGCGGAATTACCCTCACTTCAAATGACTCTTACTTGTTTGCTTTCTCCGGAGTATAGCCTCAATAGACTATCCATTATCAAAGTTTATTATGTTTCATATGTTTAATGATTACAGGCATATAGGCACCCCCCAGCACCAGAGAATGAGCAATAGATCTCCCCTCTCGGAGACTAGCTAAGGGTCACAAGCATGACTTTAACAAGGAAAATATAGTAATGTTCAGAAGCCGCACTCTAGCCTCCCTTAGCGTGCTTTAACCTATGTCTAACAACATATTAGCACCTACACATTCCACAAGTATGTAGGTTTAGATGTTAAAGGGTATTTTATAAACAGTGCAGTGAGCTAGACCTATAACGTGTGCCACTAGCTGACACTCTCTGTTGCTAATCGACTAACCATACATATAAAGGTGTCAATAACTATTGTTTTTTCTTTATGCTAGTTATTTTAGCTAAATCTCACTATGTTGGAATAACTGTTTAGTTAAGCTTTCAAATTATAAAAAAAGGTGCGAATTATCACGCCACTGTCTAATCTATGTGAATCCTGAGATACGCTGTTGAGGCGCCTGTTGATATGTCTGTAACCCCCCGAACAACAAAAAAAAGAATTTTAAAAAAAAAAGTATATTTTCTGGCCTTTTGGCACCTATGAGGCTGGTATTTCGTTTTTTGGGTCCGAGGCAGTTGGTAAAGAGTGGACACAGAATCAGTTAATAAGTAGAAGGAGGTTGCAACTGTGTAGAATAATGAGAGACATTAGCTGATAGTTAGCAACTGGCTTTCAATGCAGAAGCCAGTTACACTTCATATGTATGAAATTATTGATTCAGTAAACAGCTGCTACCTTCTCAAAGTACTGACAGACACTGTAGTGAAAATTGACTGGTCACTAAAATATAGCAACACAATTGTAAACAATCCTAAAATATGTAGAATTTAACAGCAAAATTACTTCTTGGTATGTTAAGTACTATTAAAGTGAGTGGGAAAAAACATACCACTTTTGGGTATTGTGAATTAGCTTTGAACAAACCAGTGTACCCCACCGCCTTTAGCTTGCCAATTTAACCAACCACCTTCAGCCTGCCAGAGGAACCCACCGCCTTTAGCCTGCCAGAGGAACCCACCAATTTTAGCTTGCCAGAGAAACCCACCACCTTCAGCCTGCTAGAGCAACCCGCCATCCTCAGCCTTCCAGTGGAATCCACAACTCACAGACTGCCAGAGGAACCTACTGCCTGCAGCCTGCCAGTGGAACCCACCACCTACAGCCTACTAGAGGAATCCTCCACCATTAGCCTGCCAGTGGAATCCGCCGTCCTCAGTCTACCAGTAGAACTCACCACCTTCAGCCTGCCAGAGGAACCCATCATCTTCAGCTTGCCAGAGGAATCCACCACCCACAGCCTGCCAGAGGAACCCACCATCCTCAGTCTACCAGTAGAACTCACCACCTTCAGCCTGCTCGAGGAACCCACCGCCCTCAGCTTGCCAGGCTAAAACATGCCAGTCGAAAGCATGTCCATTATTAAATTGGTAATGGTTAGCAAGAGTGATGGGAGCTGTAATCCAGAAACCAGGAAGCATCAAGTGCCTAACCCAGCAATACCAGGTAGAATAACAAACAACATAATTTCTATTTTATCATTTTATCCGTTTACTTGGGTTTGGTTTTTGTGAGCATTTCATACCCATTTTCTGCACATAAAAACACCTTTGTGGTATGCTTAGTTCTCATCAAATATAATGAATTAAGAATTTTAAAAATCTTGAAGCCTCTATGTTCATTCCCCAGTTTTTTTTTCTCTACTTTTTTCTTTTTTTTATCCAGCTCACCAGCTCATAACCCTAGAGTGTGACAGAACCTGTCGGTTCATTTTGAGATGAGAGAAAGATTAGATGACAATTTCTAGGTAGTTTGTGATAGAGCATCGTTTCTCTGGCAGGTGCTTCCTGTGAACCAAGATAAACATACGAGTGTGGTTTGGATACCACTGAACACAGCGCACAACATATCAGGACCTAAACTCTTTAGATAAGACACATAGATTCTACTGGGACAAGCAGCTTTAAGGAGGGGGCCAGGGTTAGGGAAATGTTTAACAAAAGGAATTTAAGCATATACCTCTGTAGTAGTTATAGTTTGTCTATATAAGAACACATACCAGTAGGACGGATAAGCTGGGCCACTCAGGCTATGCCCCAGAAATTATTCCCCAGTGTCAATTTTGCCACACTCACTTTATGCAGGACTCACTTTTACTGCATTGCATCTTCGACCTCGTCATACTGAACATGTTCGCTTTTAGAATGACATGGGTTGAGACGTGGGCTCCCATTGTAGCTTTCTAAGTTCTTCTCAATGCGTCAACTGTTGGCGAATTTGCATGCCCAACTGACGCATCATTATTTTGTCAAGACTGATCCCATTTAACAGTAAAAATAAAGTGTCAGATGCTTCCCATGGTGCTGTTTTCGGTAAAAATCAAGCAATTATTGCAACTTGTTTAAAAACAGACTTTGATAGAAAAGAATCACATTTGCGCCATGAAAATTCCACAGAGGAGAAAATCTACGCGTTTTGTTTGAACGCACTTCTTAAATAAGTTTGTTCACAGGAAACCTGTTTTCTCCCCTGTGGAATTTTCATGGACGTAATGTGACTTTTTTCTACAAGAGTCTGTTATTTTGTATTGAAGAATGTTTTAAACCAGTTGCAATAATTGGTAGGTTTTTTTTGTTTTTTTTTAAAACAGCAACTTGTGAAGCTTTGGCCCCTTCACTGTTACGGTGTATTGCTATTTACAGTGTTGAAGGGTCATACATTATGTCCTGCAGGAGGAATGCTACACTGTTTTCATCAAACGTTTTGAGGAAATATTACAGCCGAGCTTGTGCATAAGATAAAAACGCATTAAACACGGTGCTCTGTTTTTTTCTTCCGATCCCATTTAAACCTACACCTCGTGGTTTCTTGCCTGCAAGCATGTGACAATTAAGTCGTCTTTTGTTTTGGTTTCTGGTTTTGACCTGGCCTTGTCCCTATCCCTTTTATTTTGTATTTCGAATTTTCCTGACCTGGCTTGCCCTGACCCTGATATGTTGTTTTTGTTTTCCTGACCTGACTACATTATTGGCTTCTTTTTTTTTTTTTGGATCTCTGTAGTGTTTAGCTTAGCCTTAATATTTCCTATTTCTGCCCTAAGTGTAAAGCCCGGCCATTCTAAAGGAACAGGAACAGGCAATTCTAGTACTAGTACTTGGCTGTTCTTGACAGTCTATAAAAGGTTTATACTAACCAGAGTGATAATTCTTTTCTTTGGACTGGAAAGTCTTCATCCTCCCAGGCTGGTCTAACCTGGGAAGATGAAGGATCCGCTTTAGTTGATAGTCATAAACCACAATAACTAAGGTTAGAATCTGAACAACATAAACTCAGTCAGTTTAGGTGTTAGGAGAAGAGGGATCCAGTTCAAGGGAATGTCAGACATTGCCGCAGATAAACTTAAAAAAATAAGGATATAAACCACCAGAGTGCAGTATGTGTGATAAATACAAAAAGGTAACTTTCTTTTGAAAGTAAGGTATAACAAAGGATTCCTCTTAATTCTCAAAATACAAATAGCAAAAAACAAGATATACCTATAAACATGAAGCAGAGAAAGAAAAATTCATAAGGTAATAACGTAAATAATAGAGAACCCCAGAATTCAAGGTTGCACTCACAGAGTAGCAGAAAATTCAGGATCGTCAATAATCTGTAGGTTCCGACAGATCCAGCAATATTTAGATGTTCAATGATTTATACAAAGAGAATTAAAAGGAACATAGTGCAACACTGATGTAAAATTTGAACACACACTTTAATAATTACACTTACAGAATGCAAATAGGTAAAAAGCCCATCAGTACAGTCCTGTGGTCCCCGGTCCAAATTGCAATAGTATGGAATGCAGGAGTCCTAATAGGTACCGTGAGCAGACATAGCAGCATACAAAATAATAAAGTAAAAATCACAATAAAATATAAAATTAACTCTACTCGTTTCATCTAAGACTTTAGACTATATGTTGTTCTTTTTATTATTAAAAATAACATACTTTATATACCCCCTCCCTTTGTTACCTTTTCTCAGGGAAGGGGGATATCGCTTGACAATGCTGGTGGTCCGGTGGTGAAGCCTTCGTGGTTCGGTAGGGAGTGTACTCAAGCAGCTCCTCTGGCTAGAGTTCACTCTTACAAGATCAGGGTGTTGCCATGGTAACCACAGTAATGCTCCGACCTTGCGAGAGGAACCCAGAGGAGCTGGAATTTTATACAAGTACATTGTATCTCATTTATACAGACTGATTCCCAAACACATTTATTATAGTTTAACCCCCTTGACGCCACAGGGCATTCTATGTGGACTTTGAGGCCTCATGATAGCCTCGCGGAGAGCCTTGCGGAGAGCAGATTGCATCCCCTGCCCTACCCGGCATGCTCCTTACTTACCTTACCCAGCAACCCGGTATGAGGGGACGCCCTTATATCCCAGGAGGTCTCCCTGCAGTCAGTCCGGTTCTCCCGGGTCATATAATCGTAATAACATCCCAATCACATGACAGGATCGGCAGTAAACCTATCTGCCTGCAGAGGACTGTCTGGGTTGTCAGGCAGTCCCCCACCCAACCTGAAAAATATAGTGGAAAAAAAAGTTTCAAACTCTTTAGTAATGAAAAACAATACTTAGATTATATATATATATACACGATCTAAGTACACATATAAATACACACACGTATGCACAATTTCATTCAAGTGTATTTTATATTTAAATATATATTAATATCAAAATACACTTAAAAAGAGAAAAAAAAAAAATATATATATATATATATATATATAGAGAGAGAGAGAGAGAGCGGAGCACAAACCAAGAAAGTTATGGTGGGGGAAAATAGTGATTGAAAACCATCTCTTCCTGACTTGTGCTTCAAGGCTGTGGTATACAGCAAACACACCTGAAGTCAGTGTATAGTCAATACATTGTTAAACACAGATTTGAACACCACTCAAGCCGAAAAAAATTATTTTATTTTTTTCCCACAGAAATCTCAAATTTGCAGTGATGTTACAACTGCAAGAGATTCTGGGTGGGCATTTGCAAATTAGTTCAACAAAGCCAGCGAACAACTCATGGACAGCTGTTTCGCTGTTAATGCAACTCATGAGCATGAGGTTGGCTACTGGTTTGCTATTGAGGCTTGGTGTTACTTGCAGAGCACAAACCAAGAAAGTTATGATTGAAAAATTGTGATTGAAAACCATCTCTTCCTAAGTTGTATTTCAAAACTGTTGAATACAGCAAACACAAACATATATATATATATATTGATATCAGAATACACTTTGAATGAAATTATAAATATATATAAGTAGAGATTGTAGCCGTATTAGTACAGTGATCTAGATGTAAAAAAAAACAAATAACATTCGTATCTTGTAATACCTATTTTATTGGACTAAGTTAATTTTTTAAATTCTACGTGTATATTTATGTAATCTTTTCAGATAATTATGTGATTTTATTAATTATAATTTGAGGGACCTGCCTAAAAACCCTGGCAGAAAGTCCAGAGAATTTCATTTGCAAGCCCTATATTTCACCCTGTAGCTTTCCAAAACACCAGAAATCCTGGACATGGGGGGGCACTGTTGTACTCGTGAGACATTGCTGAACACAAATACATATAATTCACCCTAGGGAAAATTATTGCAGTAAAAGCAAACAGTATTATGACATTCACTGTTACAATGCTATGCAAAACTAAGAAAATAACATTCCATTTCTCAATTTATCACACTTCTTTTTAGATTTAATTCATGTAAAATTATATTTCATATATACTTATTTGATGTGAAATGAAAGCTCTGTTTCTCCCAAACAAAATGATATATAATAAGTGATGGGTGCAGTTTATATGAAAGAGGTGAATTATGGTTGAACAGACATACATTCAAATTCAAGGTTTTGTTTTGATTTTGTTTTGATCAGAACTTGTACAATTGCCTCCATCCTTAAGGGGTTAAAGAAACATTACTGAGAATATTTTTCAATCACCGCTAATTCCACATTACAGCTCTTAATCTTCGTTAGTCTTTCTGTTGAATGTACCATTTATCTCTTATACAGCCTTATAGAATATGTTGGCATAATATTAAAATAATAATAATAAAGGACAATCCATATCCATGTTAAATATAAACTATTGTTCACAAACTTTTTAATACAAAACGTTAAGCTGAAATTTGGCAGGGTCACTCACTAAAGTGGGTATCAGGCATTTCAATTAGAATTTTACATTTTTGTCCAACTACCCAACCTGGAAAAAGCCCTGGGGCCTGCTGGTTTTCAAATTCACTTTGAATTCTTAAAGGACCACTATACGCACCCAGACCACTTCAGCTTAATGAAGTGGTCTGGGTGCCAGGTCCAGGTAGGGTTAACCCTTTTTTTTTTATATAAACATAGCAGTTTCAGAGAAACTGCTATGTTTATAAATGGGTTAATCCAGCCTCTAGTGGCTGTCTCTTGACAGCCACTAGAGGCGATTGCGTGCTTCTCACTGTGAAAATCACTGCCGCGCATTCACATTCAGCCGAAGAGGAAGAGAGGAGGCGGAGAGGAGGAGGAGAGCCCCCCGCCCAGCGCTGGAGAAAGAGGTAAGTTTAACCCCTTCCTCTCCCCAGAGCCCAGCGGGAAGGGGACCCTGAGGGTGGGGGCACCCTCAGGGCACCATAGTGCCAGAAAAATGAGTATGTTTTCCTGGCACTATAGTGGTCCTTTAACAACGAACACTTTTGTGACTAACTCTGCAAATGTAGAAAGTATTTTCTATTAAACTACATTTCAATTAATTGCTACATAAAATTCTTTAAAACATAATTTTTCCTTAAAATTTACAATGCGCAAAACTGAAGAACACTACAAGATACGTCAGGGCTCAATAAAGTGTAAGAAATATATGTTAGTATGGGAGAATATTTGTAAAACAACACATCAGGTGCTATTATTATTATTACTGGTAGCCAGTTTTAATTCAATACAGAAAGTTTCACAGAACATTTCACCCTAGGGAAAATGTTGTTTTTTCGGTTGTTTTTTTTCTAGTGAAATGCATTCTATATCTGGAGAATGAAATGCAAAGAAGAGGCAGAGTCTTTCCTGTTCTATGACTCAGAATTTTACTCCCCACAGATTTAATGAATGTGTGGGTACCGTTAACCGATCCCATGTAAGTGGGTTTGTAGGTCTTGCTGCAGGGTCTGTTTCACATCGGTAGCGATAAACAAATTATAACAGGAAAGTAAAATGAAAATATTTTGGTTCTAGAACTGCCTGAGCCATTAGGGACAGTGAGGTATACCATTTCCTTGTTGATAACGTGTTCTAAAATAAATACTATTCGGTGACAGGCTACTTTATTTATAACAAGATCAGACACTACAGCAAAACATTCAACATATTGCAAGAGAAAACCAGTATCACAGTCAACAGTTGATATTGATTAAGAGCCAGCATTATTAGATGACCTTACAACCGATCATGTTCATCGAATACAACATATGTTTTCCGACTATGAATTATCAGTTTACTGCAGCCTCCAATCTATTTTATATTAAGTAAAATACAAAATCCTGGCTGACCATGTGGCGTAAGGTGGTATTTCGCGTCGTCTTTCAACCTTAACCTTTAATATGCCTTAAGAGTCTAGCCAATCTATCAAACGCATATCTAACGTACAAGGTTAATAATTGTGCAGTACCAATTAACTAGCGATCAGCCTATAATCGCCCCGCAGCCCGCCACAACCCAAAAGGCTCTAGGTAGCTAAGTGGTCACTGGACAGTAGTCAGTCAGGATGAAAAAATAAGGGAAAGCAAAAAAAGAGATAAAAAGAAGTAAAAAGGATGGTAGATTAACCATATGGAAAGCACCATGAGAGAAGAAGAGAAGGAGAGAAAGGGATAGGGAGGGGGTACGATGGTGATATTCCGAACATAGTGATGATGCCAGCCCGACCAGGCGACCGGGCAGCTACAAGCCGGTAAATTCTAGGGATGGACCTCCTAGCCCGTGAGGAAAGCTATAGACCGTAGATGTATCGGTGGGAACCCAAATGTCCAACTATAGAAGGGAGATATAAAGTTACTATCCATCCCAGAGTCAGTAGAGGCATGTCAGAGTACGTAGGAGACGAGCCCATCCCCCTTCCCCCTAATCGCCCACCCCGCTATCTATCCACGGGCCCCCAATTTTTTCCAGTTTCTTCCTAGTGCTCCGGACCCGAGCAGTCAACTCGTCCATGATGTATGTATCCTTAATCTTTTGTATCACCACATCAAGAGAGGGGGTCTCTCCCTGTAGCCACACCTGGGCCAGGGCCCTCCTGGCAGCCAGGGTCACCTTATGAAGTAAATTTTGTTCCGATCTGGACCAGTTCTCCATAGACCTAGCCAGAAGGAACACCCAGGGGTCCGGCTTGACAACCCTACCAAAGATGTTCCCCAGTAGTTCGGCGACATGGTTCCAAAATTTTTGTGCCTCTGGACAGACCCACCACATATGTATGTACGTCCCCTTCTGGCCGCATCCTCTCCAGCATACATCCGTAGCCATTTTATTCATCCTACAAAGCTTTGCCGGAGTAGCGTACCACCTGAACATAGTCTTATAGGCTTGCTCCTGAAATGTAACACAGATAGAGGAGGTCGCCGCGGCTTTCCAGATTTCCTGCCATTCAACGCCTTCCAGTTCCTCATTGAGTCGTGTAATGAAGCTCCCCCCATTCCGATGTAGTCGTACTGAGGTGTGTGTATAGACTGGTAATGAGGCCTTTCGGGAACTGAATGCACATCCTTTCGAAAAATGTAAATGGGGTTAAGGCGCTTAGTTTAATCTGCGGGTTTTGGGCAAAGTCCCTTAGCTGGAGGTAGCGAAAAAAGTCAGAGGGCCGAAGAGTAGCTCTGGTCTTCAATTCTTCGAAGGATATAAGTGCGCCACCCTCATATAGATGATATAATCGTTGTATCCCCGTGCTCTCGATGCCCCTAAAGTTTCTGGCCTCCAATCCCGGAGTGAAGCCTCTATTCCTCAGGTAGGGGGCCAACGGGGACAGGTGGGTGGATAAACCATATTTGGTTGATGTCGCATCCCAAATTTTCAGGGAATTTGCAATGGCTGGGCAATCGATGCGGTTAGATGGTCTGTGGTCCCTAGGGACCCACAAATAGAATTGAGGGACATCAGGTGCCATGAGATTTGCCTCAAGGTCCACCCACCGCCTCTCTTCCGGAGGAGCATGCCAGAGTGCTATTTGAGCTAGTTGGGACTCTAAATAATAGAAATAAAGATTAGGTAGACCTAAGCCGCCCCTTGTCTTTGCCCTATATAGAACGTTAAGTGAAACGCTATGTTTCCTGTTTTGCCAGATACATTTTCCAATGGCCTGCTGAAGGGCCCCTAGATCAGATTTGGACAGTCTGACCGGGAGAGCTTGTTATAGAAACAAGATCCTGGGGAGGATATTCATTTTCACTGAATGGATCCTACCTATCCAAGAAATCGGTTTGTTTATCCATTTCTCCATGTCTCCTATCAATGTGTGTATCAAAGGAATATAATTTTGCTGAAATAATTGAGCAGGATCCGCTGTCAGCCGGACTCCCAAGTATTTTATATGGTCGTTTGCTATGTGAATCCGATAGGTGTCACCTATGTGGGTTATATCCATATCAATCATGCTAATGGAAAGTGCGCTTGATTTAGTTAGGTTCACCCTATATCCGGCAAGTTCGCTATAGGCCTCCAACACTGTCACCAGTGCCTCCATAGATTTTATCGGATCCGTCGGGGTCAGCAATATATCGTCGGCAAAGCCAGATACCACATATCGCTGATCCCTGATCGCGATCCCCTTTATTTCTGGGCTATTTCTAATGGTTTGTAATAGGGGCTCCAAAGAGAGTGCGAACAACAGAGGCGACAGCGGGCAGCCCTGCCTAGTTCCATTCCCCAAACTGAAAGGTTCCATCTTGGCGCCCGAAATCCGGACCCGAGCCCTAACATCCGAGTACATTGCCTTTATCGTAGTTATAAAGGGGTCTGGGATACCAAAATTTCGGAGGGTTTCGAACAAGTAAGGCCATTTTACCTTATCGAAGGCCTTCTCTACATCGAGGGACAATATCAAAGTCGGAATCCCCCTGGTTGCTTGCCGCCATATGAGGTCACTGTTGCGTGTAGTATTCTCAAAGAGTAGCCTACCTGGCTCAAAGCCGACTTGGTCAGGGTGTATCAGATGTGGTAACAAGGGGTTCAATCTACGTGCTCGAATTTTAGCAAGAATTTTAGAATCATGGTTTATCAGAGCGATCGGGCGAAAGTTTTCCGCTATCGAGTCGTCCTTGCCGGGTTTTGGTAATAGCACGATGTCCGCTAGTGACATGTCCCTATCTGGCGTTCCTCCCTCCATAAGATCATTAAACCACTTTTCAAGATGGGGTGTAAGTTCCTCTCGGAATATCTTATAATAGTTGCCATCGAAGCCATCTGGGCCCGGAGCTTTGTTACCCTTTAAAGCGGTAATTGCAGCATCGATTTCCTCTGCTGTAATCCTCTCTCCGAGGGCAAATGTAGGTAGTTTCAATGGTGCTATAAAGGCCCGCATACTGTCCGTATCTCTCCCCTGGTTGTTTGGGGGCCCCGCTGGAATGATTATATAATTTAGTATAGTAATCCGTAAATACCTTAGCTATGTCGGTAGGGTCCGTGCAATACTTACCTGATGCGTCTTTGATTCTTGTAATATGAGAGTGATTCTGTTCCGGGCGAAGAGATCTAGCTAACAGAGTATCCATTTTGTTGGATTTTTCATAATAAGTCCTCTTGGACCAAACTATCGCTCTGGCAGTCTCGTCTAGGAGTGTTTCGTGGTCTGAAGCCCGTCATTTCTGTACTTCCTTCAGAGTGGCAGGTGATGAGGCAGCTTTATGCTTTTCTTCCGCTTTCCCCAGAGCTTCCAGGAGAGATGTCAGTAATTGCGTTTTACATTTTTTCTTAAGCGTGGCTTCGCGGATCAATATACCCTGGATAACTGTCTTATGGGTGGCCCACACTGTAGCAGGTCGGGGACCCGACTCCCCATTCCTGGTAAAGTATTCTACTAATTCCTTGCGTGTGGTCTCCACTACGGCTGGATCATGAAGAAATGAGGTGTTCAGTTTCCAGGTCCACGGAGATGCCATACACAGCTTATCCAAGGTCATCGTGATCTCAGCATGATCCGACCAAGTAATCGAACCAACCGAGGTACTCGACACCTTGGGGACCGTGTGAGAGTTCACCAAAAATAAATCTATCCTTGAATAAGTATCGTGGGGAGCCGAATAGAAAGTGTAGTCACGACCGTCTGGGTGATGTGCTCTCCAGATGTCAACTAGGCCAGTACGATGCATAAAAGTGCATAGTATTTTATCCTGACCACCTCTTCCGTGGGACCGCGGCAACCTGTTGCCAAGACCCCTATCTACCGCGGGACATGGAGTGGCGTTCAAGTCACCCCCCACTACCGTCATGTGGCAATGTGTTCACTATTTGTGTTATTCCATCCCAAAACTCAGCAGAGGGGTCGTTTGGTGCATATATGTTGAGGAAGTACACTGAATGAGAGTATAAGTTCCCTGATACCAGGATGAAACGGCCTCCTGGATCCGCCACCACCTTTCCCACCCTAAACGGGCATCTGTGGTGGATAACCACGGCAACTCCATTCCTTTTGTTTAAAGCCCTAGCCTCATGGACTGTTCTGAATGTGTGATCCTTCAGGGCTAATTTAGCCGATGCGGAGAGGTGTGTCTTCTGCAGGAAGGCAATATCTGGGTTCAGGCGTTTAAGTTCCCTGAACATGAGGCGACGTTTACTCGGAGCGTTCAAGCCCTTAACATTTAATGACAACACTTTTAGAGGCATTGTGTCTGATAAGAGAGCAGGCCTATGCCTCCCAATAGCCCACTAAGGGCCTGACAAGGAGGTCTCACAGCGTATCCCATCTCGAAAATATGGAGGCCCAGCCCCGGTCCATCCAGCCAAAGCTCGATAGTACATCTGCCCTCACTTGTTCCCCCTCCCAGGGGAAGTAACAAAGGGTTAGGACTTGAAAAGGAGCAAAAAGTATAAGAAAAAAGTAAAATTAAGAAGAAGAAGAAAACACATAACCTGTGTAACTTGCGCCTGGTCTTACTTACAGCCAGGCTAATGTGGGGCCCATGTTCCAGCCCCTCCGGAACACCAAAAAGGCTCCAGAGAAGCGGGAACATACACCAACAGAGAAAAGCACCCATAGGGTACCCACTTTCAAACCATTTATAAGATACGATAGCATATAATAATATGGCAGTTATCTACAATACCTGCATACATATTCCCCTGAAGAGACAGGCTACTTTAAAAAGCTACTACCTGGTGTTAGTTAGGAGATTAAGATTTTAGGGCCCCCTGTTTTTCACTACAAAAACCCTTCAATTAAACCGTTCCTTGCTTGAAGTCCAACGCTGATGTAGCCTCTTCTGAGCAGCTCTGTATACCTCCACTGAGGTCATTAAGATTGATGACTATATTGTCTAATCAAATGCTTCCCATTGACAAGCATTGCGGACTTGCGCAAGCAGGGCAATTGCCACACCAACCAAATGCTTCCATAAGGGAAAAACCAAGTCATACTTGTTTCTCACTGTGGAAGCAACCTCCAGTGGCTGTCAACCCAATTGTGTTTAACCCCACAATGAAAACATTGTCGTATCTACAAAATGTTTTACATTATGGGGAAAAATGGCAAGGCCTATGCACTTCAGACCACTTACACTGATCACACAGCGTAAAAACCACTGACAGCTAAAGTGAATAGAATTCATTATGCCGGCACCTGTCAAGAGGTGGGATGAATTAGGCAGCAAGTGAACAGTCAGTTCTTGAATTTCTTGTGTTGGAAGCAGTAAAAATGGGCAAGAAAAAAGATCTGGGTGACTTTGACAAAGGCCAAATAGTGATGGCTAGATGACTGGGTCAGAGCATCTCCAAAACAGCAAGTCTTGTAGGGTGTTCCTGGTATGCAGTGGTTAGTACCAAAAGTAGTGCAAGGAAGGACAACTGGTGAACAGGCATCAGGGTCATGGCTGCCCAAACTCATTGATGCATGTGGGGAGCGAAGGCTTGCCCATCTGGTCCGATCACATAGAAGAGCTACTGTAGCTAAACAACTTAATCCTGGCCTTAATAGAAATGTATCAGAACACACAGTCCATCGCATTTGCTGCGCATGGGGCCGCTTAACTGCACATCAGTCAGAGTGCCCATGATGACCCCTGAATGCACCTTCAATGGGGATGTGAGCATCAGAGCTGGACCATGGAACAATGGAAGAAGGTTGCCTGGTCTGATGAATCATGTTTTCTTTTCAATCAGGTGAATGGTAGAGATGACAGCAGGATGCCCTATGAGAAGAAGGTAGGCTGACAGTGTTCTGCTTGGAAATCCCTCTCAGGCGCCTCTGTGTCCAACATTGCTTAATTTAATTATTTCCTAGCTGAGAGTTGGTTGACAGAAATTACCCTAACATACAATGTAAAAAGATAAATAACCCTCACACATATGGTATACCAGTAAAGCAGTTCTTCGAGCTCCCAATCCTAGAGATATTTGAGAAGTTATAAGA
This sequence comes from Pelobates cultripes, assembly GCA_933207985.1. Classification (NCBI taxonomy): domain Eukaryota; kingdom Metazoa; phylum Chordata; class Amphibia; order Anura; family Pelobatidae; genus Pelobates; species Pelobates cultripes. The sequence goes on along the minus strand of OW240917.1, from coordinate 67,054,115 downwards.
ATTGTGTAAAAACTGTATTTTCCTGCCTGTGATAATTACATTAACCCATTGTGTACAGTAATTATATCACAGGCAGAGGGGAGGGTTTGTTTGTCCTGACTGGGAGTGTTTAACTGTATTATAGTGTATTTGATTGCCTGTGCTACAAAACCATGTGGGTGGCAACATTGTGTAAAAATGTGTATATAAGAAACAATAAAACCACAGCTCTGTCTGTTCCTGTTTACACTCCAAAACTGTGTGTCGTCCTGTTATTGGAGGGAAGAAGATTTGATTCAACAGGGAAAGTCCTTGTAAGGACTAGAGCTAATTCCCTATGAGGTTCCAGAGTTCCCAGGACTGAGTGTCGTCCAGTGTCTGGAGGTGGCTGCTGGAGTGCTTGGAGCCCTCAGGAAGTGCTAGGAGCATCTTTCAATGGAGGTACCCAGTCGGGGTGCCAGTCTCTCTCCCCAGCAGCCAAGTGGGTTACAGGGAGTGGAGACAATTGGTCTCCCCAGCGGCAGTGCGAATCCCAGGGAGCTGAAGGTGTCGTCCTTCCTCCCCAGCGGCAGTTTGTATCCTTGGGAGAAGAGACCGTCGGTCTCTCTCCCCAGCACCCAAGTGGGTTACAGGGAATGGAGACAATCGGTCTCACTCCCCAGTGGCAGTGCAAATCCCAGGGAGCTGAAGGTGTCGTCCTTCCTCCCCAGCGGCAGTGTGTATCCTTGAGAGAGGAGACAGTCGGTCTCTCTCCCCAGCAGCCAAGTGTGTTACAGGGAGGGGAGACAACCAGTTTTACTCCCCAGTGGCAGTGCATCTTACAGGGAGTAGAGACGACCGGTCTCTCTTCCTAGCAGCATTATGCATCCCAAGGGACCGAAGGTGTCATCCTTTTTTCCCCAGCAGCAATATGTCCTACAGGGGGCAGAGACAGTCAGTCTCTCTCCCCAGCAGCAGGACAATTTATTGGGAGTGGAGACGGTTGGTCTCCCTCTCCAGCGGCAGCATGTGCTTCAGGGAGAGGAGCATATCTCCCTCTCTCCCCAGCGGCAGCTTACCCTACAAAGGGGAGATCTTATTCTCCCAGACAGTACGGATGAAACCGGGATCACTGCACCCGGCCTACAGAGATGCTGGACAGCCTGTCTAGATCCCCAACTACCCTCGCAGGGATACCAGGAGGAGGGGGTAAGTGCTATTACCCCTCCCAAGCCAAGTCCCAACCAGGCTACCCCAGCAGAAGCGCTGACATCAGGGCAGAGCGCAGCTGGCCTCTGCCCCCCAAGAAACCGTTTATTGTGGGTGGGCTATTCTTGTGGGTGGGTTGTACGACTAACTCAGGCACCAACCGACAGAAGGTCAGGTACCTGGTTAGTCTACCCCCCAAAGGGGAGATATGTGGTGAAAGGGACCTTTCCACTGGTTTTTGGAGAGGCCTGCTTGCCAGCCTCTTGCCTTGTGACTATGGCCCCTGGGAAGTATTGCCATTTAAAAAGTCTGTTTGGGCTTATTGGATCTTGGGACACTTTTTCTGCCCCTTTAAATCCATGGGAAGGTGTGCCTCTTCCCTCCCCCGTTTTCTGTCCCATTGTTCTCCAGCAGGGCGTTGTCCCAGGGACACTTCCAGACCAGTTGGAACTGGCTGCTTTGTCCCTCCTCGGTCTCTCATCAGCCCTTGCTGGGATCTGAGCGCTGTTCGGCTATAGTGAGCGCTCAGATCCAAGCTATCTGGGGATAGGTCAAATGTGGGGGTTCAGTTCTACAGAATATTAGTTATGTATTTTAATGTGTTTTGTTGCTGTTGGGACTTAGTGATATTTTCTGTACCTAGAGATACTTGAGTTTACTACAGTTACTTAAGCCAATTATCTCCAGGATAGAGGAGCTGCACAGCCAAAATCTGTGGAACTCTTTTGGGCAGGAAAGCCATGCTTGTGGTCGGTCAAAAAGGACTTCCAACTAACTTTTAAACCACTGGAGGGAATTGTAGGATTTTTGAGTATGTTTGTTTTTCAAGTATGCTGATTAATAATATGTAACTTGTATGGAGATTGTATTTATATTTTGTGAGTTATGAGAATTGTATAAAAACTGTATTTTTCCTGCCTGTGATAATTACATTAGCCCATTGTGAACAGTAATTCTATCACAGGCAGAGGGGAGGATTTTGCTGGAATGAATGGGAGTGTTTAACTGTATTGTACGTGTTTGATTGGCTGTTCTACAAAACCATGTGGGTGGTAACATTGTAAAAACCTGTATAAAAGAAGCAATAAAACCACAGCTTAGTCTGTTCCTGCTTACACTCCAAACTGTGTGTCGTCCAGTTATTGGAGGGAAGAATATTTGCTCCTGTGTCTGCTGTTCCAGCTTGCAGGAGATTCAACGGGGAAAGTCCTTGTAAGGACTAGAGCTAATTCCCCATTCGGTTCCAGAGTTCCCAAGACTGAGTAGCGTCCAGTGCCTTGAGGTGTCTTCTGGAGTGCTTGGAGCCCTCAGGAAGTGCTAGGAGCATCCTTCAACGGAGGTACTCAGTCGGGGTGCCAGGTGATCCGTTACACATGCAAAAAGCGTTGTTTCAATAATGTGCTAGTGCAATGTTTTCTGGATATAGTTCCATTGTGTTCCCAAAAGAAGACCTGAGAACAAGGTCAGGACAGTTGAGAGACCTGCATATATAGTAGATTAATCTACTGTGTTCCATGTAGCCTTGCATAAGTATTTTGCATTGTACTGAGTTTCACACCTTCTGATATTCCTTCTTCACAATGTAAGCCTAGTTCTTTTATTTGGGGTGTACTGTTTAGCTTCATTGAGCTGGTTTAATTTTAAACTGAAAACTTAAAATTAAAGTTGATAACTGAATGCAGAATAGTCCAATACTTACATTACACATTATTGTGTATTTTTTACTCAGGGTCTGCCAGCATGCTAAAATAGATCTAATTTTATTCATATATTTGCAGAGTTATGACATTAATTAATGACCCTCTATGCAATTAGTAAATGACTACTTATTAAATGGTTCACTTTCATTTCCCCATATATAACATTTTAACATGGCCGTTTAGCAAATAAAATGTATCAGTGTGAGTTTAGACTAATAAGGGACCTGGTTTGAGTACACATGAAGGTTCTTATCGCTGCGGTTATTATGTATACAATTTAACATTTGTGTATTAAGCCCGGCTGTGTGGTTATCATTGGGCTTAGAATGTTCCTTTTTATTCAATTTATGTGCCTTGTACATTAATGTACTTATTGTTATAATGGATGGAAATCCTCCTTTCCCACTTCCAAGTTTATCCCTTCCTCCCCCTACCCTTATTATACTGGTATTATAATTTGTTGTAAACTTTGCAAACATTTTCAATAAACACTATTTGAAAAGAATGTTCCTTTTTTTCCCCAAGACAAAATATATATATGTGGTTGAAGAGGAACCTTCAGTTCCTATTTTTAAAGACTAATTTAATTTGGTTGCACACCAGACAAATTCTTTGGAACACACATTACAGCTTTCATTTTACAATTAAGTACATTGAATTGAAATGTGACTACATGATTTCCTTTGCAGGTCTTTACAGGAAGGAACGAATGGAGGAAGTGGCTTTTAGAGTGTAACCAAGGTTGGGAATTGGAGAAGCAGTAACACATGGGAACTAGTAACAGACAAAGTTCTAACAAAGTTGTTGTTTTTTTGAAGAAATGCAGAAATTAAAGCAAACCTTTTACCTACAAAACGTGGGGTTAACATTAATTGTCCTTTTAAACTCACCATTGAAAGTATAGCTTAAAATATTGACATAAATAATAATAGTAATAATAATAATAAATAGAAATTGGCTCATTATGAAATAGTGGTTGAATGCAAAAAAAAAAGAAAAAGAAATAACTTTTAATATATGAATGTGTTAAAGGGACACTCAAAATTACAAGCAACTTATTTTTAAGCATAATATGTTAATGATCAAGTATGTAAAAGATAAACTTTAAAACATTTAAATAAAATGTGTCCACTTTAGGAGTCCCTAGTACTAATGATCTCTGAGCCAATCTGATGCTTCTCATAGAAAAGCATTTTGAAGCAGGGCATATGTAGCGGCAATTGCCAAATTCTGATTCCAGTGTTTCTTATAGGGAAGCATGAAAATAATGTGAAGCATTCCTTTCCATTTTGTGTTGGGGCATAAAGTGATCATGAAGCGCTCCGTCCTGGATGTTTGACTGACATCTAGGTGTGTGCAACTTTGCACCCTTATTAAGGTACCAATTTCTCTTTAAATCAGCACTTTTATAAAGTGTGAAAGAGCGCCACTCTGTTAGTACCTAAACGAAGACTTCAGCAAGGGGCTGAGTTCACCTGTGTGTGGTGGTTGCCTTTTGGGTAAGTGCCTGCGACAATTATAGAAACAAGCCACCGCTTGGCACCATTTGGGAAAAAGGGGAGCTTAAAGGACAACTGTCACATCGAAACAATTTTTTTATACAATAATCCTTTTATCAAGTGCTAATAAGAAATATAGTTTTTGAAAATTATGTCTATTTAAAAAATATATATATATTTTTTAAATAACTCATGCCTACCTTTAGAATACGGCAGGATCCTCCAGTCATATACATGCACTATAGGTCAGGCAATGTTTGAAAACCAAAAGTCTTTGAAAACCAGCCAGACAGTCTTTGAACTGGTCTTCTCCATTTCTGTGCAGGGAGTGATGCAGTAAAGACCATAGAAACACTGTCTGAAAACCGATGTATATGGCTGTAGGATCCTATAAAGGCTGGGGTAATCCCTCGCATCAGCAGACAATGTTTTGTATACTGTGAAAAAATATATCTCCCATCTAATTCTGTGCTTGTTGGATGGGATTTCAATTGATCTCAAATAAAGTAAGACAACCTTTAATTTCATACCATAGTTTTTTTTACATTTCTAAAATGCATTGCTTTAATCCAGTTTGAGGATATCAGACCACAGAGGATTTCTTTTACCCTAAAAATTAGTATATTGCAAAGTCACACATCATCATTATGTAGTGATCAATATCAGTATAGGAATTTCTCTTTTGTCTGATCTCATCCCCCAGTTTCATGATCTGATGACGTTTTAGCAAAACAAAGGAGAGCAATTAGAACCACACTATCAGCAACCTTTAAATACATTATTAATAACTACATCTCGAAGGTAAATTCCCACAAGGGAAATCTTCAAATGACGAATGATACACTTCTGCTGACAGCGAAGAAAGCAAGTAAGGTGCAAAAAGTCTGCTAAATGTAGACTTGTATTAAAAAGAAATATTGCAGTTGTAAGAGACATCAAACAAGATGAAGACCATGTTAAGGAAACAGAGACCAACCACAGGTTACAGGAAGTCCCGTTCAGGACATAAACTCACATTTGTACAATTTTGTTCCACCACTTATATAATCATATTGTTTGCTCACTATACACAAACAAACAAGAAAGGTACCAGTAATCGGCCTTACATCTTACAGAGCATAGTGCTTGTAAACCATGTGGTCAAAAGATATATTTGCATTTTTAAATAACATGATATGTGCTGGGTAAATCTTATGGGACTAGATCAACCAGTGGCTGGATGTATAGCAAACATTATAGATCAACCAGTGGCTGAATGTATAGCAAACATTATAGATCAACCAGTGGCTGAATGTATAGCAAACATTATAGATCAACCAGTGGCTGAATGTATAGCAAACATTATAGATCAACCAGTGGCTGAATGTATAGCAAACATTATAGATCAACCAGTGGCTGAATGTATAGCAAACATTATAGATCAACCAGTGGCTGAATGTATAGCACACATTATAGATGAATCAGTGGCTGGATGTATAGCACACATTTTAGATTAATCAGTGACTGGGTGTATAGCGCACAGCATAGATTAACTAGTAGCTGGGTGTATTACACTCATAAATTAACCAATGGCTCGATGTATAGCACTCTTTATAGATTAATCAATGGCTTGATGTATAGCACTCTTTATAGCTTAATCAGTGGCTGGGTGTATAGCATTTATTATAGATTAACTAGTGGCAGGGTATAGGCACACATTATAGATTAACTAATGGCTGGGTGTATAACTCATGATAAATTAACATGTGGCTGAGTGTATAGAACACATTAAAGATTAACTAATGGCTGGGTGTATAGCACTCATTAACCAGGGGCTCAGCAGAGCTCCTAAGCAATACTTTAAATACATAATTGAGCATTGAAAAATCTATCTAGACTTTTAGCCGACAGGTTTTTATTAAGACCTGGCTAGGCCAAAATGTTCCTTTCTATTCCATAATGACAGATTCACTCATTTTCAGTATTCTGCTTTACTTTCTTTGATTAAGAATTGTCTGGCAAAAACATTGTGAGGAGAGCGTATTGATTTTAACCATTGACATGTCACGTTTCCTACTATAATATGGAACTTTTTGAAAAATATTTAGTGCTTTTAAAAGGGTACTGTCACTTTCTGTTTTTTTGTTTATTTTTTAAATGACAACTGAACCGGGTGCAGGCACAAACAGGACACACAATGCAAATGAGGAGAAATAGGAGCATTCCTTAATTTCTCTGTATTCCTTCTCTAAACTGACTCCCTGGTGCAAAGGACCGAGCTTATTATAATGATTGACAAGGAGCTTAGATGGAGGAGCCTAGTTGCAGGATAATGGTTTCTGTATTTAATAGGCATTAATTAGGCAGTAATAGTACTACTACAGAAAAAAAGTAAGGGTTATCAATCAATAACAGAAAATGTGTTCACAACTGGTAAGTTTAAAACCTTGTAAGATCATACTTTTCTCATAAACAAATGCATACAGGTACAAGTATTCATGGTAGACTGTGTCCAATAAAGAAATAAATTCAGTTGTGAACGCATTTCACAATATAAACGGAACTATAGTACACCAAAGAGACATTTGTTTAGCAGACAGTGAGTAAAATATTACCAACAGTGAGTGTGAAAAGTACCCATAAAGTGCATAAGGATCCCACATATAATTTCCCTGTAGAGAGGCCTCAGACAAAGCAGTAACAAATAAAAGTGTTTAACAAAAGAGCCAATTACGATTAAGTGATCCTAATTAAATGAGTCAGGAGAGCAAAGATCGTATTAAGGGATCATAAACAGCTAGCAATTTGGACATGTGATGGAACTTCCCTGTTTTTTTAACATTATATATACCGTACTTAAGCCTATTTTTAAAAATATGTATTTCTGAGGTGTGAAAAATAACATTAAATGTTGATATCCACATCTATTTATTCTACTGCTAGCTTCCTGTCCTGTTGTTATAAACGCTGTCTATAAAGTGTAGCATACAAGAGAAGAAATTAAACAATGTTTGCCCTGACTTTGCTTGTCTCAACTGGATTATGGTGTAATTAGCCAAATTTTATATATACATTTAAAATAAAACAGAGCATCTCAAGAAAAAAAATTTGAAAAATATAAGTTATAGGTATATTCGCTGTTTTATTCAATGGAGGGAATTCTAGATCAGTGACAGTCAGACTTTTTTGAGAACCAGTAAACAATATGGCACTTAATGTTGATGAAGAAAAGGTGAATCTCCCAGTAATGGGATAAGTAAAAAAAATAAAATAAAGAAGAATTCAAAGTGAATTCAAACAGGGTTATTTGTTAAAGTGTGAATTTAAAGTGAATTCTAAATTTAAAGTTAAAATAGCTGTACTGACCCTTCAATGCAAACACATAAACTATGCACCGGTCCTGTACCACCAAATGTCTATGGCTATTTTGAGACCTGTGAGTCGCATATAGGATTGCTGACTTTTCATATTCATTTAACATTCATTTTACATAATAAATAAAACATTGATATATATATATATATAAAAAAAAAATAGCTGAACTGGAAACATTCTGTAAGTCAGTCGAGCTTTTAAAAGTCTCTAAGTCAGCTGTGCCTTAAATTTTTAATTCGCTTTGAATTCTCACTCTAGTAAATAACGCTGTAAGTGTCTTAAATATTTGTTTTTGTTTGTGACTTTTGATTCATCATATGTTAACTATATGATGCCAGGACAGTAGGTCAAAGAATGCCACCTATAGTGTTGTAAGGAGAGGGGTGAATTGTGTTGGTAAGTGAATACTATACACTATGTGTACACTATACTGTTACATTTCTTTTTTATTTTATTTTGTAAAAACGTTTATAACGTAAATGCAAATCACGTAAATGCAAACAAAATTATACGAGCACATTAAAAACACATTTCATTACATGGGCAGTTTTAAAAATCAAAATCCAAACAGCTGCGTTTAGTAATTTTTTTTAAAATTTTTTAAAAGAAGCATGCTTCTTACTGAATTGTCATGGTTATAGAACATAGATTTCCTTTTCTTTATGTGCTTTCTACATATCGTTCAGAAATCTATACCAGCGTGGTTAGTAACCCCAGCTGGTTGGACAAGATGAAAAACATTTTTTTATTTTATCTCCATTCTCTTTCCAATGATATATGTTCTTGTTGACACTTTTTCATAATGTTATATGCCAAATTTTACAACACTGATTATCTAAAAAAAAAAAAAAAGAAGACCACAAGAAACTGAATTCAGAAATAAATTAATTTCAAATCAACTTGTTTTTCTTTACAATTTTAAAAATCTATTGTCAATTGACCATAATTCACTGTTTATGTAATTTATGCCGTTTGCTTGTTTTGGGTTTTTTTTGCATGAAAACTGGTGAACATTTTGTTCTACTTTTACGGCTGTAGAAAGACTTGTCACCTGTAATGTTTGATGTTTTTGATGATCGTAAAAACCTGCATGTACACAGGTTTATATTCTACAACTCATCTGATGGCAGCATTTACACATCTCAGTCGTACGGATGGCCAAGAGCGAAAATATCGAAAACATAAATACATAAAAAAGAAAATCTAATATAAACATTTGTATTTTTATTTTTACCTTTCTATCGAATTACTAGTTTCCTTGGTTCTTACTATGCATGCACACTGCATATTTGTAAAATATTATCAAAAATAATTTTCTATATTTTAAAAAATCATCTAGTGAAACTACAATAGATTTTATTATTTAAATATCTACACTTAGTAGTTTAATTTTATTGTGCCAGATATTCAGTTAACAAAATATGGCCACAAAACGAAAAAGCAGATAAATAATTGTAATTGTTTTGTTTGGATTTATATATTGAGACATGTTATGTTTACCCAGTGTACAGAGCTATGGAGTATGTTGGTGCTTTAAAAATAAAAATTCATGTAAATTCAATACATTTTAATCACCTGACAAAAATCTGATAACCAAAAATGATAACCAATGAAGGTGCAAAATAGCACTACAAAAAAACAATAAACAGCGTTAATGTAACGGGGCAGCTTTATATATGCAAGCCTTTACAAGCATAAAACAATGGCAAATATAAATATATCAGCTTACGGGCAGGGCTCTCTTACCTCTTGTATTTGTTTGTGTATATTGTACGTTTCTCAACTCATTGTACAGCACTGCGGAATCTGTGTGCGCTTTATAAATTGCAATAATAATAATAATAATAATAAATGCATATTAGTTATCAATACAATATTTATTATATAAGATTTATAATGACAGGAAAGAATTTACTGCTTTCAGCAAATGTCCTGTTTTTTTCTAAATGTTTGAAAACTAAAAAGTAAAATATGTGTTTTATATAATATTATTAGTACAAAAGATACAAAAGATACAAAAGATATTACCTTTCAATTAAATAGACATCAATATAATTGTGTACATAATTATATACAGGATTATTACTGGAACAATTGCTGGAAATTGAAAGTGAATTCAATGTAAATTGTAAAATACAGGCAAAATAGCTGAATTAAAAAAATTCTTTAAGTCAATTCTGTTTGAATTTTGGCCTTAAATTTAAAATTCACCTTGAATACTTCCTGCCATTCTTGTTTTGGTAAATAATATTGATAGTATGTGCACCTCTAGCAGTCAGCCATCTATATATTTGAAAATTCACATTTATTAATAATTACATAAATGTTGATACAAATATATCCAAATAAATATATGGAAAGATTAAGATAAATAGATTTATCAGATAGATTACATATGTATCAAATATAGTATATATGAGCCAACACATTGATTTCTCTATTATAACAGCTGTGTGTTTTGGTTGACATTTCAAACTTATAAATACTTTTTCTGGTTGTCCTATCCTCCGAGCTGTCTGAACAAGACCTAGGCAGTTGTCTTACCCTTACAAGTTGCACAATATACATCTGCGTTGATATTCCCTTGTCCCGTGCCTTTTCAGTTACCGGTTGAATATTGAGTCCTTTCTCGATTGTCCACATGTCAAGTGGAAACCTAGACCCCAAAGTTTTTAGAATATGATTACAGCACTTATAACAGTTATCATTGGACTAACTGTAAATCATCTAGTTTAGCAGCCAGGTAGCAATTGTTTTGAATCCTTGACTTCTCAGGCACTTATATAGCTGAACATGCCCTGCATAATCTGGGATAGACCTTGGATCAATCAGGTTTCACTCTAGGGTACACTATTTTTGACAATGGCAAATAAATAAGCACCCCAGATGTCTTCTCTAAATTCAAGGCCTGGACATGTACTTAGCAGTCGTGTGTTGCATTTTAAACAATTATTTAGCAAATCTTGTGAATATTTACTATATACCACACTTTTTTTTAAATGTATCCTGCCTGTTTGTAATAATTAAATAGACTATCATTCTGGTCCATAAGATTCTATAAACCTGTTTATACCTGTATTTTATACTGTAGGATCTATCACCCTCAGCAATCCTCACCCTCAGTAATTTAAGAGATCCCTCTCTACATACCTCAAAACAGAATGCACGTGTCATGGTTGATTCTATATTTCCTGCCTGTTCTATGTTAAATTTTGTATATATTGTGTATTAATATTGTTTTTGTATTTTATTGTACTCTAATTGTAATAATGCAATGATTTGTGGACCCAGGACATACTTGAAAACGAGAGAAATCTCAATGTATCCTTCCTGGTAAAATATTTTATAAATAAATAAAATAAATAATCATCACCTTAAAGTAAGGAAAAGACAAACTGCATTAGGAGCCATCTTGCTAAGCTAAAGTAATGTAAACGTTCTGTAACATATGTGCATGTTTTATAAAAATGAACAGTGAAGTATATTGTCGTGATCTAGTTACACCAACATTATGTTTGGTGAAATGTGGAATTGCTGTTATGTGACACGTTCTCTGAGGTTGAGACTTTGATGTCTTGCACGCGCTGCTCCCTATCTTACTGTCGTTGTCTGTACTGATCTCTTTCTCTTTCAGTGGTTCAGTAGGTTTGTGCTATATAAATGTAACAGTGTTTAAGTGTGGATCCCGCCTACCTGGACTCTTTAATCTTAATAAGAGAGACAACCTTCACCTGAGTCATAGAGGAAGACAATAAAACCAAACAAATGAAGAATATAAAAGACTGATTGTGGTCATCTGAATTTATGCACTTAGTACAAAGTGGAGTAAATGTATACCTTTGGTATTGAAAGGGCTCTTTGTAACTTTAGTTCACCTACGGTAGAAATCGAAGCGAGATGCTAGATTGTGGCTTGCCTTGTCTTGATATGTAATATGTGGACAATACTCTCAAGCAGACCATGTTTATCAGAGACAGTGACTGACCTCCTGCTGCTGTGTTGTCTGCTTTAAAAAAACACTGACTGGAGGATACCCTCCATTATTCAAACAAGCTCTTTAATTTTTAAAATTAGAATTCTATTATACATGAGAAGGATTAACGTCGAAGTCTTCCTTCACTGTATGTGGGAATGTGGGACAAATGCCACTTTCATTGGATGACATCAATGGCTTCTTAGAGAACCATGTTGCATATAACTAGCTACAACTATGCTTGCTTTCAATAAAACTTCCCCCCCCCCAAAAAAAATATAGCCAGTCAGTCTTTTAAAATGTCACATGGGTACCGGGTACAAAACATGCCTGCCAATATGTCCATCAGTCTTTTATATTGTCACATGTTGTTGCATTAGCGTATTTGGCAGCATGCCAGCACAGTGATCCAATTGGATTTTTCTTTTTTTTTAAGTGATGGTTAGTGTGAATGGCAAAAGCATAAAAGCACTAAACATATTACCAAGATAGAATCCAAAAGAATGGTGTTACGCTAGAAATTATTATATACACACACAGTAATACTTCACCATAGGTATTAGCAAATACTGTACAATACTCTGTAAAACATATAAAAACACTTATCGTGCAGACCATCTGAATTAGTTATATAATTGTGCACACAGAACATATATAGAAATAGCGCTCACATTTCCCAAAGCCCTATAAACCTTGGCTTTGGTTGAGGATGGCTCCTATGGAGGGGTATCAAATCCCACCATAAGATGTTCCACTGAGACTTCAAGTTAATCTGCAGTGTCCACTGCATTGGAGACATAAGCCCACCAATGGCACAGTATAAAAGATATATGTATTGATATACAGAATAAAAATGCTTACTTCAATAAAAATGGGTTCCTTAAATGTCTTTGGGTTATTTCAGGTCACTAAGAACTTGTTACGGGATGCCTGGGCACCTAGAGAAGTGTGGATCGGAGTGTCAATCCCTTTACTTCACTGTAGATTCTGTCTTGAATTTCTCAACTGTTTAGATTCAGGAGGGTAAGTCTTGGCTTACTATTATTTTTATTTTGGTCTGCTCATGTTCTGTTGCAGGAGATTCCTGTAGGTAAGGATCTGTTGGTACGTCACTTTCTCCAAGACATCTGCTTGCCTTTTCTCCCTTTGCTCTGGTACTCACATCTGTGGGATTTCACTGTAGTTCAACGTTTTTTTCTGATAATTCTGGGTTCACCTTCTCCTTTTTTTACTCATCTCCGATTAATGAATCCTGACTCCACTTTGCCAGTTGCTTACTGTGCTACCTTGAGGTGGCATCTTCTCTGGGTTCTTCACAGCCCGGTCCATTTTTCATCTCTTGTGAAACCATTTAAACCACGGCTCATTTCCCTAGCTGATGTTTCTCCTTCCTCTGGGCCCAAGGCTTCAGCTTTTTGTGCCACGGCCAAGGAGCTTCTAAATTACATTATTGGACACGTGATTCAACTTTCCATTTCTTCTACTATACTTTTGGTAATGCGGCAAAAGATAACTTAAACTAGTAAAGTGCTGTATAAAGTTTTATTATTAGTATTATTATATATAAATATATATATATTTTTAAATTTTTATAATTCTTTATTTTTAGCCTAATACTGTGGCATGTAATATTTGTCTGGTTACAACTACGTGTTTGTTCGTTCACCCACTGTAAAGCACTGCGTAATTTGTTGGCGCTAAATAAATAATAAAATAATAATAACTGCACATTGTTTAAGTAATAAACATAGAGGGCAATAGGAGTGATTGAGACATACTATGTGGGCTGACATCAATGTAGTAAAAAAAAGTAAACAGTATCACACGCTAAACTGTAGTTAATTCCGTAGCTAAGTAGCTGGGGTATATCTGCAGCAGGAGGAGGAATGTGTGCTAGATAGGCTGGTATGGCCTGGGATATATGCCTCCAGAGGAATGTTCCCTGTATCAATACAGCAGGCAAACAATAAACAGTTGTCATGGAGTAACAGTTTGCATGAAGTCATACATAGTGGTAAACAGGAACATGACATTTCAATGGTGGAGCACAATAAAATTAGTATAATATGTTTAATATGTTTAGGATATCATATCATGTTAACTGAGAGATGCAAAGCAGTCTAACATAAGAAGAATACTAGACATGGTATTAGATGGTTATGTGCATTAAATAGTATGCTAGATTAACTTGACAGAACTGTTCTCATTGTTTGAGATCAGTAAGCTGAATATGGTCCTGCATTGCCCTGAGTAGCTCTACAGAACTTACTGAATTTTCCAGTTGGAGAAGCTTGGAAGCATAGACTGTTGGAAAACCCAGGCAAGTTGTCAAACTGTGCTAAAATACAAATGATGAGAGTTGCCAGGAAAAGATCAATTGCAGGGAGAAGGAAATGAGAAGGGTAGAAAAAGGGTAGACTCAGTCATTACAAGTGCTGATAAAGGAGGAGGAGTAGTAATAATGTTGATTTTAGGGGTTATAGGCACCTATAGGAAATTTTATTAAAATCCTAACAATCAATTCAATTAAAAGCCTTATTAACTAAAGTAAAAACAAAAGGGCTTCCCATTGGGCACGTGAATAACCCCACAAACAGCCCCAGAGCTGGCAACGCACGTACCAGGTGAATGGAACAAGACTCGAGCCACCTTACGCCGGGAACACTGGAGTACACAAGAGAGAGACCACACCTCGGAAGCCCACCACCAAAACCCCCATTAGCTAATGCTCTCACCTAATGAATAATAAGGGCAAGGGGTGACGGGTAACCGGCACCACACACTATCATCGCCAGTCAACCAACCAAGGACAGGCGGGCACGACAGAGTCTTACACAGAAGTGTGATGCTGGTGATAATCATATCTGTTCTGTAACTTGTCTTTCCCCCCACTTCCCCATTTTTTTCTTTTGTACTCCTACAGTTTCTACGGTGTCAACCCACCGCTGTTGAATACTATATGCAATATCTGTATGTAACATTGTTGAGAAAAAAAATACACGCAAAATGAAAAATAAAGAATGTTAAAAACAAAACAAAAACAAAAGGACTTAAAGATGGGCAGGTTGGCAGGTTTATTTTTTTTATATAATTAAGTTCCTAGAATACCTATTTTTTTTTGTTTGCATTTTTGTTTTTTATCTCACGGTCCACAAGTCTATTGACAAGTCAAGTACGACAGGCTCTTTTCCATGTGAGTGTGCACATTGTGACTCTACACCTCCTGTTCTATGCACTATCATATTACACTATATATGTTTTATTATTTTTACAGCTCTGTATTGCTGTGTTAACCCTTAGCGGTAAGTGTCTATTTATCTTGTTTAAAGCTCCACAATTACAACTAGTGGTGAAACTTATATTTTATCACATAGGCTGTATTAATTTCATATTCTATTGTGCATTCCAAGTGGTAGCTGCTATTAAATAATTGCACTTTATCAGATTACAAGTGCCTTTTTTTGGTGTTCACTTTTTATGTTTGTTTATTGTACTACTGTGCTGCCTGAGTTTGAAGTTTGTATACAGCCAATCTCAAATTCTAGATTATGTGATTGGCACAAAAATAAGGTGTGAAACGCAGAAGCAAATACATGGAGGTGGATGTCTGTGTCCCTGCAAGTCAAAGGCACTACCATCAGCTCTACCGCGCAGGCTTGCTGTCTAGGTGTTCTCTTTGACTCCAACCTTTCCGTCACCCCTCATGTCCAATCAATCGCCAAATCCTACCGCTTCCATCTAAAAAAACATTGTGCACATTCGACCATATTTTACGCCTGATACGGCAAAGATGCTTGTCCATGCCACTGTCCTCTCTCGCCTGTATTACTGTAATCTGCTTCTCAATGGTATTAGGTGTTCCCAACTTGCCCCGTTACAGTCTATAATGAATGCGGCAGCAAGGCTCATCTTCCTTTCCGCCCACACCTCCCACGCACCCCCCCTTTGTCAGTCCCTACATTGGCTTCCCATAAAATATAGGACTCAATTTAAGATCCTGATACTTGTTTACAAATCTCTACACAATACTGCTCCGAGGTACTTATCCTCACTAATACGCAAATATGTCCCATTAGGTGCTGTGCTATGCCGGAGACCTACATCTATCCTCAGTTCATACTTCTGCCTCTGATGCTCACCTTAAAGACTTCTCTAGAGCTGCACCATTCCTATGGAACGCCCTTCCCCTCTCTGTTAGACTTTCACCCAATCTCCACTCTTTCAAAAAATCTTTGAAAACTTACTGCTTTAGGAAAGCATATCAATTAAACTGTGAACAGCTTTCCCTCTTCGCATCCTGATTCCTCTCCTGAATCTGTCATCAAAACACTAAGCCCTCAATGAACATTATCCTAGCAACCTACTTTTCTACCCTACCCTTACCTTTTGTGTCACTTTACCCCACTCCCTCTAGCATGTAAGCTCATTGAGCAGGGCCCTCAATTCCTCTGTTCCTGTTCGTCCAACTTGTCTGGTTACAAATACATGTCTGTGAGTCCACCCATTGTACAGCATTACAGAACTTGTTGGCCCTTTATAAATAATAATAATAACAATAGAGTATATTATTTGCTATACATGACTGATATCAGCTTGAGGCCTCTGTAATGATAGTAGACACCAGATATCTACTTGGAACATACTGATACATTGCCTGGCTCAGAACATGGTTTCCCTTTCATACCTCAAATATTCATATACTGTCCTAATAAATGTATTTCCTAGTATTCTAGTATTTCATTTTGCTGTTATCTATGTTATCAGTTCATAACTCATGTACTACTTGCTTAATCTTCCATGATCCAACTATCTTTCTGCTTTTTCCTTTGGTGGTTTTACCTTCCTCTCCATCTCCCCCTGGAACTTTCTCTACTGCCGGGGAGAGAGACCGACCATCTCCAGTCCCTCAAAGTCATACTGCGGCTGGGGAACGAGATTGGTTGTCTTCGCTCCCTGCACCTCACACTGCCGCTGGGGAACGAGATCGGTAGTCTCCGCTCCCTGAACCTCCCACTGCTGCTGGGGAGGAAGGACGGAACCCTTCTCTCTCTAGACCTCCTGTGTGAAGTCTATCAAGTCTCCAGTCTTTGGAACCTGCTGCTGGGGAGCAAGCAAGACCAGTTGTCTCAGTACCCAGGAATTCACACTGCCTTTGGGGAGGAAGAACTGAACACTTCTCTCCCTGGACCTCCTGTGTGAAGTTTATCAAGTCTCCAGCCTCTGGAACCTGCTGCTGCAGTGTTGGTATTCCCCACCGTGCCCTCTCGCTTGCTAGTTCTGCAGTGCACTGCAGGTGCTCGGCCACTATTTTCTTTGTGTGCCGTCCGTATTTCTCAGTGGGGTTTGCCCAATCTCTCTGAGCTAGGACCTCTAAAATGGTCCTGGCCATGATTTCTGCTGAGGGTTTTTCTCTCTAGTGCGCCAGACGACGGGCCATCTCTTTGTCATAGGCATCCTCACTGTAGCTGGGCGCCATGCTTGTTCTATTAACGAATCGCTGGTTCCGTTCGGCTGGGAAGTATGATCACACCGCTTGTCACCAGTTGTAGCGGACCCCTGGTAACCCGACCGTTTACCCCCGCTAGTCTCTTCCTTCAGCCACTCAGGATCCACTTTAGAATATACAGAGACCCATTCCCCCCAGTAACTGGACGACACACAGCTCTGGGAGTACAACAATGGCTGAACTCTGTTTATTTTGTCACACGTGGTTTTACATGCACAGACCCATACATGGGTTCTCCAACACAAAACAACAGGGGTTTCAATCCCAAGAAGCTGATGGGGGATTGAAGAGGGACAAAGCAGCCAGTTCAAACTGGGCTGGCCGTTTCCCTGTGGCAAAACCCTGCTGTGACAGACAAAGGAAGGGGGAGGGGGAGAGGCACAGACAAGCAATACATTTCACTTAACTATACTTTACAGAGCTGCTGCCCCCCTTTGTTTGCATATACAGGCACATGTAAAACAGTCCCAAAAATGGCGTTGCAAGCTTTTGGCCTGCGCCAAACAAATCAGGCCATCCATCACATATCTCCCCCCACAGAAATAGACAGCGGGTACAAGGGGATATGGCACTCAGTGACAGTGATTAGGAGGCCAAGCAATCAATGCCAGAATATGGCACATCAGTCACAAAAAAACTGCAAAATTAAGTATCATATAAAGGGGAACAGTATGAAAAAATAATGACAGCATAAGGCATGTTAGGGGAAATCACAATAACAGTGTGCAATAGCCATAATTTGAATGCAAAAAAAAAAGAATAGGCTCAAAAATAAGCACTGAACTAAATTGGCGGTCCTGTAAACCACTTCATATCTCCCAAAATATTTATAATAATTATAAGATTCACTTTGTTGGAATTTATGCCAAGAAAGAGATTTGCAAGCATTGAGTATTATCATTTATAAATTGTCAGCATATTGTTAAATGGGTGTATAATCAATTATTGGGCTGGACATACAAGAATAAAAGGATATTCTGTTTGTCTGTCTATCTATCTTTCCATTTGATATGCACTAACTAGCACTTGCATGGTGAAAAGTATTTCTATTACGAAACACAAGTTAATGAAACCAAAAAAGTATTCATCCTTGTTGGTATGAAACCCTGAGATAAGCTCTGGTGATACGACTGTATTCAGAAGTCCCATAATTAGTTAATTGGGATCTACCTGTGTGCAAGTCATGGTATTTATATTGATGGTGTTTACCATACGTTCTACTGGTACTAATCGCCTAGTACATTTTCTGGAAAGGTGGGAATTAATTGCCAAAGCAGAAATAGAAAAATTAATCCGGCAAGTGAAATCTCCTTTGTAGTGTTTAAGGGATGTACAATTGTTCTCATTAGTGATTCTTATTTTCTAAAAATAATCTTGGACAGACCATCAACAATAAAAAATAAAATGGATCAACGTTGCTTCATTTCTAACCCATTACACAGCAAGGTAAAAACCAAAAGGTTCTGTTATTGGCCTGAACCAACAGAAATGATATACTACAGATATTCTGTTATCAGAATCTAGTCCGGGGTGCATTTGTTTGCGGAACTCCAGTAAGGGTAAGTCAAATAATTCCAACTTACAACACCATTAATAGAATCTACCTTTTATGGTATTTTCTATTTGTGGTAGCCTTGTTCCTCTTTTTGTGAAGTTCAGATAAACTGCTGCATTTTAAATAGCCAGAGAGGCTAAGTCATTCCCACTACAATTCAATTCATGTGATGTTCTGTCCATCTGTGTCCACGTGCTATTATTTGCTAACCCATTGCATTGGTGGGTATATTTAACAATCTTCTCTTTTAGAAGAAACAATAGCTTCAATATCTCTTTAAGTATGTAGCTTAAAATATTTTTTTTTAGAAATGTGACATCCCCTAAGGACTGTGATGCAATGCTGGTGATATGTTTGTAGAGATCATTGAGAAACGTACTTTTCCTGTTTTAGAATAAACATCAACAGGGGATTTCAGTAACAAAGATCCCCTACTTCACACAAATGGCGTGTGAAGTTGCTTTCATTGACCACAGTGTATTAATGAGAAGTTAATTAAGTAAATATGAATTCATTAATAAAAGAAATAGAGCTAAAAAGAGACAAACAGAGAAAAAGAAGTATAGCTAGTAATGAAAAAGCATGTGTACTAGACATCAGCAGACCATATCCGAGGTTTGTGTACAAATCAACTTATAACTAGGAGACGTATCACATATAGAGAGCACCAACACTCCAAGGGTAAGAAAATACACCTTCAATAGAAAAAAATATTTTTTTATGAATTTCCATGAAATTGGCTTTAGGAATAATTGATTAAGTGCTTACGAATGAGTGCTGGTTTAGCACAAAATGCGTAAAGCATGGGAATATGTGCAGGGTGATTTGTGTGTGAAATTTTGTTTATATGGATCTTCAACAGGGCCCGACTGGGGATACAAAGCAACCCAGCCCCATAAGTCACTGCGCCATATATTGTTGCATGTAATATGTAAGGCTATGTCTTGCCATGACAGATGATTGAGTAATATATATATATATATATATATATATATTGCTTTTTCTAATATAAAATATTGGTCCTTTCAGGGTAAAACGTTTAATTATACAGTAAGCATACTCACATGCAGACACAGGCAATTTCAATGACATCTCAATGACACACACAAGCTCATTGATACACAGCCTTATAGACAAACAATCTCACTGATAGACATCAGCTCATTGACATAAAAACACAAGCTCACTCACTAGCAGGCACACGCATGCAAGCAAGCTCGCTCACTAGCAGACGCACACACACAGCTTAATGTAGTGGTACTGGTGTCTATAGCATGTCCCTACAGGCTTTTCAATGTCAACACTGACTTTTCAGAGAAAAGGCAGTGTTTACGTTGCTTCAAAGTGACACTGCTAGTGACAGTCACTCAGACGGTCACTAGAGGTGCTTCCTGTGTTAGTGCACCTACATTCAGGGCCTCCACACTCTGTAGGTGCTGAACGTTCCCAATAGAGATACATAGATTAAATGCATCTCTATGAGGAGATGCTGATTGGAGTGGTGTTTTGCAGCCAATCCTATGGCAAAGCATTGGATTGGCTGAGATCATCAAGCTTGATGATCTCAGCTATAGAGGCAGGGCCAGTCGAGTAGAGACCAGCACGCTGCATGGGGAAAAATACACCATGACAGACACAGAAACACACATATACCATGACAGATACACACCCCATGACAGACACACACACACCATGACAGATACACACCCCATGACAGACACACACCATGACAGACCATGACACAGACAGGCCCACACACACACACCTGGCACAGACAGGCACACACACCATGACACAGACAGGCACACATACCATGACACAGACAGGCACACACACAACACACCATGACACAGACAGGGACACACCCCATGACGGACAGACACACACCCCATGACGGACAGACACACACCCCATGACGGACAGACAGATACACACCCCATGACGGACAGACAGACACACACCCCATAACGGACAGACAGACACACAACCCATGTTGGACAGACACACACGCACACACCATGACACAGACAGACACCATGACACACACACACATCATACAGACAGACACACACCATACAGACACCATGACACAAACAGACAGACACACATCATACAGACAGACACCATGACACACACACACACACACCATACAGACAGACACACACCATACAGACACCATGACACAGATAGACAGACACACACACACACACACATCATACAGACAGACACACACCATACAGACACCATGACACAGACAGACACACACCATACAGACAGACACCATGACACACACACACACACACCATACAGACAGACACACACACACCATACAGACACCATGACACAGACAGACAGACACACACACACACACCATAACAGACAGACAAACTCACACTGACACATTACTAATACCTGCCAGGTGGAGGTCTTCTGGAGGCTGCTGGGGAGGTCTGCTGGTGGCCGCTGGGGGACTTGTACTGGCGGCCGCTGGGGGACTTGTACTGGCGGCCGCTGGGGAGGTCTTCTTGCGGCCAATGGGGGACTTGTACTGGCGGCCGCTGGGGGACTTGTACTGGCGGCTTCCGGCGCCGGTCTCATTCAGCTGAGCGCTGGGGAGCAGACCCAGGTGTCTGCCCGGCCCCAGGTGCCGACGGCCCACCGGGAAATTTCCCGGTATCCCGGTGGGCCAGTCTGGCCCTGATCTTCAATTATTCCTTAAGTCCATTCTGCGGAGATTCTTTACAAAAATGTCTAATAAAGGAGTATCTATTTATCCTTGGTGTTGATACTCTTTATATCAAAGTATAGATAGTACCTTAACTCTTAACTTAACTTTGCCTTGCTATAGCCACCGCTCATACTAATCTTATATGTGATAACTATGCGTGTTATTTCACTGAGATTAATCAGTTAAGGAATTATTTATCTTCCCTTCACTCCCTTCTCTCTCAACCTGGCATGGACTGTGCTTCTCCAACCCTTCAGGTCTTCTCCCCGACTACTAAACAGGAGATGTCTGCACATCTCATTTGCTCTTGTTCCACCACTTGTCCCCTTGATTCCATTCCCTCTCACAGTATCAGATCTCTCTCCCCTTGTCTTGTGCTTGTTTTCTTTCTAACATTGACACTAATTCATAGGTGCACCCCTTTTAAGCAACTTCGCTCTGCCTGTGACCTACTCCTGTGCACTCCTCGTACCCATACTGGTAACTCTTGCATACATGATTTCTCGTGATCAGCTTCCTTCCATCAGATTATCCCCTAGTCTTCAATCACTTTTTAAAACATTACCTCTTAAGAATAATCTATGGAATCCCGGGGTAACTGTCATTCCTCAAACCTACATCTTACTCTCTCTTAGGTCTCAATTTAAAAATGTTGTATAAACTTTTTAAAAGATTTATCTACACAAATTCCACAAGACTTCTGTTCGTAAATAATTTGGAATGTTTATCCAAAAATATTAAAATGGAATCATTTTTTTTACTCCAAAACGATGTAATCAATGCGATTATTAGTGGGTGCATTCTCCACTAGACTCTTACCTTTCAATCCACCTACTTCTCCACCCTGTCACTTGGGACTCAATCTAATAAGCTTTCCGAGTGATTCAATTCTGATAAAAAAGTTTTCAAAGGATTTATCTACATACAGTATGTCACCATAAAAGTGTCTCATTTCTTGTTAAATTCTCCCTTAATAATATTGTAAAGTGCTTGGGAAGTTGGCACTATATAAATGCCAATAATACTACTTTGTGTGGATAAATAAATGGTTTGATTGACACTGGAAAGTAAATACAATTTCACTGTTTAAAATCAAAAGAATATTTATAAAATGATTAAACAATAGTACAAAAATTGCAGGCTCAATAAGCCTCTCGATAAGCCGTTATTGATGTGGACTGAAGTTTTGTCGTTAACAAATTTAAACCTCTGTAGTTTAGAAAAATGTCACATCGGATGGGATATGATAACATTATAGAAATATATCCGTGGCCTATGCAAACTATTGGGTGAAAATCTATTCACAAACCGGAATTTATATAGGACACGAGGTCATGTGTTTAGACTGGAAGAAAGAAGATTTTGTCTAAGGCAAAGGGATTTTTTAACGTAAGAACAATAAGGATGTGGAATTCTGTGCCTGATGAAGTGGTTTTATCAGAGTCTGTACAGATGTTTAAACAGCAACTAGATGCATACTTGCAAAAACAGGATATTCAATTATATAAATTTTCAACTGTAGTGTAATAGCGTCTTGATCCAAGGATAAATCTGGGTCAAGAGGGAATTTTTCCTAGTTTGTTGCAAAATTGGAAGTGCTTCAAACTGTGCTTTTTGCCTTCTTTTGGATCAACAGCAAAAACAAATGTGATGAAGGCTGAACTTGATGGACACGTCTCTATTGAGGCTATGTAATTATATAACTATGTAACTTCTTGACAAGGACTTCAAAACACTTTTCTTACAAATAATCATTAACCAAAAATATTTTAAGTGTTTGCGCTTAAGTAGAACAAACACCTCCCCCAACTTGATAATGTGTACAATTGTAAAAATTGTGGCGTTTTTCTTTTGTCATTAAGCTTGCAACATCAGCTTATTGATCACAACATTGCAAGATTATAATAAAATCACAGTTTAGGCCCAGTTATAAGATGATAATGTTTTACGATTTTGAGCAATTTCACAACTGCCTCACAATATTGCCATGAAAAATTCTCACTTCATAATAAAGTTAAATAAAGTACTACATTGATAGTGAAAACTGTAAGACAGATGAACATATACATATTGCAATCAGTATTAGGCAGAAATAAAAAATACTAAACATGTTGAAGGCATTTGTGGGAAAAGGACTAAATGAGCAGGAAGATTAGATCAACATGCAGCCCATTCATATTATACTTACATTATTAACCGATAACGGTCATCACATTTTCACTTCTCCTTTTTTTTTTTTTTTAAAGGTCAATTACATTTAATGAACCTTTATGATATTGTTTTTTTTAATTATGTAGATTTATTTTGTAAAAAATTTTTTAGAAAATGTCACGCTTGATGTTTTGTTTTGTTTTTAGCAAATGTCACGCTTTTATCAGGCTGAGCAGACATGTTGGATCAGACTCTATCTTTTTATGACCAACTGCTGCTCAGCCTAACGACTGCTGTCTGTATAGTTTTGCAGTAGCAGTAGGCAAGGTAGGTCGAGCAGCAGTTTGTCAGAAAACAATAGAGTCTGATCCAACATGGCTGCTCAGCTAGATAAAAAAAAAGTAAAACATTTTCTGCGGGTCCGCCTTCTCTCCTCCCCCGCAGGTGCCAGACAGCAGGGAGACCTAATGTGCATGCGCAGCAAGGGCCCTACTCGCATTAGGATTTCCCCATAGGAAAGCATTATTCAGTGCTTTCCTATGGGGTTTTGGGTGATGCTGGATGTCCATAGCATACCATAAGGACGTCCAGTGTCAGCTAGGCGACCAAAAGTCGCCTAACTGCCAGGAAGCTGTTAGACAGCCACTAGAGGTGGAGTTAACCCTAGCAGGTAATTATTGCAGTTTCTTAAATACTGCTCTGATTACCTGCTCAGGGTTAAGAGACTTGGGACACTGCATCCAGACCACTTCAATGAGCTTAAGTGGTCTGGGTGCCTATAGTGTCCCTTTAGAGGTCAATTCACAGAGCAGGAGATAAAATGTCTAAAGTAAGTTAACATCTGATTTTAAAACTAAATTATATTCTTTTCATGTAGGCTGTATGTGTCACAGCCAGGGGAGGTGCGACTAGGGCTGCATAAATAGAAACAAAAGTGATTTAACTCATAAATGGCAGAGAATTAAGTAATGAGATTTATACACAAAAACCGCTTCATTAAGCTAAATTTGTTTTGGTGACTATAGAAGGTAAGTACAACTTTGTTTTTTTAATGCACCCAGGGCATCTAAATAAGAATAAGGATGGGGCACCATAGCGTTAGGAACACAGATTTGTATTCCTAATGCTATAGAGTTACTTTAAGGTGTCCGCTCATCCCTATGTGCCATAAAAATGAATAAAATAAATAATTTACCTTTCTCCAGTTACATTGCCACATGCACATTCAAGATTCCCCATAAGAAAACATTGTACTCAATGATTTTTTATGGGGTTCCACGTAACATAATCGGGTTTTACTCAGTGTAGAGGAAGCACTACTAATGGCTATCAGTATGACCGCCACTAGAGATGGACTTAAACCTGCAATGTAAACATTGCACTTTCTAAAACAAGTACACTGCTTAACACTGCACAAATGAAGTGGTCTGGTGACTTTAGTGTCCCTTTGAAGAGTAAAATATATATTAATAAAACACCCACACAGGTCATATAATAAACAATGCCAAGAAATGTAACAGAAAGTCCCCATTTATCTGAATTTCCCCCAGCATACAGAACTGGCACCTGGGTAAATTCTTGCTGATTTTGTAGGTATAAGGTCCCACATATAAAACCAGGGCCGGACTGGCCCACCGGGATACTGGGAAATTTCCCGGTGGGCCGTCGGCACCTGGGGCCGGGCAGCCAGCTGGCTCACCTGCGGCCGCAGAGGGAGTTCCTTTGGCGGCCGCAGGGTTTGCTGGCTGTTCTTGCGGCCACAGGGGGAGCTGGCTGTTGTGTCTCTTCTCCCCCTCCCCTGCGCGCTGCTTAATGAGACCGGGGCCAGAGTATGACGTCATATTCCGGCCCCGGTCTCATTAAGCGGCGCCCAGGAGAGGGAGAGCAGAGACACAACAGCCAGCTCCCCCTGCGGCCGCAAGAACAGCCAGCAAACCCTGCGGCCGCCAGAAGAGCTCCCCACAGGTAGAAATTGTGTATGTGTGTGTGTGTGTGTGTCTGTGTCATTGTTTGTGTATCTGTGTCGTGGTGTGCGTGTCACTGTCTGTCATGGTGTGTGTGTGTGTGTGTGTGTGTGTGTATGTCTGTGTCATTGTGTGTGTCTCTGTGTCATGGTGTGTGTGTCACTGTCTGTCATGGTGTGTGCGTCTGTCTGTGTCATGCAATGTGTGTCTATGTCATGGTGTGTGTGTGTGTCTGTCATGTAATGTGTGTATGTGTGTGTCATGGTGTGTGTGTTTGTCTGTGTCATGTAATGTGTGTCTGTCTGTGTCACGGTGTGTGTGTGTCTGTGTCACGGTCTCTCTGTGTCGTGGTGTGTGTGTCTGTGTGTCACGGTCTGTCTGTGTTATGGTGTGTGTGTGTGTGTCAAGGTGTGTGTGTCTTTTTTAAGGTTTGTGTCTGTCACGGTGTGTGTGTCTGTCTGTGTCATGGTGTGTCTGTCTGTCATGGTGTGTTGTGTGTTTCTGTCTGTGTCATGGTGTATGTCTGTCATGGTATGTGTGTGTGTATGTGTGTTTTTACTCACTTTTTTTTTTTCCCATGTCATGCTGGTCTCCCCTCACTTGGCCCTGCCTCTACGGCTGAGATCATCAAGCTTGATGATCTCAGCCAATCCGCACTGACACAGGAAGCACCTCTAGTGACCGTCTGAGTGTCTGTCACTAGGAAGCAATGTAAACACTGCCTTTTCTCTTAAAAGTCAGTGTTTACATTGAAAAGCCTGCAGGGACAAGCTATAGACACCAGTACCACTACATTAAGCTGTGTGTGTGTGTGTGTGTGTGTGTGTGTGTGCCTGATACTGAGTGAGCTTGTGTTTTTATGTCAATAACCTTATGTATGAGGTTGTGTATCAATCAGCTTGTCAGTGAGATTGTCTGTGTCTGCATGTGAGTATGCTTACTGTATAATTAAAAATTTTACTCTGAAAGGACCAATATTTTATATTGGAAAAAGCTATATATATATATATATATATATATATATATATATAATATTGCCAGAGCTAGCACTCCAAGGACTAATATAAAATATAAATTTTATTACCTCCACTAAAACAACACAAGGTCAACGTTTCAGCTTGATGTCCTGACGAAAGCTTAAGGGGATCAAGCTGAAAGGTTGACCTTGTGTTGTTTTAGTGGAGGTAATAAAAGTTATATATTTTATATTAGTCCTTGGAGTGCTATCTCTGGCAATATTTTTTGCATTTTTGGCTGACAAGCACCGGGCATTGAATATTGAATTGGTGGAGTGCAAGATCTGTTTGGTTTTTTATATATATATATATATATATATATATATATATATATATATATCTCTCAATCATCTAGGGTTGCAAGACATAGCCTTACATATTACATGCGACAATATATGGCGCAATGACTTATGGGGATGGCATAGATTTTTGTAAAGTTAATTAGGGGATACATTTTTTCAATGCTATGTGTCACAGATGGCATAGTTCTATACATAATGTCCTGCTTCCTTACTGCACTATCAGAGAAAGCTATCTATCCCTCCCAACCCTTGGGCTATCGCAGACAGGATGAGAAGCATATTAAAATTTGGTCATGATGATATGGTATATCATTTGTGTGTTGTGAGGAAGTTATAGATAATAAATATATAAATCATATTACTTTATCAATATGATCCATATGTAAAATAAGGCTATGCTTTGACTACAAGTCTTATTTCTTGGAGACTACCTCAAAGAGTCCAGTAGAAGCGGATTGCTGGTTTTATTTAAATATAAACCTTAATGCATGTGTTTTTATTTTTTATTTTATTTTTTTTTAAATTTATTTTACTAGTTAGCTTTATTGATTTCATGTAAAACATCACAGCATATAGAATTGAAATTGATGGATTTTTCTCATAAACAAGTGAAAACACTGAATACATTATAAAAACCAATAAAAATGTTTATTAATATGCCAGGAAATATCAGATACAGCTCAGTAGTACCATGGAAATATTTGGGAAGGGTATTGGTATTATAGAATACTGTGTCCAAAAAATGCAAATTTTTGTGTGGCTTACTCCCCCAATGGCTTCTCCACTTGATACATTGGGGGGCAATTGTGAATTAAACCAAGACTATAAAAAGTGACATTTTGTTGTATTATGTTCAATGAAGACTTTCAAAAGATATTCTGAGTCCTACATACCATTCCTCTCTTTCAGATGATTAAAATTCAGGTAACAGAAACAACGGCAAGTTAAAATACAGTTTCATAAACTTGCTGGTTATATCTGACAACCGCAGGCCACACTTCCTTCCCTATATCTACTTGAATGTTCAATGCCACTTCAAAATAATGTAACTTACAACAGGTAGTGTGAAGAAGAAAAAAAAAATTTTTGTCTGTTTTCAGCAGGGTAACGATCTCATTGCCAGTCCAAGAAACTTAAAAAGACGAGGTTATTCACATAAATTGTCAAATCAGCGTGGCCAAAATGAAACAAATGTTGACCTAAAATTATGGTAAAACTCTGTTTTGCAGTGATAAAGATTAATAGACATCTGGCATCAAATTTTCATCTATCGTTTTTAAAAAGTTAATTACATTTACTGAAACTGATTTTTCAAAAATGAAATATATTGATTTGGGGGGGGGGAGGATATTTCACGTCTTATCTGGATAAGTAGCATATTTCGGTCAGATTCTACTGTTATCTGACCAGCTGCCCAGCCTAACCTGCATGCTACTGTTATTGTTCTTTCACGTTTCCCCAAGCACTTACATAGATGGAATAAAAATAATAATAATGAGAACACCAAGAAGGCTTATATTTACTAACAGACTGCCCTTGTTCAATTGGGATAGGGTTGGCAAAAACTATAGCACATATGATGGTTTGTCAGCTTCCAAGTTGGCAGAGCATTATAGGATCTACATTTTGGCCACTTGACTGAACTGATCTTTAATATTTGGTTTTTTTTCTTTAAACATTTTATTCGTAATAAATAATATCTTGCACTGTACAAAAATGTATTCATTGTTATAAACTTGAGAAA
The DNA here is from genome assembly GCA_933207985.1 of Pelobates cultripes. NCBI lineage: Eukaryota > Metazoa > Chordata > Amphibia > Anura > Pelobatidae > Pelobates > Pelobates cultripes. Next base: position 67,025,456 of record OW240917.1, on the reverse strand, counting down.
CTAGTATTTATGTGTTACTGCCAAAATGATATCTAAACGGATATTCCTTTATTATTTTTACACTTATATTTAAATAACTTGCTTTTTCTTCAAGGGATTACTACAGGTGATCAAAATGTTTTTGTCCTCAGACCTCCACAGATGTAATAAATCAGGGAACATCAGGTGAGAATGACGTATGTAACCAAACATAATATAAAACGAACAGCAAATATTACAATAAACAAACTATAATCAAACTAATCACTGGTCTTTCTTTTTTGTTATTTGTAATAAATAATATAAAAGGCTGTGAGCGTTGTAAAGATGAAAGATTTTGGTACCAAATTAATTCATTTTGGAAATGTAAAGGGATGCAATACCTCTGAGAAATACCAAGTCGCATAGACTAAGAATAACTTGATTTTGATTTGGAGAGGTGGGTCCACTGTAGGAATGAACTGTTTGCATGTTTGGAGAAGTTGTTTAAAGTGTATCTCTTTACTAAGTAGGATTTGAAACCCATCCATCGAAAAAGGTAAGCAAGCTCGGCTTTTAACATGGTCAATAGAGGTTAAGATTGTTGACTATAGACCCGAAGAATTAATTTTTGAAATACTCCTAATACTAGTGGAATACATGTTTTGTTAAGTAGAATGTATGATGGTGATGTAGAAGAAATTGGACCAAAGCAAAGTTGAGGGTAAGCATTAATTCAGGCAAAGAGTGGTTATGAAGATATACTTAAATAATTTCCAACAATTTCAAAGAATCAATGATATATATTTATATATGCCCTTTCACACTTACATTTAAAACATACTGTGCAGTGCGCTATCTCACTCGCCTATAGCAAATACTCTGCTAAGTGTATATAAAGGATAGTAAGCTTCATCACCATTTTAATATGTAAATGTTATTGGACGATGTGTGTTATTATCTTTGTGTTTTGTAAAACAATTTTATTGGGGAGTGAATTTTTGTAGAAAGGTTAAGACACTGTACTAACCCTTTCACTGCTAAGAAGTAACAATTACTGTTTTAAAAAGTAACAATAAATCCTAGGATTTATAGTGAAACATGAATTATGAAATACAGTAAATTTTATACATGAAAAGTCAAAGCAAGTGCTACAGGACCATTCTGCTGGATCCATGGTGATTGCTCCTTATTTAGGTCTTTGTCCCAGAATAGTACCTGTGTTTTGCCTTGATAAATCTCCCCCATGATGCTTAGTTAGTATTATGGATAAGGACAAGGCAACGAGTTGTATATAGACTGCTGTTCACGGAGAAACAAAAAATAAAGCCAGGCACAGAATTTGTCGTTAGCATTTAAATAAATGCTAATAATAATCACTATTTTATTTCTTTATCTGTTTCATAAAACTTACAGGGAATAAATTATCACTAATAGAATGGTGTCCTACACCCCCCGAAGGTTTAAAACATGCATCAATTGCAATAGTGAAAACACCATAAAAACAGTCAAGCACCCTTGTCCTACACCAGGGATAGGCAACCTTCAGCACTCCAGATGGTTTGGACTACATCCCCCATAATGCTCTGTAACCCATAGTGCTAGCAAAGCATCATGGGAGGGGTAGTCCAAAACATCTGGAGTGCCAAGGTTGCTTATGCCTGTCATACACCATTAGCAATGCTTCAGAATGCAGACTCCCAAAATGCCAGCACAATGTGTAAAATGGACTAGTATCTGGCTTTAACACCAAATGCAATATATACAATTGACTATGTTAAACGAGGCATCAGTGCGTACAATCAAACAGTAACAAAGATGTAGCAATAAAAATATATATTTTAAAAGGATGATTGAAATTAATAAAATGACAAAATGTGGACTGTTTTCAAAAGTATAGCTGAGGGGTTCCCAATATTTGTCACTCCAGATGGTGTGGACTACATCTCCTCTGATGCTTTTCCTGCATTATTACTGTTAGAGCATTATGGGATTTGTAGTCTACAACATCTGAAATGTGGATGGTTGCCTTCCCCTAGTTTATTTAGTGCAGGCTAACCTCTAAAATGATCTTTCTTGGAGATGGTATACTCTGAATACCTGGCTGTAACGCACGAGAGTTTGCAAAATACATGTGTTTTCACATCTGAGAAGGCACTCATGAACAAGGAATTGTAAATATGTGTGTTTAGCATTCCTCTCTGAATTTAAGCCAAAGTAGAAGAACTGTGAACAGTATCCAACTGGTTTAATAGAAAATTCTGCTATATTTAAAGTTGGTTCTGAAGTCCTCACAACCTGCTGTGCATATAACTGAATTAAAATAAATATATATTCTCTAACTGAACTGGACATTGATTTTTTTTTTATAAGAAGACAAGATACTGTGTATAATATGAAGTATGATTAAGGTCAATATCTTATTTTTTCATCACAGCGATCACATATGATCCATAATAAATGTTTGGCGGTATTGTAAAAGACACATTTTTATTATTATTTATATATTGCTATAAACTAATTATAAAATTACCTTAACATCAAAATATATGAAATATTTTTAAAGATTTGATAGAAACATTTATATTTCTATGTAGTTTTATATGTGTCACTGTTAGGAATCAGATGCCTTAAGACAAAACCAAAAAAACAACTTTTTGATGTTGTGACTTCAAAAATGAGCAGACAACTTAGATTTGTAGCTTTGTAGAAAAATGGAGCACATTTATTTTATCGCATCAGTTTACGAGTTACATCAGGTAGGAGATCATTGCGATCTGCGTTGCATCTTTACGTATTTAGGCAACACAAGAAAAAAAACAACAGTAATCACAATATATCACTTTTGTTAACAACTGTTATTTTTATAAATTAAAAAATTCAATTTCAAATGACTGTCCCAAACAAAATTACATTGACAAAATAAAAATGCATATAATAACTATAAAATGAAATGGGCACTTAGGGGTAAAAAAACATTTTCAATGGTTTTATTAGCGTGAACAAAATACCTTCAGTTTTTAGAAATATTTTTTGGACTTTCTTTTACTGATTTAAGATAAACAAAACTAATAGAACATAACATTCTACATAATACACAATAGACTTATTGTTTCTAGGAAACCGTGAGAAATCACCGAAATTGTAGAAATCCAAAATATTCTAGCCAAGATAAATGTAAGGGACATGTTAAGCTGTTGTGGGACCTTTTCAGATTTGATCATAGCATCTTTTCAGGTTTCAATGAAAAGTGTCAAACAAACCCTCTGGCTAAAACTCCAGTGACTCGATTTATTTTCAAACTAATGCTCCTGTCCTCATAAAACAAAGAACAGATGTGCTTTTGTACTATTGCTTATGTACATATTTAAATTAATAAATATTTGTTTTTTTACATTTTATAGTTTTTTTGTCACTTTATTCCCCCACTTTATTATTAAAGAAACTTTAGTTGCCTTCTTGATAGGTCATAGGTGTCAAAACCTATTTCAGCTGTGCAAAGTAGAATACAAATAATCTAAGCACCTTCGTAGGCTTGGGAATGTAGTAATAAATTAAATTAAAAGTTAAGACGGTTTTACTGCAAGTCGTATAAAATGTTCATTAGAAGTCAATTGGAGAAGTGTTTCAATCAAGATCTTTGAGGAAGTACATACATTTATCTCCATGTAGACAAAACATATCACGCCATATACTCAAATAATTTTGCACTCATTTACAGAAAACCGTTTTCTTCTAGCTCTCTTTTTAGCCTGATTGACTGCTGTCCTCACTGCACACTCAAACACTTGCTGGACCCCTCTGTTGCTTAGAGCAGAACATTCCAAGTAACCTTTGGCTTTTACATCCCGAGCCAGTTGTTTTCCATCCATCGAGTTAATGCATGGTATCCTCATTTGATCCATTTCCCTTTGGTCAGTCTGAGTTGCTATCACTAGCACTGGAATGTTCGGTAAGTGTTGTCTAACTTCAGTAATCCACTTGTTTCTCACATTCAAAAAAGAAGCATGGTTGGCCACGGAGAAGCACAATAGGACAATGTCCGCATGCTGAAACGATAAAGGACGGATGCTTTTGAAAGCATCATTGCCTGCTGTGTCCCAAAGTCCAAGGCTGATCTGAACACCGTCCATAAATACATCAACACCTGTATTTTCATAGACCGTTGGCCTGTAAGAGTCTGGAAAAGCCTCAGATGTGAATCGGACAAGAAGTGCAGTCTTTCCTACAGCAGAATCACCCACCAGTACACACTTAATGGCATTCATCTTGTTAGCTGTACAATGGCTGTCTGTTGACAATACTATATCTAAACACTAAAGTCTTTTAAAGTTCACCTAATCACGATTATGAAGAATCCATTAGTTGTCCAACAAACCCTTCTTAGCAAACCTTAGAAAGCACAATGTAGGAAGCTGTTCAGGTTCTTCACGGATTCAGGTATCTAGGGAGGAAGAAGAGAAGAATTGCATATGAGATAAAACACACAAAGTAATCAACCGACAAAGAACATACACAACCAGAAATATAAAATAGGAGTCAACTTTCAGTCTGCATCCATTTGTTCCGAATATTATTCACATTAAATAGCCAAGGTGGGAAAAATTGAGGAAGAATAATACTAAATATATAGAAGTGATGATGAGTTTAACAATATGATCAAAAAAAATGTGTGTGCAATCAAGTATGTTTTTTGTTTTTAATTCATCCTCAGATAATATCAAGTAAGTATTAGATGTCAACATTAACTTAATACACGTGACAACACATATAATGCAAAATGTTTTATGGCATGAAAAACATGCATTACACATTAAGTTAAGATCTAAATTATTCCATCCAGACGGGCCCAGCACAGACCCAACCAGGGAGACCCCTGGACCATGTCCCCCAGCTGCCCGCAAGATACCCCTCGTGTCCGTGAATATCAAAATCGCACGTTACAAGACCCCTACCTCAGCCCGCACCTTGCCAGTAATATGCACCACACTAATGCCGCAGTGCACGGCTAACCCTCGCCACACACTGCCCCGCAAATTACGCACCCAACCATAATGTAAAACACAGCTGACAATGCCAAATATGTGATCTGTACGATTGTTAACTGCAGCCAGACCTGCATACCTGGCTGGCCCGCCCAGCGATATACTCTGTCTTGTTACAGCTTCACTTTACCTGTACTTATGGAATGCTATCAATAAAAACTTTGAATAATAAAAAAAGAAAGATCTAAATTATACTTTTTTTCTAATAAGGAGCAAGCTCTATCATAAGTAATGAGGTTTGTCCCAGAAGCATAATCAGTTGAAAAACAAAAAAACACCATACTTATGAAATAAGTACTACGTACAAGAATCTACGTTTAGCTTGAACATTGGTGCATTAGACAGGTGTATCTGAAATACAAATCTGACCATTGTATATTCAGCCACTAAGTTACATTCATTAAAATGGCAACAACTAAATGCATATGTATTACAAAAACACTCAAGTACACCAAAGGAGAAGAGTGATAATACAGTAAATTGAAATAATAATAATTTTTAAAATAACTAAACTTTGGCACTGGATGATGTTTCAGGGCTAACATCAGAAAACTACAATTAGTTACAGTGGCAAATGGAGAAGTACATCATATAAAACGGTTATGAATAGAAAAGGGATGGAATATTGCTTTTTATGTTAATATCAATTAATTTGCATTATAATTAGTTAAAACTGCTGATGACTAGCAAATAGCAACTAACACACCAGTGAAGGTTATCTGAACAACCCCTAATATTTCCCATAATGCTCAGTAAGTCATCTGTACACCATGTTGCAAGTTTAAATCCTACTAACCAGTGACATATGGGAAAGATAGCTGAATAGATACACACACACACACACACACACACAAGATTCAGATGAACCCATCAATATATGTAATAGGATATTTAAACAAATGTATTTTACAGAAAGAAACAACTAGCTTTTGTAAAAGGTGTGTAATCTAATAGTTAGAGACACAGATTGTTACTAATTAGAATTTAAACGGCTACGTACGCCAAGATACTTAAAGCTTCTGTAACACATTGGGATTTTAGCACACATTACCCGGATACACCTTTACCGAGAGAGTCTCAAGAATTTTTTAACATTTTTTTTTTTACAATAATTTATCTAAAGGGAAAACAGTTTTCTTAATGAAGCTTTGAAATGTTTAGAAATATTAGTTACAAAAAAAAAAAAAACATAATTCATTAACATTTGTAAAAGCTTGGGAGACAGAAAGAGAGATATTGAAACATAAAAGTAGAAAGACTGAGATGGAGAAGGAGGGAAAGAGAAGGTGTAGACTCAGTGTATGTATTAAACGTATTAATGTATGTCCGCTTCTTAATATATGTAAACATATTGCTCTTGACACGTGAGATCTCAAAGACCCTTAATTGCCTCGTCTAATTATCCACTCACAAAAGAACGACTAAAGACTGTCAGGAAAACAGGTTTATTTACTAAAGAGAGATTTTTTTAGGAACCCAGTAAATTTCAAATTTGACGCCAAAGTAGCTAAACTGGATGCATAGTTAACTTGGTGAATGTTTCCAGTTGTATTTGAAATTTGCTTTGAACTCTTGACAATTCTTACTTTCGTGACTAAATCTATAACTATTCACTTAACTTCTAACTATCTACAAGTATATCTATATTAATGTATGTATATATGTGTTTGTGTATTCATGGATATAAATCCAAATAAAACAAAATTAGTATAAACAGTCGCACAAAATATTCATTTATCTACCTAATCGAATCTATTAATCTTTAATAAATTAATATAATTGGTCAACCTTATCTATCTATGTAATCTATGCTTAAAGTCATATAAACAAATACTCAAACACAATATGAATATACATCTGTCTGTATATAAATAAGTACACACATATATACTATATAGATACATATAGCTATAAAACTGAATATATACATCCATGTCGCATACAGTGTGTTGAATGGAGCAGTGTCTTCTATGATTAATATAGCTACTTACATAATGTATCTGTTGCTGGCTGTAAGAATTGACTCTGTCGTCTGGTGGTTTGTCGACCAACCCGGCGCCCATCCCCTCTGAATGCAAAGAGTCTCTGTAGGCCAATAACTCAGAGGTCTCTCTGATTACAAGAATGACTGTCGAGAGAACTCCCCATGACAGATTAATGTGGTGTGACTGACAGGAAGACAGCCTTTTAAAAAGAATCATACAGCCTAATCCACTTCCCTAAACCCATCTAGTTTTGCTCAAAGTAAAGAAGGCTAAGAAGCTCAGTATATGTTAAAGGATTTGGTCTAAAGGATGTAGTCCTGAAGCATATGTATTGCCATTTTTTTGTCATTTGCTTTCAAGAGAGAACTAGAAGTATAGATCAGGTCGCTTTGCATTTTATTATTATTATTATTATTATTATTTTATCAATACGTAGATCCAATGATTTACATATTTATCAAAAAGGTAGATCACCAGCTGTTGAAGAATTTTAAATTACCAACCGTAATGAGCATTTCTGATAATGGGTGTTGCAAAATAAATTTGAGAGGTCGAGATAAACTGGCGTATAGAGCATAGAGCTTTCTGCCTTCAACCTTGAATTTTATTTAGTAAAAAACTTTTAAAGGAGAGCCAAAGGAAGCTACCCTTGCTCGCAGGCGAGCATGCAAATATATTACTGCCATTTGCTAATGACAGAGAGAAACCGGCAATAAAACTGACCATACAATTGATTGTTAGATGCTGTTTTCATTGTAAATGGCAAAATGTTTATTCAACAAAAAGAAAAAAAATCTCTAATGAAGTTTGATAATCTTGGTTGCTAGATTCTTTATGATATTCTCAAGGTAGTAGAAAACCCTTCCAATGACTGCCTTGAAAATTACAGATGTGCAAATCTGGAGAAAAAAAACTATTATCTACCACTCCCAGGGCCAGTTTAACCCCTTAAGGACCAAACTTCTGGAATAAAAGGGAATAATGACATGTCACACATGTCATGTATCCTTAAGGGGTTAAACTAACCTAAACTCCCTAAGTAACTTGATCATTGATTTAAACCATTAACAGGGCTAGAAATTAATATAAACAACATAAGTGTCAGGGCCAAAATAACCAGATAGGACCCAGAGCAGCAAAAAAGTGGGAGGCTCCCATGACTATGACTTGGTAATTGCTGACGTGGTTAATATAGTTTTCATTTTTCTGGACCTACATGTTCCAATTTTAGTCTATCAAAACTCTGACTGGGTGCGTCCAACCCAATAGTCACTAAATAATTTAAACTTGTAATTATTTGACAAATGCACAGTAATATGTTATCAGGATCTGCAACCAGTTAAGCTTTGCATTCCATATTTATAATACTGTGACGGCTTTAGCAATTTATTAGTAAGTGAAATAATAATCAGGATGTAATTTATTTACCAGGCAGACAAATAACACAAGTTCAGAAAATCATGCCTTTTGCTTTACGTTGTGGGCAAATCTACATTCTAAATTCACTTCCTCTACAACAGGCACAGTCCACTTATACATATTTAAATGGTGCATGCCATAGGTAAAGATAAAACATAGAGTCTAAATCTGCTGGGATAATTATTATTTATCTGGGAATATATAAGCAAACTAGATTATACCATATATGTTTGTTTTGCAGAATGAAAAAAGAAACAAAATAAATCAGCAACCGTATTCTAGGCACTCATAGTCGTATCCCTAATTGTAAATATAATGCATTAGAGAACAAACACTACATTAGTTATCTCCTTCAATACTGAGTTCTCTTTAAAAGAAAATGTAATATTTATATTAAATATATTTTCAAAGATAGCACGTATAGTAAGAACAAAGCAGCTATATCTATCGTGATTTATGGTTATATTCTTGTATTAATTTATTGAAATAAATATTCATATTATATTCAGATACAATAGGCTATATATAATTTTTTTGAATAATGTCCATTTGAGGACATATATATTTAAGAAGAAGGAGAAAAAGGTTATATTGCATATTTGAAAGTACAGTTGCTAAAATAACAGCACAATGTAAAAGTTAAATTTGCACGTGACAAAATGCTTTGTATACCAACAGGGTTATCCAATATGCAATATGCACTGAACTCTGATTTTTTGCTAATTAAATCGTAATGACAAAATATAAGAAAAATAAGTAAAAATAGAGTTGGATCATTTTCCCCAATCAGCTATTTGTGCCTCAGTTTTTCCATTTAGATTTAATTTGCAAACATTTGGAGGTTACTGACTAACCCTGTAGTTGCTTTAAGTGGCTAAAAGCAGGTGATTGTATTTCATTTATTCCTATATATCAGAACTGCCCAGCTATATGAGCTTAGTACTCTTTACATTTTCCTCAGACATGTTGTAAATGTGAGAGCTGCAATAGTAAGCCTCGTAGGCTCTCGTATACTGGTCAGATGATGATGATATCTAAAGTGCTTTAGTCAGGGGAGCTGACTGGTGCAACAGCTGAGCATCCTGTTTAGCAGTGTGAGGTCCAGAAAAGAACATGGCCAGCAGAAAAGGTAAATACATTTTTAAAAATACAAAAAAAAAAATCAAAAAAAATTTAATAACTAGAGAAATTAAGAAATATATTTTTTTCCCCATCAATTCCAACAGACTTTCTATAAGTAGTATAAACACGAACAAAACTGCTTCTAAACTGAACATATCTTCGATGAGAAAGTACATCACATGTACTTATATTATTTGTGATTCAAAGGCAGACATTTATGTTTATCACAAGTCAATCTACATAAGGGCGTGATAGTATCTGTTACAGCACCTGCATGCTGGCTCTGAGCCTAACACAGAACTACTGAGAATGTGCACAAGCAACAAGCAGAAGTTCCAGAACAAAACCGGCTGCCAAATGTTATAGACAGGGGAAACATAGAATCCTTTCGGAAACTTACAAGGCGTAAATTATTTTGCACAACAATAGATTTATAAATATAACCAGCAAAAAAACTGCTAATTTGAAAAAAAGATTGTAGTTAAATCAAGCTTTGTACATTACTTAAACACGCAACTTTCTGATCTTTCTGACACCCAGGATATCTGCGTGGAAATGATGGGAGCTGAAGCCTATAACTGAGGTGAATATCTACGCCTCTGTCTTAGAATGATGGGAGTTACAGCTTTTAACAGCTACATATACATTTTATTAAAATAAATCTAAAAAAATGCGAGAACATAATTGGAATTCATTTACGTTTAATGTTTCTGTGTTTGTGTCACCCCAGCAGAGGGAATCTCTCCCCTGAAATATTTTTCTTTTTTTTGGTTTTATCTGTCAAGATTATAGTTCTTTTGGATTCATTACAAGCACTGTGTACATAATGTGCAGCTGCACTAGGAGAGCGGATTACTTCTATTAAAATCTAGAAGCGAGTGCAAGTGTCGCAGTGGTCTACTGACTAAGTATTGAGTTGACAAGCTTGCAAAATCTAGGCCATAATTACCATGCTGTAAAAAAAAAAGAACAATCTTAAATTCTGCTATGTTTTTACATGTCTAGTTTGACCTAAAATTGAAATAATTTGTGAGCATAATAGAGGTTATTGTTAAAATGGTGTTCTAAAGTTCTAAGGGTAGAGCAATCGTGCACTGGTTGCCACAGTGACTGCTACAGTTTTAGAACTTTGATGCAGAATTATTCTTTTTACATAGCATTCAATGTTCTTTAGAAAATAAAACCCTTAGTTTTGTATTTTTGGACATTTAAACCTAATAAGCCATTTCTGTGCGTTCTACTAATTTCCTAAAGAACAACTTGCTCAATGCAACTGAAATATCTTGTTTACCAAGAATACATTAGGAAATTAATTTTGGTAATTCGACAGACATAGGTTAAATAGGCCTGCCTTAGACTTTGGAGCATGCAATAATAATTGTTTTCTATTACAATTCTATAGAAAATTGCCTGCATTAGTTTTAATATTTTTTAATAAATGCCATGATGGTAGAAGAGGACATCAATATTAAAATAGGTAAAATATTATAGTAATTTTTTATTAATAAATTGTATTTAGATTTTTTTTATTAGTTACTTAATTTTATAAATTTGAATAATGCCTAATAGGCATTTTGAAGTAATATTTCAATACGATTGTGAATTGTTATTTAATACCTTCTGTCACAATGCCACAACTAAATATTATCAGTATTCTAGTTCATGTTTCATTAAGTATACCCTTCTGTGTTTTAACCATAATCAGGTCTATCACTTTAGCTCTGGATAATTTGGGGATTTCCACAGCCAAAATCCAAACAAACAATTGAAAAAAAAAGCATGATATATTTTTTCATTAAATTATGATCAGATGTCAAATTGATAATTTTCATCTTTTCATGATTGAACATTTACCTTTCAAAGAACTAATTCTATTGTTTTTTGTTATGGCTCATATTCTGTTATATTTCTTTAGAAAAACACATTCTCACCACAAAAGTCCCAATTTAATGAATAAGGCCCTAAGGTACAGAATATGAAAACAGTGAACAATGCAGTGTTGCAAGTCAACACACATCTTGAAAAAAGTAGGTTACTGTCATCAAATGTAACTTTTTTTTTTTAAACTTTATTACATTTAATGAAGCTTAACAATAATTTAAATATTTATATAATGTAGAGTGATGTTTTTTATTTATTTTTAAAAAAAAAAAATCCTTTTAAATCTGGCTGCCATGTTGGGTCAGATTCTACTCTTATCTCTCCAACTGATTCACTGCCAAACTTGTCAGTTGCTGCAGTTTCCCACAGAGCAATCGCAGTAGCTCGTAGGTTAAGCTGAGCAGCAGTTGGCCCGATAACAGTCCAGACTGTACCAACATGGCTTCTCAGCCAGATAAGTAAAATTTTCTAAAAAAGCAAAGAAAAAATTTAAATCAGTAGCTACTTTTTAAAAATATTATTACGTTTTATTAAATGAAATACATTTTGAAAAAATGAAGTAAAAATGTTATGACAGTTGTACTTTAAACCTAAATTTTGTTAATTTGTTGTCAAGTTGCCGCAACTTGCTGTTTGGTGAAATAACCCCAAATTACCAAAGCTCCACAATATAAAATCAGTTAAATAAATAATTCGTATTAACCTTGCAGCAAAACAAAAATGTAGCTTGTCAAAGTCAGTAAGTGCAAACACTTTTAATAAACGTAAAGGAAAAAACTTTTTGCAAAACCACTGAAACAAATTGAAAGGTTTTAATTACATATATATGAAAAAGCCAGGAACTATTTCATTATTTTTATTTTATTTTTTTTAAAGTAATTTTTCATCTGGTACCGAGTAATAAATAAATGTAATTAACTAATGTATCAATTGCCAAGAGATGAAAAAAAAAAGTAATGATGAAAGTTTGCTCTGTGTCCTACGTCACAGTATAACACAACGAGAAGTTGCATTTTTTCACAAACAACTGTACGAATCATACAGAAAGAAGGACTGAAACTGGAGAAACACCATTTACTCTTAACCCTTCCCCAGCATCACATTACAACAGCTGCAGAGTGAATCATGATTGCACTGTGTGAAAATATAGTACACACCAAATACCTGTACCAATTAAAATTCAGTTGTGCGTTATTAAATTATAGTGATTACAACGAGAGCATGTTATGTGAATTCCAATTAACGGTTACATGACAAATGATAAGCAGTTAATGCAATGTTTTCTCCTACTCAAAATGTAACCGCTGAATGGAAATCAGTTTCCTGTTATCTGCTGAAGCCTATAACATGAATGTATTATCGGAACTTCTCCTGTTCTACTGAACATTCTACCATGTCCATCCATTGAATTTATAGGTATATATTGCACAGCAGAATAAATACGTATTGTAATAAATAAACATGCCAGTCAGGAGGGATTGCTGTTGCTTCTATTGGGCCTTTGCATTGTTTTTATACAATGTACTGATTGTGTAGTGAAAACATGAAGCACAGATTTAAGTATTATGCCTTAAAATATTCTCGGAAAAATGTAGCTGAGATATTAAATCCAGTACCAGGTCGATAAATGACACAGAGACTATTCTAGGTAATCCGGGTAGGTGGAGCTGTGTAAGAGACACATTACACGATAAACTTCTTATATAGAGATTTTCTCTACCTAAAATGTTAACCCTTTAAGTGATGTGGAGTTGAGCATTCTATAGCGTGTATCTCTGCATTAAGAAAGGATGGAATGGAACTGTGTAGTATACTTGTACTTAGAAACAAAACGAAACCCTAAAAAAATAAAATTAGTAACAAAAAAACAGAGCAAACAATAAGTGTGTTTACTGAAAAAAATGAGACACAAGCAGGTGAGCATATATGTGTATTAAAGATTGCTGTGCTAAATGTGTTTGCAAAGGGGGATGGGGCCTCCCTAGTAAGCGAGCAGGACACAGGTTGATGGAGGTCCTCAGCTTAGCTTAGGTTTTGCAATTTTAAGGCTTTAGTTGCCCCTCACCAAGTGTTTTGATGTGCCGGCGTGTACAAGCGACCTACACAGTGCGTGGCGCTCCAACGCTCCAACACACCAACCCGTCAAGCTCACTTCATTAGACCCTTGCTAAGTTTGATGCTATATGTGAGCAATTCTGTGCAAAGCTGGAGGAGCGCTTGTTCTTGGCAAAACCAGTTTTTCTACCCGCGGAGGGACATCTGAGAGGTCCCTTCTGGGCGAATCTGCTTTCAAGGGTTCTACCTCTACTTTACTGTGCCCACATGGGTTGTGAGCCCCACGGGGTCTACACTAATAATGCCCAGCCTGGGATTCGGTTGACTGTCCATCCTCACATACACGGCAGCCTACCTTCTAGGCTCTGAGCTAATGCTTCCCTTGTGTCAGACAGTCTCTCCTATAAGAGCATATTAACGTTATGAAACTACTGACAGTGGTTAAAGAGTGTCAATTACCTTATACTCTGCATGTTTATTTCTTTTCTTTTTTTTTTTACTATTTTTGCAAAACTAATATGTTAGTATTTACTAGTTGGATGAGCACCATTTATGTTTATGATGACATGTCTTAACCTGTCAGTGCTGTTCCCACTGCACTAAAAAACAAATTATAAAAAGTGTTTGCAAAGGCCCATTGTCTAATTCTGAAATATATGTGGTTTGTCATTCAACATGTTGGTCAGTGTTGGTCTAGTACTCACAGTGACCTAAACACTGATATATAACACCCATATAGATTATATCCCTCCAATTGTATTATTGTGGTCCCTTTAATTCTGCATTACCTATCCAGTAGTCAGGCCTCAAACAAGGGGCGGGCGAGCAATGCAGAGGCCTGTGCCCTTGGCCTGCACTTTGTGGTCCTCACAATGAACTATTTACTCTCCATCTATGCCATCATTAGCACAATATTCAAGGGATTGGAACAATATTTTAACATCTTTTATAGCCAGAGTGTATACTAGATGCACAAAGGATGCCGAATCTCAGCACCCAGTGCCATTAGAAGCAGTGAAAGATGTCAGTTCCCAGACAGACCTGCACAGACCTGTTCATGAACAGCTGCTGAACAGTCACTGACTTAAAGGAACACTATACAAACATGTATTCCTGACACTATAAAGCAGGAATACAATATTAGTTCCCCGTCCTCCTCTCTTTTTTATTTTATTCACCTTTTTTGCCTCTCTATGCTGGTCTCACCCACCTGAGATCGTAAGTGAAAATGAAAAGCATCTCGTTCTAATTTTCCTGGAAACACACTTTCTAAGTATACTTTGTGAATGGTAACATATGGACAGCCAGTGTACTCCAAGGAAACTATTACACATAGGCATCTTTTTGTACTGTTCGATGGAAATAAGTGTTGCACGTGTGAGTCAGCTTTGTGGTTTCTTGCATAAAGAATATAAAGAGGAGATTTTTCATTACCAAACAGATAATGTAAGTATGTATATATATATATATATTTACATTTTTTTTATTTATTTATTTTAATTTTGATTTGCTTCAACTGAGAGGCTGTCAAAGCATACCAGGGTGAATAAAACGACAACTGTCAACTCAAAACTATTTTTTAATGTAATAATCATTTCATCACGTTTTGATAGGAAATAGATTTATTTAATGAAGTATATGTAAATAAATGAGAATAATGCATCCCTTCCTTTAGTGTATGACAGGATCCTTCAGCCATATACATACACCTTGGATCAGACATTGCTTGAAAACTTACAGTTAGTCTCTATGGTTTTCCCAGCTTCTGTGCAGGGAGTTAAGCATGGAAAACCATAGAGTATTCAATCACTGTCTGGCCCAAGGTGTATGTATATGGCTGAAGATTCCTGTCATATACTATAGGCACAGATGAGTTTTTCTTACTTTATTTTTTTTATCTTTTTTACATATGCTTAATTGAAAAAAGAAAATTAATTTCCTTTTAAAACATGATGAAAGCAGTATTATATTAAAAATAGTTTTGAGGGACTGTGGTCCTTTAACCCCTTAAGGACCAAACTTCTGGAATAAAATGGAATCATGACATGTCACACATGTCATGTGTCCTTAAGGGGTTAAGGGTAACCCATGATGCCATGCATGTGCCATAGATAGTATAATTTGAAGGAGTCATTGTCCATTTCCACATACCTATTATTATTTTGGAATTGCATATTTGTTCACAGGGGTGGCCTGGAAGAAATTGTAGCTGATTTTTTTTTAGGTAAGCTGTCTAACAATTCTCCACCTTATAATATCCTTTGTTTTTTAGATGAATGCTAGTATGTATTTAAAGCTAAATTAAGATCTATATTATTTGCTTATTGTTCAATGTTTGATTGTGGATTTTGAAACATATCTTTTATATACATTTCACATACATTTTACATACATATATTTTAATGTTGGTTTTAGTAGTCAGACATGTTAAACAATAAAGGAAATGCACAAAACGTTGATATTTATTTTTAAATGTCTCAAGATTCAGGTGAGTAACTTCTAGTCAGACATAAAACCAGAAGCTAGTGGCCGCAGCAGACATTGAAAGGTACATGCTAACTTCCTGTATGTACAAATATATTCTTACAACAAGAGGAACCAAATATTATACGCTCATATGCACATATAAACACGTGCACACACACAGGCAGGTGAGCGCACACACTCAGAAACACACAGATACACACACACACACTCATACTCACAGATACACACATAGTCAGACACACACAGATACACTCACAGACACACACACTCTCACAGACACATACACTCACAGACACACACACACACTCATAGACACACACACACACATTCTCAGACACACACACATACACTCAGACACACACACTCACAAACACACAAATTATTATTATTTTTTAAGATTTAAAAATGTCCACCCAACCTCCCTACCTGGAGAGCTGGCATGGACCTGTCCCTTGGGTCCAGTGGGGCTTCAGTGAGGCGGGCGGCTGTCTCCCGGTCAGATGCGGCGATGGAGCTGTGTTCTCTCTGCTCCCTCTCGCCGCGCGGGCTGTCTACTGATGCCAGGAGCCGGAATATGATGTCATATTCCGGCTCCCGGCATCAGCAAACGGCGCGCGAGGGAGCAGAGAGAACACAGTTCCCTTGCTGCATCTGACCGGGAGACAGGTGCCCACCAGGGGGATCTATCAGGTGGCCATCAGGCCACCTCTTGGGCCCCCCCCCATGACAGTGGGAACATGGGGGCCATTTGGGGGCGGCATTTTTTGCCGCCCCCTGAGTGCCTGCAGGAACAAGGGGAACAGCATTCCTGTTGTGAAAAAAGTGCAGGAACACCGTCCCCACGTATTCCTGCAGGATTCGAGCCCTGGGTTCATCTGAGCAAATGTAAAATTTGGTAAAAATCCTGGTGAGGTGTTGGAGGAACTGATGGCATAACATGATTTGTATGGTTCACATGGCAGTCAAACACTGTCCGACCCAATGTGTTTGTTATATATTTATATAGTTTCAGTTCCCCTTGAATACAGTATACTTATTGAACTGACATTTTAATGCCCTTATTGTTCTGCATTGATGTACGAATGCAGACCTTATATTTGCCAATCTCTTTCCACATTAATATGCAATTTTAATGATACAAACATAATCCAAAATTATCAGCTTTTAGGTTAGAATAATTAGATTATGTACTGATTTATATTGTTAATGCGGATTATAACTGATTTTAAGGAGTCCTTATAAGGAAATTCACCAATATTTCAATAAAGTTTAGCTGTTTATATGCTTCTCTTTCAGTTTTTTTGTGTTTTGTTTTGTCTTAATGCTATTATATATTTTAAGTCTGTATATTTTAACACGGATTATGTTTACTTTTTCTGACAAAATTGTTTTTTTTACATACCAGTACTGATATTGAATAAAAATTCCACACATTCAAAGCACATAAGATATAAAAAAACACTCCAGACATTCTTAAAGGGACACTATAGTCACCTGAACAACTACAGCTTAATTTAGTTGTTTTGGTGTCTATATCCTGTCTCTGCAGGCCTTTTGCTGTAAACATTACCTTTTCAATGAAAATGCAGTGTTTAAATTACAGCCAAGGGATACCTCCACTGGCCACTCCTTAAACGTCTGCTAGATGTGCTTCATCTCTGCATTGAGATGCAGAGCTTTCCACATAGAGATGCATTGATTCAATTTATCTCTAGGAGGAAATGCTGATTGGCTAGGGTGGTGTTTGAACCCTGCCCCCATCCAACCTCCTTGACGACCTCAGCTAATCCAATGTTTTCCCATAGGGATAGCATTGGATTGGCTGAGATCATCAGTTCTGATGATGTCACACAAAAAGGCAGATCGGGGTGGGGCCAGCACCGGCAGATTGGAAATAGGGTAGGTTTTAAACACTATAGAGTCATCATTAAATTTAAACTAAAAACATAAACTTGTCTGCAAAAATGAGAAATTGTTCTGATACACTGATTTTTCCTTAACACAAAGTTTATTTGAAGCCATTCTCGACCCTAATTGTTAAGTGACGTTGATAAATATAATCTATTAATTAAGGTTTAACTTTATACGAATGCAAAGTTGAAAGTGCAGAGCGTATCCTGCGCCCATTCTCAGCTCTGTGAGCAGCTTATAATTGCAGTGATTAGTACAAAGTGTTGCCGTAAGACAGCCCACTCGAGCTTTCACTCAAGCAGGTGGAATACTCCGTTCCAGCGTGTCTCTATAAACTTTGTTCAAGTTGTATGTGTGGTCTACAACTTGATTGCCTCTGCCTCACAACTAAACTGTGGTATAAAAAAAAAGTTGTGGCTCTCTCCTGATGGGTCTCCCATATGTGATCATTTCCTCTTAAAAATAAACCTTTTAGAGAACAGTTATGATCTATTCCATGATGGAAAATGGCGCTCAATAGTGTCACCTTTGGAGGTCTTTGCATATTTAACAAAGATTCCTGAAGATATCATGCCCACTTGTGTGGCAGCTACTGGAGTAGAAGCTGCAAGTGAAGCTGAAGCCCTGAAGCTTACGTGATGCTCTGCCTAGCTAAAACCTTTCAGAAGCTCTCCCCAGTGTGTTCCACCATCTTCTTTGCGGCAAACTTCTTCACTTCCTTCCAGCTCTACCAGAAACTGCATCAGTGTCGTACTCTTGCATATGTTTACAACACAGAGAGATGGAAAGAATCCTTAAATTCTTGTTTGGGATGGGAAGCACCTGGTGCCTGTAACTGTGTTTTTTTATAAAGCCACTTAACAAAAAAAATCACTTACAAAAAAAACCCTTAAAAGTGATACTGCCACTTTAAAGGAATACAATAGCGTTAGGAATACAAATAAATGTGTGTCCCTAACGTTACAGTGCCCTAGTCACCATTTAGATGATCGCCCTCCCACCCCTGCAAGGGTTAAAAAGGTATTTTACTTACATTCTCTCAGTTTTGCTTGTTTATTTCTGAGGAAATGCTTTTAGTAGCTGTCAGTATAAAGATGAAGTGGCTAGCTATAATGTCCCTTTAAGTATAGCTATCTACTAAAACAAATAAATTTTTACTACTTTGTCATGCCAATTGAGGTTTAGCTTGAGTATACAAAGATAAAAATCATTTGTATATTTGTTTAAAATATAGTCACACAAGGTTAAATATTTGTTGGTAAAATCTGTATCTGTATATTCTATACGAAATCTGTGTAAATAAATATGTTGACTTTTTAATCCCATTTAAATTTAAACTCACCAAGGCGTATAGAATTACCTTCAGAGTTATACATTAAATTATTTAATTAAATCAGAATGGCAAAATACAGGCTAAATTGCTGCATTGGCTATTTTATGGTCAGTCTCTTTTTTATTGAGGTAAGAGTTTAACATACAATATAAGCATACACAAAGCTTATAATATATCATATCAATACACTGCAGGATAGCTCATTTTATAATTTTATAATAAAACAACAGAGGAAAAAAAAAAGTAAGGAATTAGCAATAAACATATCAATGCATTGCCAGGAGAAAAATGCAGGTATGAGTTTTAGACTAGATAAGACTAGATACGACTAGATAAGAGCGACTTGATAGGTGCCTGTACAGTGGGCCAGTTTATGTGTCACTTTACTTATAATGATTTCTGAAGCAATATACCGGGTAGAGCACAAATATTGAATTAAGATATCAGGCGTCAAGGCACAAGCTGGCCTATCATTAGACATGTGCAATTCGTTTCGGTCCAAATTAAAATTCGGCCGAATTTCAGGTAATTTGGACATTCGGGTGCTTCCGAATGTCCGAATAGCTGAATTGCCGAAGTGCCGAAGTCCCGAAGTGCCTAAATTAAGAAATTTCCAAAGTGTAGTAGTGCCAAAGTGCCGAATTGCTGAAGTTCCGAAGTTGCCGATGTTCCGAGGTGTCAAAGTGCCGAAGTCCTGAATTTCTGAATGCTGAACCGAGCCGAATATTTTTCCCATGCACATGCCTACCTATCATTGCATATTCAATACATAGAAACATAGAATGTGATGGCAGATTAGAACCATTCTGCCCATCTAGTCTGCCCAAGTCCCTGGCCTTATCTTATTGTTAGGATAGCCTTATGCCTGTCCCATGCATGCTTAAACTCCTTTACTGTGTTAAAGGACCACTATAGTGCCAGGAAAACATACTCGTTTTCCTGGCACTATAGTGCCTGAGGGTGCCCCCACCCTCAGGGACCCCCTCCCGCCCGGCTCTGGAAGGGGGTAAAAACTTACCTTTTTCCAGCGCTTGGCGGGGAGCTCTCCTCCTCCGATCCTCCTCCGTTCCTCCTCGTCGGCTGAATGTGCACGCGCGGCAAGAGTTGCGCGCGCATTCAGCCGGTCGCATAGGAAAGCATTATCAATGCTTTCCTATAGACGCTGGCATGCTCTCACTGTGAAAATCACAGTGAGAAGCACGCAAGCGCCTCTAGCGGCTGTCAATGAGACAGCCGCTAGAGGGAATGGGGGAAGGCTCTGAAACTGCTATGTTTATAAAAAAAGGGTTAACCCTAGCTGGACCTGGCACCTAGAGTGGTCCTTTAACCTCTACCACTTCAGCTGGAAAGCCATTCCATGCATCCACTACACTCTCAGTAAAGTAATACTTCCTAAAATAATTTTTAAACATTTGCACCTCTAATTTAAGACTATGTCCTCATAACTGCAAGTCAGAAGATGATCAAAATAAAGCTGAACAAACTGGTATTACGACTGAAAATATAACATATCACAAGGGGAATTTTTGAATAAATGTAGCTTATTTGCAGATAGAACTGATACCACCAGTGATAAGGTTAATCGTGGGTGATCTTCAGCTTTATAGAGTACAGAGGCTCCATGCCATGGAGCAGGCCAACTTGGAGGAAATAATCAACAGTCAGCCAATATCGAGACTGGGCCAAGGTCTCAAGTAGTTGCAAAATCTACAGAAGTGAGTAGCACTGTGGTGCCAAGGTGAGCTCTCAGCCCATGTGAGCAGAAGGTAAGAGCGACAGTAACTTGTGATATCAGGTCGCCCATAAGAGGCTTCTCAGTTCTCTTCCCAAGATGTCTCAACTTTAAACAGGACCAACTCCACCCCAAATTCTGTTACCTAATAACAGCTGTAAAAGAAATGACAATATTGGGTCTGTCTTGTTGAGCTCCCAGGATTTGATAGTCCAGTGCAAAGGCAATAGGCGATGTTAGGAGCAGACTAAGCATGTCTATATCTAGAGGTATCCATATCCAGAGAATCGTGAGTTTCTTACAAAATGCCTCACAATCTTGACATAATTAGATGTTTAGCCCTTGAACAACATCTCTAACCATTAAAAAAGAGCTGATCATAAATGATGCAAACATTTGTTTTTCTTTTTTTTCTAACACATACTTATTACACCAGTATATATATATATTCCCCCAACAAAGATTATGGGGGCACTACCAAACTCACCCTTTCAGACCAACTTCCACCGAATGTGGCAGTGTCCTAATGTGCTACCAGAAGTGTACTGTGCAGCAACAGTTTTCTAGAATCCTACAAAGAGTGCAGAGTATAGTAGAAAAGAGTAACTGTGTGTGACAAACTCCCCTGTGCCACGATCTCCTGGAGGAGCCTGCTTGTCAGCCGCCTCCTGCCCACTGACTATAGGCCAGGTCAGCGACTGTAAAGGCCAATATTTTATTCCCCCTGGTTCGGCACTCCATTTGTGCGCATAGAACCGAACACTAGCTCCCTGGAGGCTGTTCGCATGGCCCAAAAGCGCAAATAGACATCAGGGGGACTTAGCCGCGAAAGCCCTGGAACTATTTTCGGCATGAAGACTTTGCGGTTCCCGGTTGGTCCCCAGCAGCACTTAGCCGCGATTCCATGGAACTATTTTCGCCTAGGGGACCATGCGTGCAGTCGGTCAAATTATGACTGCTAGGAAATTCCTGAACTGATCTGGGTGATTTTTGGATAGGTTGGTCACCCAGGTCGGGGCTATCAGGGGATGTAACTTTTGTGGGGCTTTATGTATTTTTAAGGTACTTTTGGGGTGTTTGGGAAATGTGTGTTTTTTGTGCTTGGAGATAATTGAGTTTAATACAATGCTTGACTCAATTATCTCCCAGGTATAGGGAATGGATTATTTTGTTTTGTATGGGAGTGTCCTGGACCTGAGAGCCAATGTAATCGTGTGTATGTTTTTACTGGAGTCTACTCTCAGGTCCAGGGGAGAGTGCCCCATGCATGGGGACCTGCATATAAGGCCAGTTGTGGCTGCCAATAAACGTATCCCAGCTTGTACTCCCAGAACTATGTGTCGTCTGGTTATTGGGAGAGGAAAGGGCTATTCTTTAATCACTGTTCCAGTGTGGAAGATTCAACGGGCAGCTCCCAGGACTTAGTGTCGTCCAGTGCCTGGTGGTTGCTGGAGCGATTTCCCCATTCAGCTCCATGAGAGAGCGGTTCCAGGACCTCAGTCAAGTCACAGCGACTGAGGGCAAGAGTGTTGAGGTTTGTCCCCTGTTCCAGCTACGAAGCGGTCCTTTGGCGGAGTTACCCAGTCGGGGTACAGTGAGCTCCGTTACACTGTTATAATAGAGAGTACTCAGTGTACAATGTGGCAGTGTCTAGTATACTGCAGCATGAAGGGTGTATTACGCGGGCAGTTTCAAAGTGAACTACAGAGAGTGCACAGAGTGACATACAGGCTTATTTACTAACAAGAGAATTCAAAATGAATTCAAAGTGAATTTAAAACTTCAGGCCAGAGTAGCTGAACTGAAAGCATAACTGATTAAGAGAATATTTCTAAATCGGCTATGTTGACCTTAAATTTGAAATTTAGTTTGAATTCATTTAGTAACCGATACTGACTGTGTTCTACAAAGAGGGTGCAGTGTTATATAGTGACATTTCCCTATGTACTACAGAGAGCGTGCAGTGTAAAATAGTGACAGTGTCTAGTGTGCAAAAAGAGAGCGTGCAGTGTAATATAGTGATAGTGTCTAGTGTGCAAACAGAGAGCGTGCAGTGTAATATAGTGACAGTGTCTAGTGTGCAAACAGAGAGTGTGCAGTGTAAAATAGTGACAGTGTCTAGTGTGCAAAAAGAGAGCGTGCGAAGACGTGAAGGCAACTACCCCGAACCTTAGAGATCGCTACACCAAACGCTGGTTTCACTGGCTCAGACTAACCACCACTGACGCTTTCCGTAACCGCATGGCGACGCAGTAGACGAAGGAGGAGAGTATTAAGCCAAAATAAATACGGCACGAATATGAGAAGCTGGGGACCGACGAACCGAGACGGCGACAGGGGTCGGAAACACCCACCATCACCAACCCACAACATCCACATGCACATACACAACACACAACTTGCCGACACATATAGTCGCACACCCAAAGGACAACAGGAGGCGGGACAATGAGCAGGTCAGTCGGGAACATACACAAGTAAACACACAACACATACGAGCGACAGCATGCCAAGACTTTAAACTACACAACCTGAACCAAGACCCACTACAAACACACGGACAGCCAAGACATAGAACAAACGGCCACTACAGTCAGATAATAACAGACGAGAGTTGCGAAACCACATGATCTGAGAGCCACACACATCCACAGCCCAAACACAGACCTTGGCGATCTAACCCAAAACCCACAGAACAACACCACATCCACGCACACAGGTGAACCCACCTCAACGCGACGACACCAAGACACACAGACGGTGACTCAGACACACAAACCGGAACCACAAGGACGCAACAATAGAGGCAGACACACAGAGCTCCAGAATAAAGCAACACTACATAGACATAACCATGGAAACACGCAATAGAGGTGACACAGACTTACCGCAGAAGGTTTCACCATCACCAGTAGAGGGGAAGGACACGAAACACACAAAACAAATACAACCCCAATATGCACGAGCGGGTAGCCACGAGACACACTAGAACTCAGGGCTACAGACAAAAGATCAGAACGCGTAAACACCAACTCACTTTCGCAAGATGGGCCTTCACTGCAGTTTACGGCAACAGGGATAAATACGCAATCACTGGCATCTCAGAAGAATACAGTGTATCATTAACGAACCACACTAACACCATTTAATGAGCCGATAGCTGAACACATGATACTAACTGCCACCCCAAATAGCCACCACATACCTGACGAAAACGCCCTAACAACGCAATACCACGCAAGCTCACCACCTTTTGCATGTCTAGCCCTGCAAGGCTTATAAATGTCTAATATTTGTCATTGCATGTCTATATTGACCTATACGCCTCTGCGCAGGCAACTATGTGTTACTCTGAGTTAACTGGAATATGTCGGCCTCACATTATATACACTTTCAACGTGCACGCCTCTGCGTAGGCAATTATATGCATGAATGTTACCAAGTTCAACACCCGTGTTTATATTGCTGACAATAAACATATTTAAAACAAAAAGAGAGCGTGCAGTGTAATATAGTGATAGTGTCTAGTGTGCAAACAGAGAGCGTGCAGTGTAATATAGTGACAGTGTCTAGTGTGCAAACAGAGAGTGTGCAGTGTAATATAGTGACAGTGTCTAGTGTGCAAACAGAGAGCGTGCAGTGTAATATAGTAACAGTGTCTAGTGTACAGAGAGTGTGCAGTGTAATATAGTGACAGTGTCTAGTGTGCAAACAGACAGCGTGCAGTGTAATATAGTAACAGTGTCTAGTGTACAGAGAGTGTGCAGTGTAATATAGTGACAGTGTCTAGTGTGCAAACAGACAGCGTGCAGTGTAATATAGTGACAGTGTCTAGTGTGCAAACAGAGAGCGTGCAATGTAATATAGTAAAAGTGTCTAGTGTACAGAGAGTGTGCAGTGTAATATAGTGACAGTGTCTAGTGTGCAAACAGACAGCGTGCAGTGTAATATAGTGACAGTGTCTAGTGTGCAAACAGAGAGCGTGCAATGTAATATAGTAAAAGTGTCTAGTGTACAGAGAGTGTGCAGTGTAATATAGTGACAGTGTCTAGTGTGCAAACAGAGAGTGTGCAGTGTAATATAGGGACAGTGTTGAGTGTGCTAGAGAGTGTGCAGTGCAACATAGTGACAGTTTTCTAGTTTTTTTACTTTACGGAAAGTGAATAATTTAATATAGTGTTACTATCCTAGTGTACTACAGAAAGTGCACTGTGTAACATATTGACAGCATACTGCAGTTTTTTTTTAAATAGCAGTAGCTTCTTTGTGTACTACGGGGAATACAATGAGTAAAAGCTTTATATATGTATAGGTACAGATAATCACTATTGAGCCTTTGGTATCAAATATATACGATCTGTATAATAGTGAGCTACAAAAAGTGCATGCTTCAATTAATGAACCTTCGATATCAGATATATAAATTATTTTGATCCTAGGAAATTTACTGGTCAAGTTTTTTTTTTTTTTAACAACGATATTGTAGCAACTGAAATTGTGCTGATTGCTGATAATGGAACTGCGAAAATAAAGTATTGAACCTTCGTTCATAGTGTGTTTATTTTACAATCAGTAAATAAAAATTGGATATTTGCATAATCAGTGGTGATGTTAAACCACAGTGGGATATTTTACTCAAAGTAAATGATTAGATTTTTTAATAATAATAAAAAAAAGGTTAACAACACATCAGATCATGAATAACTAGTAACAAAAGTTTCTAAAACATATAAAAAATGTGAAAACAATTAATAGACATCGTAAACATCTCTGTAAGAACACAGCTTTTCTTAATAATGCATTGAGTGTCCTGAACCTACATAGTCTTCAGAGAGAAATCAGTGGCCAACAGGAAACAAAGATTGCAATATTAGTCTAGTAAGCTATTTAACCAAAACAACTTCCTGAAGTAATTGTTCTCCTTTTATATCCAAGTCATGTCAGTGTCACCAAACATACAATATGCATACATCATGTCCTCTATGTTCCACAAAGGCCTATACAGTCAGCTGCAGGGTAGGTTAACAAATTTAAACCTATTTAGTTTAGAAAAATGTCGCCTGAGAGGGGATATGAAAACATTATACAAATATATTCGGGGCCAATACAAACCATTGTGTGGAAATCTATTCACAAACCTGACTTTACATAGGACAAGAGGCCATGTGTTTAGACTGGAAGAAAGAAGATTTCGTCTAAGGCAAAGGAAAGTTTTTTTACTGCAAGAACAATCAGGATGTGGAATTCTTTGCCTGAAGAAGTGGTTTTATCAGAGTCCATACAGATGTTCAAACAGCTACGAGATGCATACTTGCAAAAACAGAATATTCAAGGATATAATCTTTCAGTGTAGGGTAATAACTGCTTGATCCAAGGATAAATCTGACTGCCATTCTGGGGTGAAGGAGGATTTTTTTTCCTAGCTTGTTGCAAAATTGTGCTTCAAACTGTTTTTTTTTTTTTTTTTTTGCCTTCTTTTGGATCAACAGCAAAAAACAAATGTGAAGAAGGCTGAACTTGATAGACGCAAGTCTCTTTTCAGCTATGTAACTATGTAACTATGTAGCTGTGTGATTTCAAAATCTATAAATCATTTTCCTAAATAACCAAAAACGTATCATTCAAACTATGGCCAGAAATCTGTTTTTCAATCTGCTTATACTCAGCATTTGGAAGTTGATTATACCAAATACTTGCAGGATCAGAGTTCTGGAGCAATCACCATATTAACCAATAGAATAATTTGGTGATTTTGCAACGTTTTGAAATTAGGGTATACCACCTCCCACACTTACATATATACTGTTGTTATAACCTTTATAAATGTAAATTGTACTTTAATATGATGAGCACCTGACAGATGCTCAAAACTTTGTGATGCCAATTTTTTCTATCACTTACAGAATGTCAGAAGTTGTGTTTAACAGTTCTGTTAAATACACCTTATATAATGCAAGACATTATGTTAGATTAAAATTTTAAGCCGCAAACATGCTTATAAGTATCTACCCTGCTCCAATGCACAATAATCCATTGATTTGCAATGTAACGAGAACAACATTTAGGCAAAAGTGTCATTAGTTCCAAAAGAAATGCTAGCCTTGAACAAGCAGGAAGTATATTAAATGATATGGTCTTCATGTGTAGAAAGATTTGAAATATGATTTTGTTAATCATGTTTTACACCCAGGGAACAAATTATTAGCTGGATGTCAAAAACATTACTATATGAGATTTAATTATTTAAGTCATATTATATCCTGGTAACTAAATCTTTCTAAAGTGCAATAAAAAACATAAGACCAAACTATGACAGACTTCCATAGTATATATTGTATTCCATAATATATTACTTAGACTGTGGGCCACATTATATTGTATGAGCGCACTTGTGTAATTTTTTTTTTTTTAAATGCAAAAATATATATTGTAATTTTTAAAAAGTCACTACATATATTCTGCAGACATACAATGTAAAAAGAGAAGTGCATCCGCACATAAGGTGACAGGGTGATACATCAGACATAGTAGGGGGGGTACAGTACCATTCAGTCCAAGTTTACTGCAATCAGAAAAAGTCCTCTGGACAAGGTCATATAATCTCAAGAGACAGTTTGCTTAAAGAAAAATACTCCAGAGTCTATCAACGTTTTATACAGTCTCTGGCGTAGACAGAACAATTAAGGTACATGCATATATTTATTAGTATAACAAAAAGAGTACAAAAAACAACTTACTTTATAATACAGAAATAACATAACAGTTACAAAGCAATCAACATTCTAAGACGACATGAGCGCTGCTATAGTGACGCACTAGAGATACGGAAAAATAAGCCATCCAGAAATGTCTATAAAATTATCATAGGAACATTATGAGCATACACGGTCAAACAACTCTGCTATGAATATATTTATTTTCTGTATGTTTACAGTTAATTGTGTCATGGGAAGTGATAGAATTGGTTCTATATTGGCTTATACCCTTTCATCTGGCACAGTCTGGGCCAAAGTCTGTTTCTACTGTTTAGAAAAACATGGGCCCTTGGAGATTAATGTTACATTATGCATAACTTCACACATCTCCCTCCATAACTAGGTATCACTTCTGTTTTTTGATTGTCACAATGAAAACAGCAAATTTCTCCTTGCCAGCTTAGACATGAAATATAGATTACATGTAAAAACTGTTATTAGAAGCAGACTTCAAATCTTAGGAACGTTGAATTAGCTGACTTGTAAAGACGGTGATGTTCCATTTTGTTCAAGATGTCAGCGTAGGTGTGGTTAATAGATGAAATTCAAGGTCAAATCTGGTGCTATTTTGCAACAAAGTGCTAAATAATGGAGCAATCACCATGGAAACAGATACAATGTCTCTTTAAGGGTCACTATTGCTTCTCTATAATTTACACCGTTGAATAAAACACTGAGAATCCCTTATAACTTGTGTTAACCTTGTTTTCACGAGATGCACTTTTTAAAATTTAGGTTAAAAGATTAGCAAATGACATCAAAATCCAGTTCAGACAAGGCAACAGGAGGGCACACATTGTACATGAACAGGAAAAATAGAAACATTGTTTATCTATATGCTTTCAGTATGATGATTGCCAGGTGCAAAGGGCAGAGCTTATAACAATGATTGACAAGGAGATAGAAGGGAAGCACCACACCGTAACAAACGTTTAATTTTATTTTTTATGCCTAGCAAAAATATATTTTTTAAATTAAGGGATAAGTAAATATTAAACATTCAGGGAAATTACAATTCTCCTGTAACATTTGTCACTTTATCAAAAACAATGCCTGTTAAACCCTGATAAATATTGGCCACTTTTGCAAATTTACTCAAGGTACGGCCAATATCAACTCCATTTAGAACTTTGACTCATTTTGTAGTGGGCTTTGGCAAAGCACAGCCTATGCCAGTCATGATAACCAAACAGTGTGGATGCATATACTCATTATCACTCTAACCCTGCCAATGTCTCTGTAATACAATCTGTGGCCCAATCCTATGTTTATCACAGCTCTAGAAAAGATTAGAAAACAAGCTCACGATAACACTAGGCCAACAGTTTGCAGATGTTGTTACTAAACAGAATATCAGTCAGTTAATTCCTCTGTCAGCTGGCGAGCACTGAAGAAGCAGATGTTTGTAACTACTACCGAAAAAAAAAGACTTTCAACGCCATACGATAGACTATACAACATACTACATAGCTGAGTGAATAGGACAAGCTAACCACATTGAGGGGGGAAAAAACAGTATTTCATTTTAACAACATGAAATGAATAACTTAAAGAAAAATGAAAAATTGTATTGCACACATTAAATCGATACTGATGTACTCATCAGTATACCAAAAAAAAAATCATAGCAGTATATTCTTTAGTTTGACCCAGTACCTACCTCAAAATCTTACAATACCTTAACTGAGTTTGTATCCAACTTCTTCTCAAAGGACATGCCAGAGATGACCGTTTATTGGAAATATTATTTTGCCCAAAATATAACTTATTTTATGCCCTCCAATATATTATTTCATTATGGTTTTTTTACATTGCTAGTCACATACATAATGGCATTATATATTTTCTGTTATCATTGTTCTTTAAAAAAAAAATTAAATATTTTTCTAATCATTGCTGTATAGAATAAATTATAGCCTGACACTATAAGATTGGTAAACATAAAAATAAAAAATAAAAATTAAGGGTAAAGACTAAATTATTTTGGAAGTGGCGAGGACAATGTAAAGAGGATGTTTCTTCACAACTCATTAGTAACAAACAAAATGTTTACAATAAAAAAATGACATTTAAATATTTATTAAAGTAAACTATTTTTTAGGGGTTGCCGGAATTTGTTCAGAAATTACTGTAGTTTGCGTGACTTTTTATGCTAGAGGAGTCACATTTGCTATTGGCAATGAAAAAAAAATGCATTAAAAAATGCTATTCATTCTCTCCAAGGGTTTGTACAGTTTATTTGACAGAATTTATATTTTAAAATTTAACAGTGATTAAAAAATATTTTGTGTTGCTTTTTTGGAATAAAATGTCAGTAAACTTAATTTTGATATCCCAAATTATTTATTATTTGTGCCTACATTTATTGATAGTGGAATATTTTGGCAATGACAGTCAATCGTCAATGCATACGGAATCACTGACCTTTGTGGAAAAAAAGCTACCACACCTATTACGTGGTGACACTTTCTCTGTATGCAAATAATTACGGAGATCAATTGTATGTCCTGTTCTCTACTATTGAGTGCTTTTCCATTTACCAGTGTCCAAACGACCCAAAAACCAGCTTGAATTCTGGTATAATATTGACAGAACAGAGAAGACACAGATTGGAATGTTAAACCTCCATCTTATGTACTGTGCATAAAATAACTACTAATCTTTGGTTAATTAAATAAGTAACTCCTTTTGTGTAACAACTTGCATCAGAATCACTGGTGGCCATTTATTAATACTATTTTTATTATAAAGCACAAGAAAACAAAACAGTAGTTTCTGAGCAAGTACGCTATGTGTATAGGAACGAGAAATGACGAGGGCTTACTTGAACAATTTATATTTATAAAAATTGTGCCCAGATAAATATATATAAACATACAGGGGATACCCCATCAACAATGAGGCTTAAATGTTAATTTAATTAAACAAATCAAATCAATTCAAAGTCAAGGCAGGGGTGAAATATGAAAGATTTTGTTACTAAACAAGGCCAAGGCAGCTCCACTCAGTACAAAAGGTATTGCTCATTTCTTTGGCTCTTGAAAGGTTAAAAAGCAATATTTTGGGGCCCCAGAAGGTGCATATGTATAATCAATATTTCTGTAAGTTCAGCATATCAATAAATTCAAAAAGACGTGTTCCTGAAACATTGTACACAATAGAATATACTAACTGGCTCTCCTAATACAATTATTTTGACATAGAATTGACAACTAAAAATTGCGATGAACGCATTTCTGAAACTCAACCCTTTTCTAGTCTAACCCAACCCACTTTGGGTATCATTTTGATTTTATTGCGTTCTGGTGGTATGAAATAAATATTTAGTAGCCAGCGTCGACGATGGCGCAAGGCTATTTTACACCGTCTTCTTCCACGTTTTTACAGTCAATACATTGATGGAATTTAAAATAACATGTTTCGAAACACTGAATTAATACAGTTTATCCAACATACAAGTCAGCTGCTTCCAAACCATTCCAAATTTCAGTGGGAAAAAAGTAACGTGAATGCCTATGTTGTTCTACTTACCTATAAAAAAATGGCTTCTTATCGCTGCATCTCATAAGCACTCTAAATTCAATCCGCCCTCATAATGAAAGAAAAGCATATTTGCTCCAAGTTAACCTTAATGGTGCCACTAAAACATTGCGCAATATATGCTATGTATGTTAACATTTTAAAGTTAAAATCTCACATAACATTGTTATACCGATGGCAGTGATACAGTTAGTGACATGCTGCTTCACAGTGTTGTTTATATTGTACGCAGGTCGAAGTTATGGTGGATATAATTACGTTAAGGTTAATAAATAAATTGTGGCTGATTAATATAGTATAAAAGATAAATAGAGATCATGTAGCATTTAAATATGCTCTATGATATTTGTTAATTCCGCTTATTTCCCGAATCGCTGGATATTCCATAAAGAGGGCAATTTATATATCCTCAGTTAGGCCTTCCGATCTAGCTGTGTTGTAAGAGGGTGATCATCTCGTTTGAAAGCTAGGGAACAAAATATGTTCTACAGAAACTTCCAACCACTAATGAGTTATTAAATGTAGACAATCTCAGATTGTTTTTAGCTTACTAAAAATTAATATAAATAAGCACCTTACCAAAGGTCGGAGAAACTCAGGATCACAAAGCAAGAGGTCTTCCTCTTTGGAAGATGATGTCCAAGTCATCACGTGGATGTACCAAGCTGGTCCAGAGTAGCTTTTTACACAAAGGGAACAAGTGCAAGTGCTTGAAGATGTGTGAGGGGCTTGCAGCGAGGAGGGGAGAGAAAGAGGAAGAAGCCGAGAGATGTGTCATCTGTGCTGTTTGATATTATGTATCTACGTATCCGCTTCCTGCTCTCAACAGTGAGCTTACACAGGCAGAGCAGGTTAATCTCCTGCTCTGCTGAACAGGAGACAAGGTTGTAACAGCCTGGGAAGACACTGATGTTTTGGCATCTGGAGTTATCACCAGGCTGAACATCCAATTAACAAGGCGGACTATTTTATAATTGTACCCCACCAAACAGAATGATTAGTCATATCACACGGCTAAAGTGAACAAATGTGAAAGTGAGTGAAGGTTGAATACACATAGGAGGTCTTGATCGCTAATTATTAAAACTGTTAGATTTATTTACTTATATAAAGTAGGAATATAAAAATAGGTCATTTCCAATATGGAGCTCATTCATTGGTTCTTTTTTTATTATTATTTTTTGTACGTGGTTATTTGGTTATTTGACAGGGAATTTTTGAAAAATTGCAAGAGAATTACAAATGATCGCTCAAAATAACCAAACTGTTCTCTAACTCAGGAAATTTGCCAGCTCAGCAATTTGGGCCTTTAATAATAATAATAATAACTGTAATTATAATTATTTATAAAGCATTACATAGTCTGTGCGTGCTCTGAGCCAGGTTGGGAGGGAGGGGTGGATTCAGGGAGGAGACTTTTAAGAGAAGAATAACTGTAATTGGAGGGAGGCAGGAGGAGTGGTCGGAGGGAGAGCGGGTAGGTAGGTGCGCTGCCTGCAAAGAGAGAAGCTTATTACATCTGTTACCTGTAATTTTTGCACAGAATTGTCATTAGGCAGCCTGAAACAAGCCCCAAGCACAAACTGCAAATATCAAGCAGAAGCCCAGTGCATATAGATTTTTGCTCCATCACCACTTCAAAAAGCAGAAGTAGTCATGGTGGGTGGAGTAAACATTTTACATTGGAATATAAATATAGATGTGTATGATCTGTCTGCATGAGTGTATGTAAAAGCATTGTATCTGTGTGTATAGGATCTCTGTCATGTGGGTTTTCTAATAAGGGATCTGTGTGAGTGTAGGGATCAGATATCTCTTACCTGAATCCCTCTGTGAAGCTGCACGCTCACGCTCGGTGGGGTTTTATGGGCATCCAAATTCGGATCAGAATGGCGAATTTGCCGGACCGAATACGACACACAAATATGATGTTAACAATCATTCTAATAAGATTTCTACCATCCACGAACCATAAGGAATTCACTTATGACGTGAACCAATAGAAATTAAGCACTTACCTCTCCCTCTCCATGTTACCCTGTTGTGGTGCTAGTAGCCCAAAAGCGCATTCCGTGTGTATACTTTTCCTGATATCTGATTTAGTCTGCTCATATGTTTCTTTTGATCTCTGTACTCTTTTGACCTTGGCTTGTTTAATCGTTTATCCGTATCTCTCCTGTCCTTGATTTCGTCATTCTCTCTGACACTTCTACAGTTAGTCCGGCCATTCTAAGGAAAATCTACATTCTCATTTGGCATATATTAACATACTTCCCAACATTTCAAATGGACAAAGAGGGACACTTTAATTTAAAAGTGTATGTGGGGGTACGACAGGGGCAGGACTGTTCTGAGAATTTTAGGAGACTTACTAATGACAGTTTATGCAACTAAAATGTAAATTAGAACAAGAACAAGGTATCCTATTTACACACAGACTGCTTTCTAAACACATTTATTGCAGCTTAAAGATACATTACTGGGAGTAATATTAATGTGGAGCTCTGGAATATAATATCAGACTCACCAACAATGTCCAGCTCCTAGACAAGAGGGACATTAGGAGAGAAAAAAAAAGGGACAGATGGATTTGTGCCCAAAATAGGGACTGTCCCTCCTAAAGGAGATATGGATATATACACAGAAAAGTTATACACACAGAAATAGTGCATATTGTAATATTTCATACGCAGGGGTCAAGTCCTGGGGAAAAAGGTGTGGGAACTCACCCAAGATTCCCGCCTCCCCCCCACACCCCCTTAAAATTTTTTTATTTTTTTTTTTTAAATTACACTCCTATGCATATAGTGCAGTGCAGGGTGTGTATAATGAAGGTAATGTGTTTGTAGTGAATGCAGAGTATGAATAATAAATGTAGTGTGTTTGCAGTGAGTGCAGTGTGAATAATGAATGCAGTGTGTTTTTAGTGAGTGCAGAGTG
Organism: Pelobates cultripes; assembly: GCA_933207985.1. Lineage (NCBI taxonomy): Eukaryota > Metazoa > Chordata > Amphibia > Anura > Pelobatidae > Pelobates > Pelobates cultripes. The sequence goes on along the minus strand of OW240917.1, from coordinate 66,991,293 downwards.
TGTATAATGAATGCAGTGTGTTTTTAGTGAGTGCAGAGTGTGTATAATGAATGTAGTGTATTTGTAGTGAGTGCAGTGTGTATAATAATAAATGTAGTGTGTTTGTAGTGAGTGCAGTGTGTATAGTGAATGTAGTGTTTTTGTAGTGAGTGCAGAGTGTGTATAATGAATGCAGAGTGTGTATAGTGAATGTAGTGTGTTTGTAGTGAGTGCAGAGTGTGTATAATGAATGTAGTGTGTTTGTAGTGAGTGCAGAGTGTGTATAATGAATGTAGTGTGTTTGTAGTAAGTGCAAATTGTGTATAATGAATTAAGTGTGTTTGTAGTGAGTGCAGAGTGTGTACAATGAATGCAGTGTGTGTAGTGTGTTTGTAGTGAATGCAGAGTGTGTATAGTGAATGTAGTGTGTAGTGAGTGCAGAATGTGTATAATGAATGCAGAGTGTGTATAGTGAATGCAGAGGGTGTATAGTGAATGTAGTGTGTTTGTAGTGAGTGAAGAGTGTGTATAATGAATGCAGCGTGTGCTGGATGATGTGTGTGACGTGCGCGCTGGATGACGTGTGTGTGTGAGTGCTGGATGATGTGTGTGTGAGTGCTGGATGATGTGTGTGTGTGTGCTGGATGATGGGTGTGTGAGTGCTGGATGATGGGTGTGTGTGTGCTGGATGATGGAGTGTGTGAGTGCTGGATGATGGGTGTGTGTGTGCTGGATGATGGGTGTGTGAGTGCTGGATGATGGGTGTGTGAGTGCTGGATGATGGTGTGTGCTGGATGATAGGTGTGTGAGTGCTGGATGATAGGTGTGTGAGTGCTGGATGATGGGTGTGTGTGTGCTGGATGATGGGTGTGTGTGTGCTGGATGATGGGTGTGTGTGTGCTGGATGATGGGTGTGTGTGTGCTGGATGATGGGTGTGTGAGTGCTGGATGATGGTGTGTGTGTGTGCTGGATGATGGTGTGTGTGAGTGCTGGATGATGGGTGTGTGTGTGCTGGATGATGGGTGTGTGAGTGCTGGATGATGGGTGTGTGTGTGCTGGATGATGGGTGTGTGAGTGCTGGATGAGTGCTGGATGATGGTGCTGGATGTGTGTGTGCTGGATGATGCTGGATGATGGGTGTGTGTGTGCTGGATGATGGGTGTGTGAGTGCTGGATGATGGGTGTGTGAGTGCTGGATGATGGGTGTGTGTGTGCTGGATGATGGGTGTGTGTGTGCTGGATGATGGGTGTGTGTGTGCTGGATGATGGGTGTGTGAGTGCTGGATGATGGGTGTGTGAGTGCTGGATGATGGGTGTGTGTGTGCTGGATGATGGGTGTGTGAGTGCTGGATGATGTGTGCTGGATGATGGGTGTGCTGGATGATGGGTGTGTGAGTGCTGGATGATATGTGTGTGTGTGTGTGCTGGATGATGGGTGTGTGTGTGCTGGATGATGGGTGTGTGAGTGCTGGATGATGGGTGTGTGAGTGCTGGATGATGGGTGAGTGCTGGATGATGCGGGGGGGGGAAGCATTTTTTTACTTTATATATAATATTTATTTTATTCCCCCCTCCCTGCTTCTTACCTTGTCAGGGAGGGGTGAGATCGCCTGGTGGTCCGGTGGAGGGAGCCAGCTGTTGCACACAGGGGCCATCACACGCTGTGTTCCTTCTCCAGCTCTAACTCTCGCGAGACTCGCCTGTGCGGAGCGTTGCCATGGTAACAGCCGCGGGTCTCGCGAGAGTTGTAGCTGGAGAAGGAACACAGCGTGTGCTGGCCCCTCTGTGCAGGTAGCAGGGCCGGTCCTGCAGGATCACTAGCGGGAACGGCGTTCCTGCTTTGGAAAAAGTGCAGGAACGCCGTTCCCATGCGTTCCTGCAGGACTCGAGCCCTGTTCATACGCTTGAAAACAGAAACATGCATAGTTTATTTCACAGATGAAGCCATGCAAAATGAAAAAGGTACATCTGGGACAGGAAGTGATAAGAAATTAGATCACAAATTTATAGAATTAAAGAGACAGAACAACAATCAACATTGCAACAAAAAGAAAGAGAAACTAAAACAAACAAATTGTTGTATGATAAAAACAAAAGCAGCTGTAATGATGAACACCAAGTGGTGTTGCTTTAAAGAGCATAAAATGTCTAGAAAATGTATAGATGTTAGTCACCTTTATATAACTTTGACTGTCATGGTCTTTTACGGGTATACAGCTAGGAGAGAATTAAAAACAACAATTGTGGAGGTGTGGGGGCAGATAAATCTGTTTTAAATTCCGTGCTAGACATTTTATTCTCTGTAAAGCAACACCACCATACAAAAAGCGTAGTCACACTGAATATTAATGTAATGCTACTGATATTAAACAACAATGTGAACCATTATAATAGAAGTAATTAACCAGCTTATATTTAGCTTGTCTTATAAACGTAAAAAATTGTGCGTTTCTCTGAATGCCATGCAACTATTAACAAATACTTGTTTCCAAACTGTCTGTGAATGCTGTCTTGGCATTGCAAGCATGCGTATGTTATTTCATGCACAGCAAAAATAAAGAATAATAAAAAAAAAAAAAGCAACACCACATTGTGTTCTACCATTGATATAGTGACATTCCAAGGCTCGGATTATGCAATTTGCAATCAGAGCAACTCCATCCACTTGTTAGAGAGTGAAGGAAGTGATATTCAGGTAAGTATATATTTTAATTTATCCACCTGCTTCTTGTGATTTTGCCATCAAAGTGCAAATATTGTATCAGTTACGTATTTGAGTGTGAATTTGGCATTCTCACAACTTGCGGAGAATATGTTGATTTTCTGGGCTTATAGTTGTAATGCATCTTTACATAATCTTTTTAGCATATAAACTCCAAAAAGTGTAAAAGCAAGACTCTCTCAATGGCTAAATAATTTCATGTCATATTAATTTACTAAAACTTCTTCCTTTAGTATCCTCCCAGGACATGACCTTAACATCTCCATTAAACCTACTACACACCATCTAGACCAGCAGTAACCTTTGGTACCACAGGTGTTGTGGACTACATCTCCCATAATGCTATTACATCTACAATGCTGTCAAAGTATCAGGAAAGATGTAGCTTACAACATGTGGAGTGTTGAAGGTTGCCTAATTTTGTGGTAGACTGTTTGCTATTGACTGAAGAGAGTCAACAATGTGTTTCAAATGCACTGCTGATAATGCCCCTACGTACCACTGTTTCTGGGATTGCCCCAATGTAAAACTATTATGGAAGTAAATCCAAACCTATATATGAATGGATGCTATGCTTATTTTACCAACCAATCCAGAAATTCAATTATTAACGCCAATTTACTCAAAACATTTTTCTCATAGGAAATTCCTTTATTAGCTTTATTATTCCTTTATTATTAATTATCCTCCATTGCCTTCTTATTTTGAAGGCATCTACAAACAGCAATCTTTACACACAACTACCATTTTTTTCTATGATTACAGTACAAGATAGTTAGACATTCCAAGTAACACATCAATGTTATTAAAAAAAAACAACACACACAAAAAACTTTTTTTGAGCCTCTTGTTTATTACCATGACATCTTCAAAAAGAAACATTTTGGATTGCCTGAAAGGGAACAGTCAGTGAGTCAAAAGATGTACATTCTTATGGAGAAATTTGCAAGTACTGATGCAGTAAGTGTTGGTATGACAATTGCATAAGGAGTCAAATCTCCTACTGTTGGTGTGTGCTGATACCCCTGTGATGTCCCACCTGGTCAGATTAATTATTGTGGCTCAATACTTATGTTACCTCCGAGTCTGGTCCTCAAGATTGAGCTTAGAACCACGAAGGCTCTTTCTAGTTATGTCACATTACAATGGCTACATGGCTACATAGAATATATTAAAGAAGGGAAATTGAGCTATGGTAGGGGTAAACTGAGCATTTGAGAAGTAATGGAGACAATAGGAGTAGTAGTTGATAAATGAGTGGAAATTTGGATGGAAGCTGCAAAAAAAAATTCAAATAGTCTGTCTTCAGTTGGTAAAACTGGAGCTAGATGGGGTGAAGAGAAAGTGTGTTGTACTTATAGCCTATAACAATAAAATACAGAATTTTTAACTTGCATTCTCCCGTTTCTCTTCATGTTGTAGTTATGTCTCATTTGTTTTTTGCAAGTAGTTATTATGTGATTGGACCACCGGTAATAAGCCATCCAGAGACATCTTTCCATCTAGTAATCTGACAGTTATCTCTAAGTAATGCGTCTGGACAACTGATTCGGGAACTGCTAGATGGTGTTTCATAATCTACTCTGAGGGCACCTCATGCAGCAAGATCCACCTCACTAAAACTGATGACCCTTCTCATGTAACATACATGCACAACGCAGGAACTGTGACCCTGTCGGACATTCTTTAGCTAAAAGTGTCATCTGAACGCACTCGGACAATGAATGAGTGCCTGTGCCCAGAACTGACATTAGCTAGATCAGGTCTCTTGATGTTTTTGGGGCTGGAGTTAGACCTCCAGCAGCAGCATTAAATATATATATAGAAAACATCACAAAATGCTGCTCATCCAGAGTCCTTGCACTTCAAAGCACTGAAGTTTTCATGGTGGTTGGAGTAACCATTTAATGAAGGGCAGGGAAACATTTGTGGCACAGTAATTATCTGGGGTATTGTATTAAATACCATGTCTCACTATGGGCAGCCCTGACCTGCAATGTCACACCTGGCATATACCATAAACTGGTCAGTGTGGCTTTCCGTCTGACCATGTTTATTTCCTGTCTTTAAGCATAGCATATCCAGAAAGACTTTGAACTTTTACTTTTGGTAAGGGTTTTTTTTTTTTTTTTAGAAAACCAAGTGAAGGAAAAGAAATACAGTTCACATCTGTCTCCTGTGAGTTTCTGTTTTATACAAATAAAGGCATTGGATGACAAATCTAGAAAGACCTACACGTTGTTTTCAATGTAAAGACATCCCCAGAATGCAGCTGCAAGACAGAGTAAACCTGGCACTTGCATACAGAGGTTAGTTGATTCAACTTTTCCAGAGCAGAATGACTGTCATTCAGTTACTGATATGAGTATGTAGTCAAATTCAAAATACAAGGCAGGATTCCCCTTGTGCAGTCCAAATATTTCCCAAAACAGACAATGTCATTATTTTTCAGTTAACATTATTTAAAACAAATAATGTTATGTAATGTAATTGCCCCTCAGCACCTGCAGCTAGCCACCGATATTACATTACAGATTTATTATAATTCCACATAATTAGATTTCAGATTCTCTAAAATAGTATTCCCCATAACATGTAATACACTATCCCCTGTACCCAACCTAAGTAGTGTTAAGTACAAGGGGCCCACAAAATTTGTTTCTTGGGATCTACAAACAAGTGGGGAATCCTGATTTATTGTGTGGTCTTAGGGACCATATCCTATTTTGTTTCATAGATAGTAATTACCCACCTTTTTTGTGAATACCTGAGTCTGAGGACCATCAATATGATTTTGGTTTTCATTGTATGTAAGAGGGTTTTAGGAGCTAGTCAGTATCATCAGCTGCTAGTGTGAGGCATAGACACCATCTTAAAAGGAGACTCCGGACCCCTAATTCACTTTAGCTTGCTGAAAAGTTTTATGAATGAAGAGTGTCCTTTTTTGTTTCATTTTACAAAAAGTAAAGATTTCAATAGAAATTGTCACTTTTATAAATTAACCTTGTTACTCCCACTGGCTGTCAATCAGACAACAGGTCCAGTTACTTCCTGGTTTGGTTAGGTCAGTGGAGCTAAACTCAAGAGGCAGCAATTGTTCAGAACACCTGCCTTGCAAAGACTTCTCATTGAGCTGCATTAGGAAGGAAGACTGTGATAGGACAGTCACAGAATGTCTGGGCGGTGTTAGAAGGGGAGGGCTTGCAAAGGCTGCAGACAAGAGAACTGCAGGCTTTTCAAGCTGGTTTTAGATATACCCCAATGAATAAAATGCATAATTAAATTCAAGATTTAATTTTGGATATATCTAATAAACAGTGATTTTATTTTTATTTGGTTAGTTAAGTGCCCCTTTAACTACATGGAGAAACTGAAATTGGTTTACAAAAGCAGACAGCATATGAAATAACCAAAAATATTTCCATTTTCACTCTTGGAGACACCATCATTTTAGTCGACAGCTAAGCTAATAATTACAAATCAAAGTGTTGCCTTTTTTTATCATAGCAAATCTGACACAATGCTTTTACTGTTCCAGCCTGCATTGACAGATAGGTGATTCCGTCCCATGTGGTTTTGTCAAGAGCATTGTGGGTAATTTGCATTTCAATGTATTCGAAGCCATGTTAGTCATTGTGATTCTAAATAATAGAGACATTGTAGGTTGTTAAACCAATACAGGAAGAACAGAACTGTGATGATTCAAATGTATTTAGCACAATACTCATCACTTCTTATATAAATGTAATTAAAATCTGACCATACATTGAATTCTGGATTGTATTCTGGATTGCTCAACAAGTTATTATTTAGGTATTGTTTCATTTGCTAAAACAATAGGTGAACACTTAAAGGACCACTATAGTGCCAGGAAAACACACTCGTTTTCCTGGCACTATAGTGCCCTGACGGTGCCCCCACCCTCAGGGACCCCCTCCCGCCCGGCTCTGGAAAGGGGAAAAGGGGTTACACTTACCTTTTTCCAGCGCTGGGCGGGGAGCTCTCCTCCTCCGTTCCTCCTCCTGGGCTGAATGCGCACGCGCGGCAAGAGCTGCACATTCAGCCGGTCTCATAGGAAAGCATTTACAATGCTTTCCTATAGACGCTTGCGTGCTCTCACTGTGAAAATCACAGTGAGAAGCACGCAAGCGCCTCTAGTGGCTGTCAATGAGACAGCCGCTAGAGGATTAGGGGGAAGGCTTAACCCATTCATAAACATAGCAGTTTCTCTGAAACTGCTATGTTTATGAAAAAATGGGTTAACCCTAGCTGGACCTGGCACCTAGACCACTTCATTAAGCTGAAGTGGTCTGGGTGCCTAGAGTGGTCCTTTAAACAGAGGTTTGAAGAGAAAAAAAAAAAATATTTAATGGTGGGCGGGGCTGACTATAACTGACAGACACTCTCCTCGGATTTGCCCAGCCTCAGATGGTATTTGTTCCCCTTTCCGAGGCTCCCCCTCCTCTCTCCCCCCCACCTTAGCACGGTGTCAGGGTGGCGGTCCGGTGCCCGGGACCCAGACACTGTCCGGGCGGCGGTGCGAGGACCGGGACCCAGTATGCCTGATGTTCAGAGTAGGAGTCACAGTGTGGAGGAGGATTAGCAGGGTTTGGTGCAGGGTAACCGCATGCCCCCTGGTGTTGAGTACCAGTGTTTGTGCAGCCACATACCAGAACCCTGATTCAGCTTGTGCGGATCCCAGGAACTAGGAGCACGACATAAGCAGACCTCCCAGGAGCTGAATAGGGAGGCTCTGCAGCAGGGATGTATCCAGTACAGAAACAAGGCAAGGCTAGAACGGCCTCAAACATGAAAACAAGACAGAACTAGTAGAACCCAGAACCAGAGAAGGATAGGAAGCTAAACCCAGAACATGTACACAAAACACGAGGGAAACATGAACATAACATGGGCATAACAGGACAGGACTGTACATGGACTGGGTATACAAACTAAAACAAGATAACATAGGCAAAACAAGAGGAGAAATACCTAAGCACTATATATGGAAATCATGGGGATTTAGTCACATTATATGATCATACATTGCACAAGCCTGCCAACAACACCAATGTACCCCATATCTGGCAGGTCCTACACTGCCTGATGTATGCTAAAACAACCAAAGAAGACATATATAGCACTTACCTGCAATAAGGGGCAGAAGCCTTGAGCAGCTGCCCGCAGGAACACTGAAACAAAAAGGAATGATGGAAAACAAACGGGTGTGGCAACATAAAACAAACATTTAAATGAATCCAAGAGACTGGGAAATCCAGGGACAGAATAAAAGAATGAACCCAGAAACCCAGCATAAAGAAAACCAGACATAGAATAGAAATCCAGAAAAACCAAGAAAAACTAAACAAGAATTGTGAAAAGAGTACTGGATACCAGAAGCCATCACCAGACCGATCCGCAGCATGGAACAGGATGTGATGTGGATTTCTAAAATTATCTGTACCAATTGAGCGTTGCTGGGGTGCTCTCTGGCTCAGTTCCCTCCCCTACCCCCCCCCCATCTGAGGTGATTCCCTCGGCGCGGTGGTTGCCCACCCCCAGAGCTCCTGGAAAATCATATAAGGCCCGCAACAAACTTTTGTGTTATTGTTTGTGTTATTGTTACATTTGAATAATTGCACCTGTAAGCTAGTGTTTTGAATATTGTTCCTCTAGATATTATCCTATCCTGCGTTAATTAACAAGAAATAGAGAACCTTTGTTCAATAGGTATAGGCTCAGTGACGCACACGAGATAGTAACGCACTCTCTTCTTCTTGTTCATTTCATTTGAGTTGGCCGCATCATCTAGACGGCCATGTTCTATTATCCTCCTTTCATACTCCTTGGTGTCTGCCCTCCCCTTCCTCCCCCCTCCCGTACTACTGTTCCAGATCTACTGCCGGAGACTACAGTTGCAGCTGACCCCGCAGCTGAATTACGCAGACGAACCACACCTACAGAATCAGGTACTCTAAATAACAATACAATCTTACAGAATGGAAAGTAAACTGACCTCTCTCAATGTAAATGGACTTAACAGCCCAAACAAACGTGGACTCCTATTCCATGAACTTAGACGACAAAAAACTGATATAGCTTACATACAGGAAACACACCTGCCTCGCACATCAGGGATACAGCTCACAAACCATGTATACACTAGAGCATACGCAACACGGGCATTGTGTAAGAGAAATGGTGTCGAAATCCTTATACATAAAAACTATCCACTTAACATAACCCATACCTATGTTGACAAAGAATGCCGGTACATGGTCCTGACGGGTACGCTCCATTCTAACACATACCATATGATCAATGTGTACGCACCTAATATTACCAACAGGGACTTCTGGACGGAACTAGAATCACTGATCATGAAACTACCCAGGGGGATTTTGCTATTGGGGGGAAACCTAAACGCTGTACCATGCCCAGCAATAGATAGGGGAGGTGGCCTTAGCCTACCCAGATCCCAGAACAAAGAAAGCCAGCATAAACTCCTGAACACCTTTCTCACTCACCCGGGGTTACTGGACCCATGGAGTATTCAGTATCGGAGCGTCCGGGTCTCTACATTTTACTCGGCAGCACATGCCACCTACACCTGCATAGATATGTTCCTGGTAAGCTCAATGGCCATGCCATAGATCAAAACTGCCGAGATAAATCTTATTTCATGGTCTGACCATGCTGATATAGCATTAACTCTTAAACTACCAGGCCCACAATTCCCATGGAAATGGAGGCTGAATGCCTCTTTACGCAGGGAACCTTGCACAAAAGAGCTTATTCAAACTGAAATAAAGCGTTACTTCCATGAAAATGACACACCAGGCATATCACCCACCACACTCTGGGCAACTCACAAACCTGTGATTAGGGGACTATTAATCAAAACAGCCACTCACCTAAAAAGGAAAAAACTAGAAAAGCTTTCAGAAATGCAGAAGCTATTACGCAAAACTGAAATGCAAAATAAACAACAGGCCACCCCCCGCACGACTAGGGAACTGACAGAAATTAGACGACAACTCAGAGAGCTCATGCTAGACGAAGTTAGCAGAGACATGATCCATACTAAACGTTTGTTCTACGAAAAATCCAATAAAATGGATACCCTGCTAGCTTGGACTCTTAGGCCTAAACGCACAAAATCAAACATCACTGTCATCAAAGACAACCAGGGACAAATACTAAACAGCCCGGGGGACATAAGCAACGAATTCACCAAATTTTTTACCCAAGTTTATAACCACTCCCCAACACTCACGAATATGAACAAAACACACATGGACCAGATTGCGGACTTTTTGCAGAAAATTACCGTGCCTATCAGTGCACACAACTGCATACCTGGGAGCACCCCTAGAACATGATGAAATAAATAGAGCCATAACGGACCTTAAAGGGTGGAAAGCCCCGGGCCCAGATGGGTTTGATGGCTCTTATTACAAAGCGTTCAGAGAACATCTGATCCCCTATCCAGCCAACATGTAAAAAACCTGAACGGAAAACGACTCACCTAACACCGACTTATCCACAGCAGACATAGCTCTAATCCCCAAACCAGACCGAGACAACACTAATGTAGCAAATTACCGCCCCATCTCCCTCATCAACTTTGACCTCAAAGTGTATGCAAAGATTCTAGCCACTAGACTAAATACCATTCTCCCCAAGCTGGTACATGCAGACCAGGTGGGCTTTGTCCCCAACAGGCAACTTAATGGAAATACGAGACAAACAACTGACCTAATGTGGTGGGCTAACAAGACGCAAACTTCTTCTCTGGTCCTATCATTGGATGCAGAGAAGGCTTTCGATAGAATTCAATGGCCATACATGTTTGCCCTCCTTGAGGAAATGCAACTCCCTCCCATGTTTATAAGGGCTACCCGAGCATTATACACTGTCCCAAGAGCTCAGATATTAATCCCTGGAGCACAACCGATCCCATTTGATCTAAAAAACAGTACCCGCCAAGGGTGCCCCCTTAAACCCTCCTCTTCATCGTGGCCTTGGAGCCTCTATTACACCAAATAAGAACGGACAGTAGAGTAAAGGGAATAAAGATTGCATCCGAGGAGTTTAAAGTCTCAGCCTTGTCACGGCTGCTAGTGTGGTCCAACACGCAGAAACTATGTAAACATATACATAAAAAAGGAAAGGAAATAAAAGGACAGAACGTAAACCGGACCTTAGAATGGCCGGACTAATACGCTAGAGATAGAGAATGGTCAAAGGGAAAGCCAAGGTCAAGGAAGCCAGAAATACTCAGATACCGTTTAAACAAGCCAAGTCAGGGGAACCAGAATTCGGAATAACCAGGAAAAGCCAAGATCAGGATACCAGGAAGTAATATTCACAAAGATAAACGCACTCTAGGGAACCAGGAACAGGAAACCACGACAGGGAGAGGTACTAGGGTGAATTAGGGATTTAAATATCCCTCTCTAGGCTCTGATTGGTCAGAGGGTGACCTCTGACCCCCGAACGTGCGCGTGCATTGACGTCGTGACGTCACGCGCAAGTTCGTAGAATTTTGGGGGGTGGAGCCATGGATGGACGCGACCTCATGGTCGGCGCCATCTTGGATTTCCCCGAGCGGCGTGGAGGAGCGGTTCCCGGCTCGCCACTGAGCAGGTAAGCTCAGTGAGTTGGTGCGGTTGTGCATGGACTCACATGGCGGCGAGCCGGGGGCCGTGACAAGCCTATGCTGATGATATTTTACTTACTATTAAAGATCCCAAAGAAACAATCCCTCATGTCCTCAATATTCTAGTTACATATCAACAAGTATCTGGGTACAGAATTAACAGCTTGCAGACACAGACATTCAATGGCTGCAGTGTACAACAGACCTCAAAATCAACACACAACCCATTAAATACTTGGGTATCAGGCTCACACAAAACCACGCTGACCTGTACACGGAAAACCATCAAAGACTAATACACGCCCTACGTAAAGACTTAGACAGGTGGCACAAAAAGCCCATCTCATGGCTGGGAAGATTGCACACCATAAAAATGAACCTTCTCCCGGAACTCCTTTTAATTTTCCAGGCGCTACCTGTAGCAGTAACAAAAAACGACCTTAAACCATTACAAACCACAATAGACAGCTGTATTTGGGCGGGTAAGAGACACAGGATAGCAAGACACACGCTACATGCTCCAAAGTGTAGAGGAGGCCTTGGGCTCCCGAACCTACACCTTTACTACCTGGCAGCTCATCTAGCGCAAATCGTAGAATGGCACTCACCACCTGGCACGCACAGATGGGTTGACATAGAAACGCTTCTTATGAGTACCGACTTGCCTCAATACTGGATTTGGGTACCCAGGCCTGACCGCCCAGAGCTACGAACCACATGCCCTGCCATCCTGAACTCAATACGAATCTGGAATGCTAGAGCACACAAGTATGTCCTCACACATCCCGTCTCACCTATTACACCATATCTCCAAAATAAAGCCTTTCCCCCCGGCATGACCCCTAGGGATTTCTGGGGCCTTGAGGACACGAGTTTACAATGGTACTGTCACCTATTCCAAGACGCTACATTCCACACCTTTGACAACTTAAAAGCACGGGCTCCACTAACCACTAGAGATTATTTTAGATACTGTCAACTAAGGGACTATGCAAGAAAACCACACATTATAAAAGCGGTTAGAACAAAGCCCACATTCTACGAAACACTCTGTATGTCAGACGGACCACGTGCCGGCCTTATAACCTGACTATATGAGCAGCTCAGCACACCCATAAAGTAATCCCAAACACCCTCATACATATCACAATGGGAAGCAGAACTCCAGCTAACACTAGATAGCGGGGACTGGCAAGACATACGGGAGGCAGTGACCAAATCCTCAATATGTGTCATTCACCAAGAACAATGCTACAAAACGTTAATGAGGAGGTACACCACCCCCATCAAGCTACATCACATGGGTAAAACACCCTCAGATGTGTGCTGGAGAGGCTGTGGGGAAAAGGGTACCTATTTACACATGTGGTGGACCTGCCCGAAGGTTGTCCGATACTGGAGCGACATAACTCACCTTCTGACAGAAATACTGAAAAAACCAATACAACCTGACCCCTGGACTTGTCTACTAGCCAAACCAATTGACAATCTCCCCAACAAGAAACAAAAGCTCTTAAACAAAATCAATTTGGCAGCCAGACGCGCCTTGGCGCAGACATGGCTTTAAGTAGATACCCCGCACATGGACAGAGTAATTGGCAACATTAAAGAAGCCTTTCTCATGGACAAACTCACGGCACCGGTGCGTGATATGTATACAAACTTTCTCAAGGTGTGGGAACCGTGGGAAGACTATATTGACTCTTAAACCCAGACTTAATCCCCATTAGAAGAATAACAGCTGACCCACCCTGACAGACCCTTTCCTCCTCCCAATAGTAGGTCCTACACCCCCTCCCTTATCCCACCCCTCCCCTTATTATAAACCCATTTTCCCCCTCTGAACGCAGCTGCGCCGTTATAAATGGCTAATTAAAATATGTCCTAAGTAAACACGCCCTAGGGGCTACAGGGTAAACACTGATGGCACATCTAGGAAGTGTGAACACATACAAGTGCGACACCCAGGAAATGTAGACCATTGATGCAACCCAGTAAAAATACATTCCTGCCAGCAAACAAGGTCCACTGCCAACATTAATAGTATGCAATGGGAGGATTGCCTTTCCCTCCCAGGTTGCTCTCTTTCCTCTCTACCTTTCTGTCTATCTATTCTTATTGTATTTACTGTTGTTACAAAAATGAAAAAGTGACAGAACATGATCTTGTTTACAGTATATAAAACGTAATTGTACAACCAAGCTGATATTGGCTTCTGCGTAGGCCGAACCGATGTACACTCAAACTACTGTTTTAAATATGAAACATCTGGCTTCTGCGCAAGCCCCATAACGTAGCACAACCTGTATACTGATGTATGTCACATTTAAAATAAAGAATTGAAAAAAAAAACAAAAAACACCAAAATACAAATTGCTAAAATTTTAAACTTTAAAATATATTAGACAAAACTTACCCCATAAATAGAAAACAATCTGGAAAATACATGAAATTTAAAAACGTGTTAGCTGTACTATAAGACTGTCTAAAAAGTATATCAGCAGAAACAAATTAATAAAAGGATTTAAATATAACTGTTCCAAGACACTGGCGTAAAAAGCAGCATAGAAACACAGCCAGTATAGAGCTATTCTCTTACAACATTGCCCTGAGCAAAGTAATAAAGAGCAGTATTGGCCATCCACCAATCAATGTGGATTAGAGATATATATTTTCTCGTAGAAATATAGAAAATGAACATAAATTCAACAAAGACTAAAATATTTCACATCAAAAATGGTAACCAAAACGTAGAAAATAGGACTGCGCTGAAAATTGCATAATTATTAGATTCTAGCACAGGGATAGGCAACCTTCAACACTTCAGATGTTGTGGACTACATCCCCCATAATGCTCTTACACCCATAATGCTGGCAAAGCATCATGTGAGGTGTAGTCCAAAACATCTGGAGTGCCAAAGGTTGCCTATGCCTGTTCTAGAATATCAAGCGTTTTATGAAACATTTGACCAAAAATCAGTTCTTATTGTTTTAGAGTAGCAAATTGTTTAATGAGTTTGATAAAGGACAATAATACGTTCTGCTGTGAGAAATATATACATTATTAGACAACTCACAGAATATATTTGGAGAAAGAACAAAGAAACAATGCAATGTTGGGACACAGGTGGAGAATATGTGGGCTGATGCAGAAAATCTGATTATCATTGTAATCAAAGAAGATTTATATTTAAAAAAAAAAAAAATCACACCCATCATATAACTAATTGCTCTCTAAACTAAGTAATGCACCAAATGGGATATTTAGAAATGCTCAACCTATTTTATATTTTGTTCAAATAGTAAATAGATGTTTCTAAAATAGGTTTTGAAACTCTACACCATTATTATTAGTAGGGCACTATTCTGTATTGTCATCAGTGCTCATCAATATATTCTTCAATTTGTGCTTCTTAAATTGAGTTACTTCTATAACAACATAGCCATAAAATATTCCGTGTTGTTTTGGCAGTTTATTTTTAATTTAAATTGGTTATTGCATTTACGCTGGCTTTGTTGAAACCAGAGGAGTTTCAGAATGTAGATTTCCTACGTTTTGCTTCTATTAGAACCTCTTTTCTATCAGCTTTGTAAATGCATGTAGATGCACAGAGAACATGTTTATAAAAGTAAACATCTAGGGTGCGGGTTGAAAGACAGATCTCTTAGGAGATTATAATCCACTAAACCTCTAGTAGTATTAAGCAGACGCCGTATTATACCGAGTTCTGTGCTTGCTTGTGTCTTCATGAGTTGCGTCATTTAAATCAAAATAAAATAAATACGCTAAGAAAAAACAAAAATTACTTCTTAGCCAGCATTGAATTGTTCTACCTGCAGCCTGGCACTTGGAGATGACCATTCATAGAATAAGTATAAAGTCTAACAATCAGGTGTTTTCTTCCAAAAAAAGTGATTAGTTATCAAACAGTTTAGAGTCTGTGTGCTGCTTCTTTACACTGATCATAGGAAGTCACATTATGTCATTAATTATTTATTTATTTATAAAATATTTTACCAGGAAAGATACATTAATCACTAGCTCTTTCTAGATACTTCATATCACACTGTCCCTGCAATTGTTTGTCTAATTCCGACTGTTCCATTTGAAGTCTCATATTTGTAAACTGCATTAGGGAGTCCCATCAACTTTAAGAGCGAGTTTTACAATAAGTGAACTCTGTACTTCATGGCAGGCCAATATACATATTTCTTCTAAGCTATAGTATTGCTAGAACCTGTTCAACTTAACAAGTTAAAGAACTACTATAGGCACAATGAAGTGGTCTGGGCGCCAGGTCCCCCTAGTTTTACCCCTGCAGCTGAAAGCATAGCAGTTTCAGAGAATCTTCTATGTTTACACTGCAGGGTTAATCCAGTCTCTATTGGCTGTCTCCCTGACAGCCACTAGAGGCGCGTTCACGATTTACACAGAGTAAATCGCACTTATTTGACGCTGGACGTCCTCACTGACCTCTAGCGTCAAAAAAGATCCCCATAGGAAAGCATTAAGTAATGCTTTCCTATGGGCGGGTTTGAATGCGCGCATGCCTCTGGCTGCGCATGCACATTTGGCTCCACTCTGAAGCTGACGATGGATGGATAAGGAGGGGTCACCAGCGCCGAGGGAGCTCGGCACTGGATTAAGGTAAGCAAATAAATGGAACGGGGCCGTAGTCACCTAAACAGTGACTAGGGCTCTATAGCGTAAGGAATACATATTTGTATTCCTAATGCTATAGTGTTCCTTTAAATTCCTAGTAGCTTTTAACTCAGACTTTTGTCCTTCTGGAGTTGGATAATATCAGTTCTATTAAGTTGGGTAATAAGATATATCACAGAGACATAAGCAAACGCCTAACAAACATAACAAACATAACAAACATAACAAACATTACAAACGATGCATTATTATTACACGACTTACCTCTGTTCATTTAGACATCTGTCCCATAACTTCTAGTAAGTTTATGTGTTTCATGTTCTATTAAGTTGTTTATTTAACTGTACTATAAATTATACTCTCAATTGTTTCTGAGAACTCCTGCTCCATTATATGTGTTTTCGATTCCTTTAACCCTATATGACAAGGGAATAGACTAGTCAATGTAATCTGTCATGCAGGGGTTAATATCCATCAACCCATTATGTGATCAATGGGTTTCCATACATCACATAATTGTAGTTATGGTCTCTCAATGCAGTATTGGCTGACATCAGGGCTCGAGTCCTGCAGGAACGCATGGGAACGGCGTTCCTGCACTTTTTCCAAAGCAGGAACGCCATTCCCGCTAGTGATCCTGCAGGACCGGCCCTGCTACCTGCACAGAGGGGCCAGCACACGCTGTGTTCCTTCTCCAGCTACAACTCTCGCGAGACCCGCGGCTGTTACCATGGCAACGCTCCGCACAGGCGAGTCTCGCGAGAGTTAGAGCTGGAGAAGGAACACAGCGTGTGATGGCCCCTGTGTGCAACAGCTGGCTCCCTCCACCGGACCACCAGGCGATCTCCCCCCTCCCTGACAAGGTAAGAAGCAGGGAGGGGGGAATAAAATAAATATTATATATAAAGTAAAAAAATGCTTCCCCCCCCCACATCATCCAGCACTCACCCATCATCCAGCACTCACACACCCATCATCCAGCACACACACACCCACACACACCTATCATCCAGCACACACACACCCATCATCCAGCACACACACACACACACACACACTATCATCCAGCACTCACACACCCATCATCCAGCACACACACACCCATCATCCAGCACCCACACACACACACACCTATCATCCA
>OW240917.1:66774415-66973710 GCA_933207985.1 Pelobates cultripes | reverse complement strand
CATCATCCAGCACACGCTGCATTCATTATACACACTCTTCACTCACTACAAACACACTACATTCACTATACACCCTCTGCATTCACTATACACCCTCTGCATTCATTATACACATTCTGCACTCACTACACACTACATTCACTATACACACTCTGCATTCACTACAAACACACTACACACACTGCATTCATTGTACACACACTGCACTCACTACAAACACACTAAATTCATTATACACAATTTGCACTTACTACAAACACACTACATTCATTATACACACTCTGCACTCACTACAAACACACTACATTCATTATACACACTCTGCACTCACTACAAACACACTACATTCACTATACACACTCTGCATTCATTAAACACACTCTGCACTCACTACAAAAACACTACATTCACTATACACACTGCATTCACTATACACACTGCACTCACTACAAACACACTACATTTATTATACACACTGCACTCACTACAAATACACTACATTTATTATACACACTGCACTCACTACAAATACACTACATTCATTATACACACTCTGCACTCACTAAAACACACTGCATTCATTATACACACTCTGCACTCACTACAAATACACTACAATTATTATTCACACTGCACTCACTGCAAACACACTACATTTATTATTCATACTCTGCATTCACTACAAACACATTACCTTCATTATACACACCCTGCACTGCACTATATGCATAGGAGTGTAATTTAAAAAAAAAAAAAAAAAAAATTTTTTAAGGGGGTGTGGGGGGGAGGCGGGAATCTTGGGTGAGTTCCCACACCTTTTTCCCCAGGACTTGACCCCTGGCTGACATGCATTAGTGCCTTCACTGACACACAAAAACAACATTTTCATAGAGCACATGAATGCGCATTAGTTAGAGAATGTTGTTTTCGGACGTGAAATTGGAGCACACTAAAACCACAAGGATTTTTAAAATTATTTTTATAACCCAGGTGGGTTTCTTTAGTACTTCCTGCGAGACCTTTATTCAAATCTTCTCCTTGCGCTTCTATTTCTTGTAAATATCACATAAATGTAGAGCTAAATACTAAGTACCAAGGTTTGTTTTAATCACTAGCTTTTTCTGCTACTACGGGCACACTTGGGATTGCTAAATTAGCAGATATTGACATTTATCAATGAAAAATAAAATATCTATTAGAAAATTAAATAATTTTTTTCCAGTCAAAATGACACATTTATTATTAAATGTAATACTCGATAATGCCTCTATTAGAACTAAAACCATTATATCATAATGCAGTGGTTTTAGTGTATATAGGCTTCCCCTGAGAAAGGGCAAAGTTCACACTTGTCTAAACAAAATCTTCATCCTTTGAACTTTGATTTTCAAAAAAGTCTACACATTTGGCAACATCATCATTGGACTCTGATGTTCTCATCATGAGTGAGGTGGTCTCCAATAAGTAGACTTATCTGGTTGCTGGATAATAATTTAATGTTTTGTTTTATTTGTTAAATTTTTTTACAATGGGCTATAGTGACTAAATCTAAAACTATGAAGGAACATGTGTAACTTAAAAATAAATGTATTTATTTTTTTTTAGTTTATAGCGCTCTCTGAAATTTACACATTGAATAAAACACAAAAAAATAAATAACTACAAAGTTATGTTAAGGATTTGTACATATAATGCTTTTTTGTTAAATGGACGTTAAAATTTAGCAAATTACATCATAATCCTGTTCAGACAAAGCAAACGTTGCAAAGTGGAAGAAGAAATAGTCTCTTTGCTAACTAAGTTGGAAGAGACAGAACGTATAACAATGATTGCCACGGCACTAAGATGGAGGCATACAGTTACAGGATAAAGTGGGACACTTTTCAATTTTTTAAATTTATTTTTCACACCTTACAAATGCATATTTGTTAGAAATAGGGATAAGTAAATAAAAAATCCTGAGAAATTGCAGTTCCCATTTAAATGTTTTTGTTTTTTTTTAACAAGGGTTTGAAGTTGCTTTGGACACTGCAGTATCATTTAGGTTAGTGCGATCACACAACTGACTTAGTCGCTAAGTCATTCTAACTTTTCCTCAGGATCTCAAGAATTAATTTGCCATTGGGTTTGAAGAGTGAAGTTTAGCGATTGTAAAAACAAACTGCAAAATTTAAGGCAAAACACACTGATTTAGGAATATTCTCCAACTCAGCTCTAATCATAGGATGACTATTTGAGCCTAAGAATTTTGATTAAACAAAATGTACTGCTTTGTGGGGGGGTGTGGGGGGGCTAACCCTTGTAATGTTTGCCTGACCCCAAAAATCATACACAGGGTACAAAGCAGGAGGACACGAATAGTGGCAGACGTCAAAGACCTACTGATGTAATGGACATATATATTGCATTTGCAAAGACATACCAGGTACAAGCCCAAATATTATTGATTTGGAGCTCCTTATTATTCATACATTACTCATACACAATACTGTTTGTTTTGCTGCTGTGTAGGTATACGTTTTCCTTATACATATGTTACTTTGATGTTTGTTGCTGTGGATTTGAGCTGTGGGATAGGCGTGTGTGTGAATGTATCACAGTGCTGTGTGACAGTATACGAGTGTGTCAAACTCAGCATTACAAATCAGAGTCCACAGCAATAAAACGCACAGCAATGTGCACAACGATTCTATAACAGACAAAAGTATCAACATCAGTAAGCTATAATTTGCCCTATATGATTGACCACAGTCCATTGTTTTAACTTGTTCATGGTTTACCATCTAGCACTACGACGTTCAGGCTATGTATGATGTGTGTAGAGTGGCTCTGTGTTGTGTGTATGTGATGTGTCTGTGGTGTGAAGGTGTAATTGCTTTCATTATTATGTGAAAAGTAGGAGAACATTGTATGCTTTTTGTGTGTTGTTAGAGGTATAGTATTTATTTTACTATTTTTTAATTATTCACGCTAGTAGAGTGATCCACTGACACAGCTTCTTAAAAACACTGTAGCAACACGGTGCTTAGATCTTGTTTGATCAACTAGGTCCTTAGTTGATATTAAGTATGGTGCTTCCAACCTCTTGGGTTTCAATAATAAAATGTCAGTAAATGTGATTGAATACTATTTCAGGAAGATATTTTCTAATGTATGACATACAACTGTGCAGATAACAATCCCAATGTTTCGGGGTTGCTTAACATATAATAAGATGTGCTTTGTCTTGTAATATCTCTTACAAATTGAGAAGCTTATCATAAAGTAAATGTATAATACAGAGTTTGTGCAAAACAAAACGAAATACAGATGATCAAATATATTGCTGATCGGTGCTTAGGGAGTTTGCTGGTATTTTTTCAGAAAATTATATTCTCAAAAGAACATCAGAATTGAAGCCTAACTTTTTATCGCCATAAGGTAGTATTTGAGTAGCATACATTAAATAAATTTGCTTTCTGAAACCAGCTTACTTAGTTCACGTGTTATTTAAATTTGTGGTCTATTCAGTTTGTTCGGCCCCTGTGTGGTTAGTTTTGATAATTTCTAATAGTAAGTTTAGTAAATTTCAACTGAATTTCAACCTTCAAGCAGCTCTCAATTATTTTTTTGCAAAATTCACTGTGAACACTCGGACCTACAGTATATAAGCCATTGCGTGACTTGCCCATAGAAAGTTTATACAGATAGAGGAAAAAGTGCCAGAGAACAGAGCCCCAAAGGTACCTTTTCTTAGAAACGTGGGTAGTGGCCAAAAATGGCTTCCCATAGAATGCACTATTTAGGAGAGAAGTGTTAACTACGTAGCAAAATAAAATGGATTGAAAACAAGATGTGATGTTTGGATATTTAACACCATTACACCATTAGAGGTTATAGTGTTGCAGACCTCTCTACATGACATTTTTTACTACATGTAAAAGTAATTGCTAATTATGTTGTGCTAACCACTCTAATTATAGTAGCATTATGTTGCTTATTACCTGATTTCAAAAACATCTACAAATATCTAGTGTTTTTCACTAGGAAACCTTACAAATCAATAAATTACTGCATAATATGTAAAACAGAGCTGTCAATCAATTTTTGGTGTTTTTATTCCCCCCTTCACGCCAGTTTTAGGTAGACAGAACTAATTAACAGTAAGACAGCCCCACCTGGTGAACAGCAGCAAAACAACAATTACATTTAATCACTTTTGCCACTACCCCCTTAAAGTGACAGAACGCACCAAAGTATGTATCACTGCATTGATTATTGCACAAAGAAGACTCCTGTCACTGCCTCCCTGCATACATTTGCTTATAACTGCAGCAGTTTGCCAAAATTTCTGAAATCATGAGGATGCCCATGATTTAGGTCAACTATAAAAATGGTCAGAGCTGTGGCAACTGACATTAAATGTGGATAAGTGCAAGATAATGCATCTTGGACGTAAAAACCCAAGGACAGAGAACAGAATATTTGATAAAGTACCTCAACATCTGAGGAAAGGGATTTAGGAGTAATTATTTCAGATGACTTAAAGGTAGCCAGGCACTGTAACAGAGCAGCAGGAAATGCGAGCAGAATGCTTGGTTGTATAGGGAGAGGTATTGGGAGTAGAAAGAGGGAAGTGCTCATGCCATTGTACAGAACACTGGTGAGACCTCACTTGGAGTATTGTACGCAGTACTGGAGACCGTATCTTCAGAAGGATATTGATACCTTAGAGAGAGTTCAGAGAAGGGCTACTAAACTGGTTCATGGATTGCGGGATAAAACTTACCAGGAAAGGTTAAAGGATCTTAACATGTATAGTTTGGAGGAAAGACGAGACAGGGGGGATATGATAGAAACATTTAAATACATAAAGGGAATCAACACAGTAAAGGAGGAGACTATATTTAAAAGAAGAAAAACTACCACAACAAGAGGACATAGTCTTAAATTAGAGGGGCAAAGGTTTAAAAATAATATCAGGAAGTATTACTTTACTGAGAGGGTAGTGGATGCATGGAGCCTTCCAGCTGAAGTGGTAGAGGTTAACACAGTGAAGGAATTTAAGCATGCGTGGGATAGGCATAAGGCTATCCTAACTATAAGATAAGGCCAGGGACTAATGAAAGTATTTAGAAAATTGGACAGACTATATTGGTCGAATGGTTCTTATCTGCCGTCACATTCCATGTTTCTCCATTTCACATTGAATTAAGAATTTTTACTAACATAACATCCACACCTTATCGGAAAAACAAATATACAAAAAAATATATATACTCAAAAACAATGGGTAGGCTTCTCTGACTTTCACCTTTTCACTATACCATGTGGATAGAAGACAGAAAATATAGACAAGATGGCCACTCCTAAAAAAAAATACAAAAGAGTGCAGTATAATTAACAACCACATAAGATGGTTTTAATATTGCATTCACAAATAAAGAGCAAAGCAGAGCCATATTCAATATAGCAGTCCAAACTAAGGCCATACTAGTGGAACCAAAAGCAATGTGATAGTTCAGGATACCAGATACTTTAAAAGATTCACACATTTATTCCACTTACCTTGAAAAGGAAATTAAAGCAACACTGTCACGTCATACTTACCTTTTCCCAATCACTTCCTCTTCCTTTCCTACTCTCTCTTTTTCTTCTTCTTCATTTTTCATCTACAGGGAGTGCAGAATTATTAGGCAAATGAGTATTTTGACCACAACATCCTCTTTATGCATGTTGTCTTACTCCAAGCTGTATAGGCTCGAAAGCCTACTACCAATTAAGCATATTAGGTGATGTGCATCTCTGTAATGAGAAGGGGTGTGGTCTAATGACATCAACACCCTATATCAGGTGTGCATAATTATTAGGCAACTTCCTTTCCTTTGGCAAAATGGGTCAAAAGAAGGACTTGACAGGCTCAGAAAAGTCAAAAATAGTGAGATATCTTGCAGAGGGATGCAGCACTCTTAAAATTGCAAAGCTTCTGAAGCGTGATCATCGAACAATCAAGCGTTTCATTCAAAATAGTCAACAGGGTCGCAAGAAGCGTGTGGAAAAACCAAGGCGCAAAATAACTGCCCATGAACTGAGAAAAGTCAAGCGTGCAGCTGCCACGATGCCACTTGCCACCAGTTTGGCCATATTTCAGAGCTGCAACATCACTGGAGTGCCCAAAAGCACAAGGTGTGCAATACTCAGAGACATGGCCAAGGTAAGAAAGGCTGAAAGACGACCACCACTGAACAAGACACACAAGCTGAAACGTCAAGACTGGGCCAAGAAATATCTCAAGACTGATTTTTCTAAGGTTTTATGGACTGATGAAATGAGAGTGAGTCTTGATGGGCCAGATGGATGGGCCCGTGGCTGGATTGGTAAAGGGCAGAGAGCTCCAGTCCGACTCAGACGCCAGCAAGGTGGAGGTGGAGTACTGGTTTGGGCTGGTATCATCAAAGATGAGCTTGTGGGGCCTTTTCGGGTTGAGGATGGAGTCAAGCTCAACTCCCAGTCCTACTGCCAGTTCCTGGAAGACACCTTCTTCAAGCAGTGGTACAGGAAGAAGTCTGCATCCTTCAAGAAAAACATGATTTTCATGCAGGACAATGCTCCATCACACGCGTCCAAGTACTCCACAGCGTGGCTGGCAAGAAAGGGTATAAAAGAAGAAAATCTAATGACATGGCCTCCTTGTTCACCTGATCTGAACCCCATTGAGAACCTGTGGTCCATCATCAAATGTGAGATTTACAAGGAGGGAAAACAGTACACCTCTCTGAACAGTGTCTGGGAGGCTGTGGTTGCTGCTGCACGCAATGTTGATGGTGAACAGATCAAAACACTGACAGAATCCATGGATGGCAGGCTTTTGAGTGTCCTTGCAAAGAAAGGTGGCTATATTGGTCACTGATTTGTTTTTGTTTTGTTTTTGAATGTCAGAAATGTATATTTGTGAATGTTGAGATGTTATATTGGTTTCAATGGTAATAATAAATAATTGAAATGGGTATATATTTGTTTTTTGTTAAGTTGCCTAATAATTATGCACAGTAATAGTCACCTGCACACACAGATATCCCCCTAACATAGCTAAAACTAAAAACAAACTAAAAACTACTTCCAAAAATATTCAGCTTTGATATTAATGAGTTTTTTGGGTTCATTGAGAACATGGTTGTTGTTCAATAATAAAATTAATCCTCAAAAATACAACTTGCCTAATAATTCTGCACTCCCTGTATTTCGAACTAAAAACAAAAGACAAAGTAGGGACTACTGTATTTTTCTTACGCCCGACTTTCTTAGACACACTGGGCTGAACTACTGCCGTCTATTACTGTCAGTCCCTCCAGTCATCACCAATGACGGCTGCAGGGAATTGGTGCTGCCTATGGAAGGTCCTGCTATCTCACTGGATCCTCCATATACCTCAATGCTGTACTCTCACACATGCACAAGAGTACAGCACTAATGTCAGCTCCTGGCAAGTTAAAGAGGACCCATCGGAAGAAAATGGCAGTGGTTGTCAGGGACAGGTAAGTTAAACTCACCTTTCATCTGCCCCCTTCCTGTCCCCTCCAGCAGTGATGTCACCATCGAGGGTCTTTGCAAATTTTGCAAAGTCGCCAGATGGTGATAGGGTCGCTTTAAAAGCACATCACAACATTACCAGAACAACATGGTCCAAATGCCAGTATCCCCAGCAGTGGATTTCATATGGCAAATCACTGTATATTAATGTAACTGCACTACTGTATAAGGTCATCTGTTGCCATTTGTTTTGGAAATTGCATTGCTACAAATAAAACCAAGGATATTTGACTTTTTATTTTTTTACAATTTTGCTACACCTACTTCATACTGTATTTTTGCCACACCTGCATTTTACAAACTGTGTATGCTAATACCTCAGTCTCTCTACAAAATATTTAAAAGGGAAATTATACATTATAATCTCTAAATAATTTGAGTGAGTAATGTAAATATGCAAGTTCTATGAATCTGCCAACAGCACTATAAAGAGAAAAATATATATAAGTTGGTTAATCACTGCTGGACCTAAACCACAAATGTGGGATTCCAGCACCAAATAACCAGCTGTAGTACCAAAAGGAGACTCCAGGGGCTTAACCCCAAAGCACTCAAAAATTAGAAAAGACACACAGAATATTAGTCACCATGCCATAAGGAAAACTGTGGCTATCTGTGTAAACCTGGACATATACAAGTAGTCTATAAATAAATCATGAAAAATACTTGATACAAAATAAGGAGGTATCCCTATGGGATGTGAATATAAAAAAGTAGATAGAATTATATTACATAACCCCTGGGTGAAATAATTATATTACCAGTATATCCTTAGAAATAGATAGAAATACTGAGCTTTATTCAAACTGGCCCTTAACAAATCTATACTATTAGGTATCTAGATCTGGTATAATCACCCAAATAGGGAATAGATGAGACTACCACTTAAAAATTAGCCTGATGTTGTATAGGCACCCCTTAATAGAAGATTAAATCCAACTATACAGTATGGTCAAATATTACATACAATAATTAAAGGGATAGCTCCAAAAAATTATCATCAAAAATGTATATAATCAAAGATAGGGTATGTACACAAGGTAATTGTCTCCAAAGAGCTATAGATATATTCATAGATTAAGTATGACCATGTAATTAAGAGTAGTTAGAAAAAATGATAGAAGGAGTATCAAAGGTAGAACATAGATATCATGATGCTTAGAATGCTCAGTGACATATCCAAGAATAGAGTATAGGGTAAAGAGCAGTCATTTAGGTCGAAATATAGAGGACAGATAGCAGCCTATATTTAGTGTGAGTCAAACGCTCCAAATAATAGGTAATGCCTCCCTGCCTAAGTATAAACCTTAGAACTGCTCAGAGGTAGCTCAATGGAATCTAGTATCTACTTATATCAAACAAAAGTGAAACCAATAAAGTGCCATAACGTGCCTAGTGAAAGCTATCCATAAGTGATAAAAATATATATATAAAAACGCCTGACGCGCGTTTCGGTGCTATCTAGTGAAGCACCTTCGTCAGAGGCAAACCAGCAAATGCTGGGAAAATCTATTATATACCTGTATTCTCTTTGTTGCCATCGTGGTTGCTCCAATCAGAGCAGTATCTCCTAAGTGGGTGTATGTACAAAATTCCCGCGCCAAATTCATATCGTAGGCAGGGCTAGCATGGTCACATGGTGTGGGCGGGACGGAGCTCGGACGTCACATTCACCAAGCTCCGCCTATTAGCCGAAACACAGCGCCAACCACTCAGACTACCAAGTTACTACATTGCCCGGCATAGTAAATGAGCAGTTGCTATGTTCAACATTACTGCTGCTATTTCGGACAGTTTTAGAAAATTGGGCAGACTAGATGGGCCGAATGGTTCTTATCTGCCGTCACATTCTATGTTTCTATGTTTCTATGTTTCTATATGCCTTAATAAAACACATGTAAACAAAAAAATGCCACAAGAATAAATGTGCCGAAAGAGAAGGGCACAGATACTAAGATTATCCCCCTGTGTGCTAATATCCAGGTATATATGTAAAAAGATATAAAGAAATAATTCTAATGGATACTTATTATTGATGTTGACATTTAAGACTTGAAAAAATATTCAGATCACAATTGTTTGAAATATTAGAGTCCAAAAATAAAAGGCCAGGGCAAATTCAAAGTAATGGAGTCCTATGTCAGCTTAAAAGGACAGAATCAAGACTTGATTAGCAGTCAAAAATAGGAGGAAAAAATCAATATTGGCAATATTGAGAAAAAACAGGTTTATATATACAATTTAAAACAACTTAAAGGAAAACCTCCAAGTATATAAAGAACTATAATGAACCATCATGTTACTAGAACTACTAATTAATATACAGGTGTGACATGTCAGTGCAAGTTGATAGACTTAAATAAATAAATCATAATGTATACTAAATATACAAAGAAATATAAATATGAAGCCATATTTATATATAGATTAGTCAGAGATAAATGGTGTAAAGTTCCCTTAGTGACTTCGCTTTAATCTTGAAATCTTCAATCTTCAATCTGCTGGTTTGCCTCTGACGAAGGTGCTTCACTAGATAGCACGAAACGTGCGTCAGGCGTTTTTATATATATATATTTATCACTTATGGATAGCTTTCACTAGGCACGTTATGGCACTTTATTGGTTTCACTTTTGTTTGATATAAGTAGATACTAGATTCCATTGAGCTACCTCTGAGCAGTTCTAAGGTTTATACTTAGGCAGGGAGGCATTACCTATTATTTGGAGCGTTTGACTCACACTAAATATAGGCTGCTATCTGTCCTCTATATTTCGACCTAAATGACTGCTCTTTACCCTATACTCTATTCTTGGATATGTCACTGAGCATTCTAAGCATCATGATATCTATGTTCTACCTTTGATACTCCTTCTATCATTTTTTCTAATTACTCTTAATTACATGGTCATACTTAATCTATGAATATATCTATAGCTCTTTGGAGATAATTACCTTGTGTACATACCCTATCTTTGATTATATACATTTCTGATGATAATTTTTTGGAGCTATCCCTTTAATTATTGTATGTAATATTTGACCATACTGTATAGTTGGATTTAATCTTATATTAGGGGGTGCCTATACAACATCAGGCTAATTTTTAAGTGGTAGTCTCATCTATTCCCTATTTGGGTGATTATACCAGATCTAGATACCTAATAGTATAGATTTGTTAAGGGCCAGTTTGAATAAAGCTCAGTATTTCTATCTATTTCTAAGGATATACTGGTAATATCAGTATTTCACCCAGGGGTTATGTAATATAATTCTATCTACTTTTTTTATATTCACATCCCATAGGGATACCTCCTTATTTTGTATCAAGTATTTTTCATGACTTCTTTCTAGACTACTTGTATATGTCCAGGTTTACACAGATAGCTACAGTTTGCCTTATGGCATGGTGACTAATATTCTGTGTGTCTTTTCTAACAGCACTATAAAACACAAAACAAAAACACACAACATTGCTACCTATACAGTTAGGTCCAGAGATATTTGGACACTGACAATTTTCATAAAAATAGTGAGGAGGGAACAAGAAATCTAAATACCTGTAAATAAAACATGACTTACCATTTGATGTCTTCTTTTTTCTAAAACCTTCTTTTTTCAGCCCCAAAAAAGGCCAAATAAAAATCTATAATAGCCATAGCAAATGCTAAAAAAAAAACAAGTGCAAAAACCCCCCCCCAAAAAAGACAGAAAAAAACACGCTAAAAAGGTAACCCATCTTCACCCAGTGAAGGCAATGTGCAGACTGAGCTCCGTAGGGCGGGGAAAGGCTTATAAAGCCATCCCATGCCCTGCAATTTGACTTAGAGCACTCTGATTTGTTGATTCCAAGCCAACCAATCACAGTGCTCTGACAGGTAAATTAAGAGACTGACAGGTAAGTGGCTTGAAATCCAACCAATAAGAGTGCTCTGTTTCATTTTACACAGCGTGGGAAAGTTCTTTAGAATTTTCCCATGCTGTGTAATTTGACTCATAACACTGTGATTGGTTGCTTTCAATAGGTCCCCCCCATTTTCATTTAGGGTCCTCACCTGCCTCTCATGGGTGGGGGCCGGGGGGATGATGCTAGGTCCCACCTTCAGTTTAATAGCCCCCACTCGTAGCTCCCTCCTTGTAATAAACCAAACGAATGAACGAAGAGGTCGTTGTTCATTCGTTTGAAATTTCTATTCATTTATTCCTCTTTCTGACGAATGAATGGATTAAATTTCCGTTCGCATGCCCAAGTGTTTAACTGGGCATGCGCGGGAATTTCATAGCGCTATCTAGTGTGGGCAGATGACGAGTCCCACAGGGACTTCATCTACCCACACAAAGATGGCGGCGCCCAGGACCTAGGTCTGGGCAGAAAATAAAGATTAAAACATGGGTAATATGGGGGGCTTAGGGGCATTTGGGAGTGACTAGGGGGACAATTAGATGTGGTGTAGTCAGGAAAGGGGTTAAAAAAACAAAACGGGATTCGGCCATGGCAGTGCCGCTTTAAGCCCATTTTCAGTATTTAACAATAACTTGAATTTATTCTGGCAAACAACTGAATTAAAAAAACTTGTGTCAGTGTCCAAATATTTCAGGCCTTAACTCTATGTACCATGAAAACTGTGGCGAAAGTGACCTCCCCACTGGTCTTTGGAGGGGCCTGTTTGCCAGCCTCCTGCCCTGCGACTATGGCCCTGGGATGTATTTCCCTTTAAGGAACTGATTTGGGGCATACTGTATTTTATTATGCTGCTGCTGGCCTTTTTAGAACCATCTGGGGACATACTGTGGAGTTACTGGGTGGCCACCATTTCATGTATCAGAGGCACATGGTGAGAACAATGGATGAAACACATGATGAGAACAGTGGATGGCGACCATTTTAACTCACAGACACTGTTGTGACTTTTCTACACGGTGCCATCTCAACGGTATTTGGTGCACAAAGACCTCATTCAGTAATGTTAAACTACACATTTAACAGTAATTATTTTTCATATAGCCTGTATTTGTTCTGCGGAATCTGCATTAAACCGTATCTTCCAAACTACTGAACGGATCTGGGTGAATTTTGGATATGTGGTTTACCCAGATCCCCCGGTTCCGATGATATATTTATGGGATTATTGCATGTTTTAGGGTCCCTGTTATATGTTTTATAATACTGTATTTTCCTGCCCTTGATAATTAAGTTACTCTATTGTGTTGAGATAATTGTATCACAGGCAGAGGGGAGGATTTCTGATTTAATGAATGGGAGTGTTAGCTGTGTTGTAATGTGTTGATTGGTTGTTCTTCAAAACCCTGTGGGCAGTACTATGTTTGTAGAATGTGAATAAAAGAGGCTGTATGTGCCAGTACAGTCAGTTCTACTTCACCCTCAATCTAGAGTCCTGTCTCTTATTGGGGGAATTGCTATATCACTACAAGGGATTGCTATGCTCTGCATACTCCCTTAGCATACTCCCTTTAAAGAGCTTGTTTCTGCTTCACTCTCTTGGAGGAGAGGTTCACCCACTGGAACCTGGAGCTTTGTCGTAGGTCCAGGGTGGGTAGGAGACGGCAAGTTGTGGTGTCTGGCGGAGCGCTTGGAGCCCTCTGTAAGCGCTAGGAGCATCCTTCAACGGAGGTACCCAGTCGGGGTGCTAGGTGATCCGTTACAAAAACCTTTATTATTACACTAGACCACAGTAAAAAAAAAAAGATTACAAATGTTATGGATGTCAATGAGTGTCCAAGCGTCTGAGAACCAAGAACCAACTTGTAACTGGTACAGTATGGTCTTGAAGGAGGAGAAATAAGGCTTCTAGAGGAGGTGAGATTCACAGCTGTTTCATGTATGTTACTGTAAACCTACAGCTTGTGACACCTCCGCCAGTTAACACAAAGGGGTTACTGCACCATTTGCTACAGTTCTCTAAATCTTGGACATAAAGCATTAAATATGATTTACACATGAATACAAAGGAAAATGAGATAAGGCTGTGTACAATCTAAAACAGGAACAAAAAAAAATACACATAGTGTAATACAGTAAAGTACTGTATTACACTATGTTTATTTTTTTGTTCCTGTTTTAGATTGTACACAGCCGTATCTCATTTTCCTTTGTATTCATGTGTATATTGTAAAAGGTCAGGAACTGGGCCACGACCTTGAGAGGCTGTTTTGATTGAACATTTCAGATAAGTATATTTGGATATTAATACTTTTCCTTTTTACTATATTATAGTAGAAACTGAGGTGTTACAAATATGATTTACAGTCTGGTTAGATCATACTGAGAAACTAAAATAAGGTGTTCTTTCCTCGGACATTATTTCTTAATTTTTTCTAAATGGCTGTTTGTGACATCCCTTTTCCCCTAGTCCCTCCCCGCACAGCGTTTATTTTTTGTTTTTTATTGTGTCAATATTTATAATTTTTCTTTTTTTTATGTCATCATAAAGAATCTAGATTGGAGTCCCTTTGTAATGTATATTGTTAAATGTGTTAATAAAAACAATAAAGAATATAAATACAAAAAAATATATTAGGTACATTGCATGTGTACATATCGCCTGGTTGATACAACATAAATAAATACAAACGTCTTGTACAACTGGGTTATTCAATCTTAATTTTATTTACCATTTTAAAAATATCAAAAAACAGCTTTCAGTAAAACAATGGTTCAAAGAAATTGTACAAAAATAGGATATTACAAGAAATTCTTAGATTTTCCACAATTTAAAATTTTTTTTTAAATACACCACACAATATAAATCACTGGTCCTCCCACTTCATCCACATCAAATAGATTATGTACAAATTCTTTGGTGAAAGCCATTAAAAGCCCATTTTTGGGTTTCCCGTGGGCAGTAAATATTTTTTTTTATATTAAATTATTCAAAAAGAACATTTTGTGCCATCTGTCACCAATATTGAAAATACATCCATACAAACAAACAAACAAAAAAACAACCCCAAATCCACTAAGCAATATTTTTTTCACAGTTTAAGAGAGCAAGTTGAGAAAGAACGATGTTAGTAACACTGTCTGAATGTTAACACAACCTTACTTTTTTGTAAACGCATCACTGAGGTCAAAGAGGAACAGTCATTTCTTTGTCTTCTGGTGAGAATTCAGGTTCACTTTACCCATTTAGTGAGGTGTACAGAACAGGCAAACAGAAACTAATGCTTCTATTGCATTTCCAGTTTATTAAAACAGCCATGTGTCAATAGCTGAATGCACAATGGATACATTATTCTCATAATTCCATGCATTCTAAAGGATGCTTAAAAAATAACAGAAGTTAGTGCACTGTCATGCCTGAACTGCCTTGCACTTAATACATTGTTTTATCATTTTTGTTGAAACAAAGCTCCACAAATATTTATCTTTATCGTTTACTACATACCACTAGCACCCAAAGTGACAGTTACTCTTTAAACATGCCATTCGATTAACAAATAATAAAAACAGGTATTAATAAAAAACACAACATAAAAAGGCATTCTGATTAACAAATAATAAAACAAAGTAAAAAAAAAAAATACATATAAAAAAAACCTAAAATCAAATGATAACAAAACTGAACATTAATGAATGAATATTTCAAGTAACTTATATGTAGGTGAAGAAATTAATTAGACGGGTTTAAATGGTTTTGCATGGCTACGATGCTATCTATGAGAAATGTGAGTTTAATACCTTTATATAGTGTAATAAAAAGTTCTGCTCTGGGTGAATTACAACATTTGATTTATACAATACGCTAGTGAAACCACCAGGAGCTGTATAGATTAATTTATATATTTTTCTCGTGTTTATAAAGTTTTTTTTTTGCTGTGAGCTGTACAGTAGGCACAGTGTGTCCATCGATTGCTATGGTTTAAGTATTCAGATATAATCAATACAACATTTACTGATTATATCTTTAATTTAGAAATGAAATGTGATGTACAAAATGCCATCATGTCCTACTGGAATGATGTTCTGTACTCTCCAAAGTAGTGTCCACTTGTCTGACGAAGATTTGCTTTGCTATAAAATTAAAACTGAAATTCAGCACTAAAAAGATGACCAGCTTGCCTTATCATTCATTTATTTATAAATTTGTAGTGTGCTAAGTGAGTTTCAAAGCAATAAACAGTTGTAGAATGAGTTACTGAAGTAATTTAAAAACTGTAGAATGGGTTTCCAATTTGGGTCACTGTCAAAAATAGGTTAAAACCCACTGGTTTAAAGAAATCTGATGTAGCTGTTTAATGAATGAGACTCATCGAAGATTCAAAAGACTCATGTTCTTAAAAGAAATAAGAAACACATTGCATAGCACCTCATATTTGGTCTTGATACAATTCATTCAGCCCTGAAAACTGAGCTTTAGAGAAAAATCCCTTATGAATTAAGGGGTGCTCCTAACCTCAAACAGTACATTAGCTTCTTCAAGAAATTGCAGGAGTTTCACAGAATACTTTGCATAAAAGCTGGAAACAGAAATAGATTAAAATCCATACTGGTTAAGGTTTGTTCGAAATCCCCATTACAAGTATCAGCACCATATTTAAAAAAAACAAAAACAAAAAAGAAACAATGTATTCTAGGCACTTGACAGCAATAAATAGAGACAGCAATTATGTAACAAATTATTATTATACATATATACACACACATATATTCAGGTCTGTAAATTATTACAGATATAAGGGCCAGAAGAAAAATGAATTAGTACATTTACTAACCCTAAATGTTCTAACATCAAACGTCCAGCCATGTGTATGTATATATACATATATGTGTGTTCACATGTATTCATCTATATGTATATAAATACAAATCTCTATATATACACACATATATCATACATATATACATACATGCATGCATGTTTAGTAGTTGGTTTTGTTCTTTTAGTAAAAAACTAATAGGACACACAACGGATAGCCCAAACAGGTGGCACTCAACCTGTTAACTAAAAAAAGACTTATTTACATTTGTTCTCTCAGAAGTTTTAAAAACATAATGCAACTTTTTCCTTAAAGAAACACTAGGATGTTTCAAGTACCACAACCACTTAATGGGATGCCTAGAGTGTCCCTTTAACTTAAAAAAGCTGAATCAGACTGCTCCTTTAAATCTGTGTAAACAAACACATGACAGCACAAAGCAAAAAAACAATGTTCACATCATTCTATCTGGATTTGCGAAGTAAAAAATGTGATCTTGATCCAGTGAAGGATTTTATTTCAGAGAAACACACAGCACTCCGGGTCTTGCCTCTGTAAATCTAGAAACAGAACAATTTTGTTAATGATTTAAATGATATATAAATGCATAAAAATATATTTCTATTACGGAGATAACGTTAAATAAAGTATGTCTCACCATGAACTGGTGTCATTTTAAAGTAACACTAACAATAACTAGAAAAGCTACAATTTCTGGGGAAATTGTGTGGTGTTCTTGCCTCCACCAGTAGACTACAACTGGAGTGGGTGGAGTAACTGTTATTATTTATTCATATAGAACATTTAATTGCAACGTTATTGCCCAAAGTGCTTCACAGTTACATTAAAACATAAATTTATAAAAACATTAGCAGGTGTACAAAAGGCCCTGTCTATGACATCACTTGCTGCTCCAGCCTGGCACAGGTCAGAGTATTTTGACGGTTGCCATCTTCGTTTTTTTAAAAACTATAAATCCTACAGCGAAGAGCTTTCTATTGTGAGAATCACAAGACCCAAACCTACATTTTGATGCATAGTATGTCTCTGAAATATTAAAAATGAAGGCACAGTTGCAGTTTAGAAATTGCCCTTCAAATTTGAGCTTTGTATAGTGGAGTTTCAATGAATGTCAATGGACGGCGTTAGTTGCAAACAAATGATTATATTGTGAAAACTATCAGGACTATGGCTTAGCCGTTGACATGTTTAGTGGCAGCAGGGATAGCTGAACGTTTTGATATAAGATTTGTGTAGGTGGGAGTGGTGGCAATTTAGAAATCATGTCCTGATTTTTCAGCTTTTGCCAGCTCCCACTCTAGCTTTGCCATTCATTCCTATGGGACAAATTTCGCCACAGGAATGACGATATTCCGTGAACCATTCGGCAAAACGTTCCACAAAGTAATAGCAATCCGATCGGGAACAATCTGCACGTTTTGGTAAATTTTTGTCTATGTAGTGTAAAAACTGTGGGAGGAGTTAGGGTGGCAAATTTGGCTATAATAAGAATAATATATATGTGAGATAACAATAAGTGTTCTTGCAAGAACACTTAATAATATATATGTGAGATAACAATAAGTGGTCTTGCTATGCAAGAACACTTAATAAGAATAAGAATATATATGTGAGATAACAATAAGTGGTCTTGCTATGCAAGAACACTTAATAAGAATAATAATATATATGTGAGATAACAATAAGTGTTCTTGCTATGCAAGCACACTTAATAATAATATATATGTGAGATAACATTAAGTGGTCTTGCTATGCAAGAACACTTAATAATAATATATATGTGAGATAATAGTAAGTGGTCTTGCCATGCAAGAACATTTAATAATAAAGTTATGTCACCCATCAGCTCAGATCAGACTTAGGCCAACCTACGACCAATCAAATGCTTCTTTTTGTTGAGGGCCCTACTTGATGCCGCACCAAAAGGATTCTCCTCATAGAGAAGCATTATAACAATTCTCTATGGGGAGACTTAACTGCTTTCCATGCTGTATTGATGCCAAATGTGAAGATTTAAATTTTGTTTATTTTTTGCTCGCAGTTTTGACTGGCAAATACACCATGCCGTGTAGCGGCATTACATCTCCCTGTCATGCTGCAAAAGACCACTAGATGGAGATCACAGACCATCATTTTAGCTTTACTATATTTTACGCTTGGATATCTCTCTGCTGATATCAGTAGAGTGTATAGCATAAGGTTCAGGGTAGTGTTATGGTTGAGTTATATGTCGGCTTATGACAGGAGTAGTGTTAGTATAAGGTAAGGGTTAATGCTGCTTTAGGATTAGGGATAGTGTAGAGTTAGGGTTAAGGTTAGAGTAGGTATGTGGTTAGAGTTAATGTAAGCAAAGGTTGGTATAAAGGCAGTGGAGGGGTTGGTATAGGGTTAACATTAACTTCCAAAAATTAATTTAGACCCTAGACAAATTAGGCATTTAACAATCATGACTGACAAGTGAATCTATGTTGAATTCTTTTTCTCTTTAAGTTGCTTGTGATGTGTAAAAATTATTATAAGCAAAAAGATAAAAGAACATCATATTTATGTTGTGTTATGTATACATAAAGGATATTAAAAGAAAGCAAATTCAGAATTAAAAAAAAAATTGGTTACACTAAGCCATGAAGGGGTTAAAAGAACACTGTCATCGATAGCCTTCCATAGATGATAGATGACAGCTGGCCGCTCTCAGCTATGCTATTGGAAGTTCCTACTGAGAAACTTCAGGCTCTCTGGAGACAGTAGTGGAGGCATGGAGCTGTGCCTGGTGGACTCTAGGTAACAAGACATACCATTCAAAAGTACTTTGACTCCTTACAATAGGCGGGTTGGACACTTCTCACACCATAACCACTACAGTGAGCTTAAATTGTACATGGCTTCTGTCACTATGTACAGTGTATAGCTTGGAACAGTAGGTTGCCACAGGGTTATTCCCTAATAAATGGAGTTGTGAGTGTGGCTTATTTATCCTTTTTGTATTCATTTTGTAGGCACGTCTACTTAACTAATGCTCATGTCTCGGCATGACAGAGTATACAGGTATCTAATTTTTTTTCTAGTTTGAACATAGGAGAAATTGAAATCTATTTTTGTAAAATAATTCTATTCGCCAAAAAAATAAATAAAAAAAAACACCTGAAAGCTTTTGTATGTAAAACAACAGCTAAAATGATAGCTCACCTGAACTTGTGATTAGTGAGATAGTCTGTGACAGCGAGTTTGATGCGGGGCACTCCGCCCTGGCTGTGATTTCCTCTTCCAGTAATTACAGAGAGATGTGCTTTACCTCCATTCTGTTTATATTCTATTAAGAGAAACATTTGTTATCAATATAACATTTCTTACAGACAGAAGTCAGATAAAATACAATAGAAATATATTTTCCAGCTAGACATTGTCATAGTAGGTTTCAGGCTCTGGAAGCGATCTCCCTACTCTGAAAGCATACAGCTGTCTGATCTCCTGGTGGAACCTCGATGATAGTTAGAGATATGAACTGTTCAGCCACTCTTACATGAAAGAGCTGCTTTCAGATAGCAGTGAAGATCATCAGGGTCAGTGGAGGAAATCAAGAATTTCCAATCGCCACTGGCTAGTGTGCAAGTGGAAATTTTATTATTTTGATAAACTCAGAAACAGATTTTGGTCTACCAGGGGACCATTTCTTCCTTACTGGAGCATTTTATTAAATGACAACTTTCACCTGGGACTAACACTTTCAACCACTAACCCACCCACTGCTGTTTCACTTTATTTTATAGACTATGATATATATTTATATATAGAGTGTCTAATCCTATATTGCACTCCCTGTTGCCTGTTATCTGTACTTACTTTACTATACAGTGCTAGCAGTAATGTTGTGATTTGTAAATAACCATTCCATCTGCAGAGATTGAATTAAACAAATAAAAACTGTACTAGAAATGTACAACCAAATAAATACAATGTTGCTACAACCTAAGTGTTAAAACCCTTAAATAACACCAAGTAAGCATACTAAAATAACAAAAAGGGCAGAGCGCAAACAAAAAATATTACCCAACTGGAGAGTATACAACCAAATCGACTTACACAGAGTTTAAAAATAAGCATATATCCTAACAACAAGTGACAAATCCACATTATATGACTTCCGCAATTGTGTATCCTGTAGGGGCATACTACACCATATTGGCTTTATGCTTTTCATTTTACGTTGTGTATGTTAATTTAGCTACATGCCCTGCAGTTATGTATTTACATACAGATACATACTCCCAGCTAAATATGCACATTGCCCAACATAGACACACACTGCTCGTCCAGACTGCCAGACTATAATCATTAATGCTATAATGAGTCCCCAACCATCTTCAACACTTAACAAGAATTTTAGAAATGGAAAAAGTTGTATAGAGCAGTGACAGCTACATATGGCACCCTAGATGTTTGCAGAATGAGGAAATGAGGCTCATAAACATCTTAGTCATCAAGTTAACCATCTATAGACTGTAAGCTCATTTGAGCAGGGCCCTCTTCAACCTATTGTTCCTGTAAGTTTTTGTAATTGTCTCATTTACTGTTAAATCTCCCCCTTTGATAATACTGTAGAGCGCTACAGAATATGCTGGCGCGATATAAATACCAGTAATAATAATAATCACTAACATGGACATTACAAGTTAAGAGGTGCCTCAAGCAAGTTCTCACCTTCCATCTTATCCTTGAGCACCTGGCGGAAGTGCTTCATAGCTTCATCAACATGTAGTCCATGCAAGTCTAATATGTTCTCTGGCAGAAGGAATTCATTAGCTCTCTGGAAAATCTGCACAGCTGCTCTACGATTTTCTTCTTTCACCTTTTCCCCATAGAGATGACCCTATAATAAAACATTCAAATTAATATAAAACGTTTAATCTATTTCTGCAGTCTGGTGGGTTTAGCACTATAGGGTCAGGAATACATGTTATAGTGATCTTTTAAGTTATCTGCATTTAGGTGGCTTGCCCCCACTTAGCCCCCTCAAAATGGGTTAAAACTCACCTTACTTTCAGCTCTCCATGGGTCAGCCGGCGCTGGCCCTGCCCCCTTGGTGACATCATCAAAATTTCCCATGGTAAAAGCATTGGATTGGCTAAAATCGGCACAGGGGCGAGGCCAAATGCTGTTTTGGCCAATCAGCACCTCCTCATAGAGATGCATTGAATCAATGCATCTCTATGAGGAAAATTCAGCGTCTCCATGCAGAGCGTGGGGACGGTGAACGGCACTGCTGCCTACTGTGCAGCACTGAGCCAGGAAGCCCCTCCAGTGGCCATCTGAGGAGTGGCCACTTGGAGGTGTCCCTAGGGGCAATGTAAACACTGCCTTTTCTCTGAAAAGGCAGTGTTTTCATGATAATGCCTGAAGGCAATGATTATAATTACCAGAACAACTACATTAAGCGGTAGTTGTTCTGGTGCCTATAGTGTCCCTTTAACATTGTCAGGATTACAGAATGATCCAGCACGTAGAATTGTGTAACACAGAGGACTGATAGGTAACATATACCGGACCTTAGAATGGCCAGACTAACGTACCAAAGAATAGTCAGGAATAGCCGAGGTCAAGGGATACAGAAAGAGACACAATGATAAGGAAAAGCCAGGAGTCAGGGATACTGTGTGGACAGTAAATGCCATTAACCACATTTTTATAAGCGGATGAATACGTGACAAACATACAGAATCTACAAAAACATGTGGTAATGACATTTGAGTGATGCATGAATTTAACTTTACAAGTTACTTTAGATTATTTTTAATAAGAGTGCACACCCTCGTCTATATTGACCATGCTCAACTGCAAAAGTTAGAGGGGCTCACTAACCATGGGTTACAGCAGACAACCTAGAATGATTCCGACTATGGAATTAAGGAAAATAAAATAAGCAAACCGGCTCTAAGTATGACCATACTGCCTACAGATAGCCGCACAATTCCAGCAAAATACAAAGAACTAGCCAAAGCCAAGAATGTTTGCAAAAACCATACACAGCACAGATCTAATACAACCTGGAAAGTTATTAAAATTCTATAGAACGCCAGAAATTACTCCTATCCAACAACTCGAAAAGTAGAACTTCAGAAACACTGCAAGACCTCTTAGATGCAGCTAATCATTCCATAACCCTTTTGTTGGATGAGTAACTTCACCGAATGCTAATCTAAAATATGAATGCACTGAACATGTCAAACAAGTCATAGCACTTTTTCTTTTTTCTTTTTTTTCTGTTATTAGGAGAAATGTACACATTGACATCACGGGTCTAACAGTTTCGCATAGAGATTGTGGAGTACAAAAGCAGATTATTCTATAATGTTAGTGTAAAAATAATTTTTTGCTTTTTCACATATATGGGGACAGAAGGGTTCTTTACTTGCAATGCCTATCCTTGCAGCTCTCTTAGTGAAGTATGTGCAGTAGAGAGACAGCAGGAATAGCCACGGCCCTGGCTTTGTGGCTTTGGTAAAATCCCCAGAAAGTAAGTCTGCTAAGTGAGCCCAAAATAACTGAAAGCTTAAAGAATTTTCAGCATGTAGCAGCAGCAAAGGTCCATAGCAGTTTGGTGTTTTATACCACCTTAAAAAAACAGCATATTTTAAAGCATTATATCTGAAGATCTACAGAGATAAATGCTATCTGTACGTCTTATCAGCGGATCCTCTTAAGGTTATCTCTTACCCATTTAACTTTATATGATAACACATCATATAGCAAGGGCTATGGGAGAGATGGGCTAAATATCACACTTTAAGGGTGCCTCAATCATCTTACTAGGTTTGCAAGAATCCTTCAAAAATATAAAGTTCTGTTCACCTGTTGTGCATAAAAAGATGCAACATGCTTCATGCCCCTGGAGTGAGCTTCGGCCGCCTTCTTGTAATTCTCTTGCTGCTTCTTTCGATACAGAAAAGCTTCAGCCCTGAAATCATCATAATCTGGGGCATCGAAGTCTTGGAAGTATTTTCCAGAAAGGATTTCTTTTTCTAGGACAGATTTCTTAATGCGTGAGAAAATAAAAAGAGAAATCGAAAAATATTACATTATGGAACACTTTAGAGAAAAGGCAAACCATAGTATATGCCTTTGGAAATATTAAGTTTAAACAGGAATAAAACTGATACCATTTCATTGCATTCATAATTGTGGTATGGTATAAATAAAGTATAAATAATCAACATTAAAGATAATGTAAAAGGTAAAGCCATACCTCCTATTAAGCAGGTGTAGTTTGAAAGGTTATGAATCACACTCACTAGTATCTCCAAGATAAACACCATTAATCTACATCCAATCTAAAAAACAGTGTCTCTCCCTAAAGGTTTATAAGATTACAACTGAAGGTTCTAGGATACAACGAACACCTTGTTCATTGTTTCAGGAGATGCTGCCCATAAATCAGTTTATGTATTTTGTAGAAAGTAGTTAATTATATGCTGCAGCAGCTCTACCCTCTGGAGAATGTATAACAGTATAAGCCGGATAAGAAGGGGGAAGGTAGTTAATCAACTTAAGGAACCATGACACTACTTCACAAAAGCAGGTAAGGGATAAAATCAGAATGGGATAAAAAAACAATTATGTTTTTAAAGGTGTGTCACCATTTTTATGCCAGTAAGAAATTTTAAAAACACATACCACAAGTCCGGGTAAAGGGATGAATTTAAATATACAAACTGGAACACATATATATCAACTGGAACTCAACAGCAAATGCTTAAGATAATTAACCAAAACATAGTGTATCCACTTTGATAAAGGTGTATATACACCAAATACTAAGTAAGTTGAATATTGCCTCTCCAATGTGCAAGACTGACAGATGCAGACTGCAAATAAACAAATGGAACAGTTTATATACAAGTAAAAAAAAAAGTAAACTTAAAAATTCCTAAAGTAAAAAAGGAAGTGGACAAATGTTTCTTTAATTAGACCCCAAATTAAAAAGATCATGAATTAGCAAGACACTCCTACATATTTTAGCCAAGCCAAAGATTCACTTTTGCAGGATCTGAAAAATGGTCCTAGCTTTTTAGGTTATACATTAAATCTTACTGCCAACAATTCATCATAAAAGGGATTTAATGGAAAGATTTAAGAATGATCACAGTAAAGCAGATTGAAATTAGAGTGGGATTGCTTGGTGTAACACGTTTGCCCAGAGCCCCATTTACATTTTACTTACATAACTTACAAAGTGACACTAAAAGCAGCAAAACAGCTTAATGAAGCAGTTTTGGTGAACAGATCATGTCGCTGCAGTCTCGCTGCTCAATTCTCTGCCATTTAGGGGTTAAATCGCTTTGTTTATGCAGCCCTAGTCACACCTCCCTGGTTGTGACATACACAGTCTCCCTACATATTTCCTGTAAAAAGACATCTAATGTTTAAACTTCCTTTATTGCACATTCTGTTTAATTTAAAATTTCTTATCTCCTGCAGAATCCTCCTGTGTGATTAAAGTTTGATATGAAGAGCAGAAGTAAAAAATTTCTATAGTAAACACACTGCTGTCAGACATGACTGAAAATAAAAATAAAAAAATCATGCAGGCTGTGTGAGTCACAGAGAGATGAAGGTGTGGCTAGTTTTGCATAAATAGAAACAAAACTGATTTAACTCCTAAATGACAGAGAATTGAGCAGTGAGACTACAGGGGCACACAGACCACTTCAGCTAATTGAGGTGGGTCTGGGTGCTGTGCAGCTCTAAGTCTGCCTTCTGTGACTATCTAACAGACAGCCACTGGAGGGCTTCCGGAATCCAAAACAACCTTTGGTCGGTTATCTGAAGCTGGACATCCTCACGGACATTCAGCGTCAGATTTTCCCCATAGGAAAACATTGAATAATTTCAATAGGTAGCTTTCCAATAGGGAGGTCTAATGCGCATTAGGTCTCCCCCGCCGTCGGACGTTGGCGGTGGAGGAGCGTGGGTGG
The DNA here is from genome assembly GCA_933207985.1 of Pelobates cultripes. NCBI lineage: Eukaryota > Metazoa > Chordata > Amphibia > Anura > Pelobatidae > Pelobates > Pelobates cultripes. The sequence continues at coordinate 66,948,435 of OW240917.1, read as the reverse complement.
AGTTTCAGGTAAGTGGCTGAAGGGTTTTTAACCCCTTCAGCAACATGGGATGGGGGGTGGGAGGGAGAGGGACACTGTAGGATCCTGCAGTGCCAGGAAAACTGGTATTTTTTCCTTAGACTGGAGAGTCCCTTTAAGTTCATTTAATTACCTTTTCTCTTGATTTCTCAGTAGTACCACTCGCTGTTGGTTTGATATCTGGAGCCATAACTGTGTGCACCGGACCAGCTTCAAGGACAGAACTCATAAACTGCACTGTTTTCGCTAAGGAATAACTAGAGGTAAAAATACATTAATTTACATTAATTCTTTCATATAAGCCATGTCATACGTCTTCTACATTACAATGATGTCTGGGTACGTATGATTAATAGGGTGCAAAAGGCATTACAACATATTCGTGCAACAGGTACATAATGAAAAATAAGCTTCTGTAAATGTATTTCAAGCCAAGGAGGTTAAAAAAACATATTTTAGTAATTTTATATGGTCTGTCTTGCCAAGTGTATGCTGAACCTTGAAATTAAATGCTGAATAACATGATACTGGAGGGAAAATTCTGATACTCGGAGACTTAGTTACAGGGTTAAGAAAATATGCCATAGCTGATACTATTGAGACATTGCGTTTCTTTACATTTTCAAATCATATTTAACTTTCATTGCATGTAACGTAGAATAACATTTCATTAATGCAGTGCTGCCAAATGACTAGCAAGCCCATATCACCATATACCTAGAATGCTACACTATAAGCCTGCCTACTTAGCCACACCTGATCATGCCAGAAAGACTTCCTTGTCAAATGTACGTACACCGTTTCAGTTTTAACAACACTGAATAAGCTGTTTATTTATTCACAGCCTGGTTGCAGACAGTCAGAGAAAGTACAAACAGGTAGTGATATCCTGCCTATATGTCTCCCTAGGTTTCCTCTCAGTCCAATGCAGTTTGTTTTGTTGTTCAGATCATGCAGTACTGTCAGTAAATGTGCTGTATGCATACATTTTTGACAAGGAAGACTTTTTCTGGAGTGAGGGGGTGTGGCTAAGGAGGCAGGCTTACAGTGCAGCATTCTGCAAAAAATGTATTGGTACCCAGAGTGTCCCTTTAAGTATCCATTTGGAGCAATGACAGCTTGGCTCTCATCTTGGGAGGAAGAGAAACGTATCTAAGCATAACTTCACTTCATCTGGTGATGGTGCCAGCACTGGATACAGATTAAAGATTCACCTTTCTTAAGATGAACATCTGAAACACCAGGCCTGGCATGAACATTAGAGATCTCCTCCAGCAGGCGCAAGGAGCGTATGGGCCCAAGATGGCCGCCGAACTCAAGGACTTCACGGATTCCTCCGAGGATCTGGACCTGAATGAGGGTATTAGCGGGATGCCACCTCCGCCTAAGCCACTGCCAGCCCCAAAACCCAGAGACGACGGACCTGTGATGGCAGCGATGCTCAGGGAGATGCTGGGCAGCCTCTAGAAGATGCTGCAGACAGACATGGATATGCTCCACAATGACCTCACTGGCTGGTTGGCCGCCTTGGAGTAGTGGAGAAATCCATGGATCAACACCCGCAGACCATCGCAGAACTCAAACTGGAAGTAAACTAGAAGAAACAGCAAGCACTAGCAGAGCAGCGGTTTGCCATGCTTGAAGACCTAAGGTGCCACAACAAACTTAAGGTCAGAGGGGATCCCCACAGGGGTGCTTCAGCAACTGATATGGAGACTAGTGGCCCCAAAACAAGCCAATGGTGTCAAAAGGACTAACACTTAACACCAAGATTGCTCTCTCCCAGGACTGATGTTATTTGCAGTTTGAAGGTGATTTATTATTATGTTGATGCCTTCTCCATTTATTTTATTTAATTTTAACACCAACAACCCAACTACCAGTATGTACACTGGCCCACGACCAGATGCTCTCCCCCCCTCCTCTTTACTCGATTCCAAGTCACAACCCTGACTAGCTGAGCCTGGGGGCGTCACTAAGTCTACTAAAGGCCAGTTACCCTATGTTTATCCTCTCGGCCGAGCTGACTTTCAGCCAGGCAACTGGCACCTTAGCCCAGCGAAGCCAACTATGCACTTTAATGTGCCCTAAGCTATTGAAACTCCCTACGCCTTACACTATGCACTATCTGACCCTTCAGCATCTCCATGATCAGTACCATCTCTCTAACTGACCCTATGCAGTTACAATACAATAGCGACAACACACAGTAGTCCGACACAAGGCCGGTTCTCAGTATGTCCCCACTAATTCCAGTACTAAACCATATATAAATAAAACCCTCTGCTCATAGGCCCCGTATGCAGGATGTTATGAACTATGCTTTTTCCTTTTGTTTGCATTAAAACTACTGTATGTCCTAAACTTGCCCTTGCAAACTTGCGCTTGCCCTCTCGTACCCGTGAGTGGAGCAAAAATAAAAAAGAAATAAAAAAATAAAACAAAAAGGTTAATTTATCACTAGTGATGTCCCGAACGGTTCGCCACGGACGGCGAACATAAACATAAACTTTGACCCTGTACCTCACAGTCAGCAGACACATTCCAGCCAATCAGCAGCAGACCCTCCCTCCCAGACCCTCCCACCTCCTGGACAGCATCCAGTGAAGCTCTAGTGAGCTGTCCAGGAGGTGGGAGGGTCTGGGAGGGAGGGTCTGCTGCTGATTGGCTGGAATGTGTCTGCTGACTGTGAGGTACAGAGTCAAAGTTTATGTTTATGTTCGCCGTCCGTGGTGAACCGTTCGGCGAACCGTTCAGGACATCACTATTTATCACAATTAAAAAACAAAAAAAGGTGCGCTGTGTCTTTAAGTTCACAGATATCTCAGTGACATAATGCAATAATAGATCACAATAAAGTGCACTATTATAGCATTATTAGTATGAGATATCAGTGATCTTAAAGGCACAGCACACCTTTTTTGTGCTTTTAGTTGTTTCCAGTGTTTATATTGAGATTAAGCACAGTGTAAGGTGCAGCTTTTTTAAAACAAAAATATTTTTCTTTTCCTAGTGTATGGAATATTAGTGCCTTTTTTACTTGTTTCTATTATATAATTTATCACAATGCATTATTTAAAAGACAAACGTGGCTCTATATGTTAGAGAATGATTAACAAAATATGCATTTATGGGTTTTATAATAGTTGAGACAGATTTTATTACATAAAATCAGAATTATATCTCTTTAAAAAATGCCCTCCATGCAAATGATTCCGAAATGGAAGAATAGGGAATTTGCAGATGAGCATCAGGTATGTAATTTAAACTACATGCAAACATTGCGCAATCGCTCACTAATTAGTACTTCGGTACCAGTGATAATTCTAGAACCTGCTAAAACTTTGGGGGTCACAGATTTCAGAAGCCAAGTTTTTAAACATAATATATCATTTCTATTTATAACAGGTAACTAGAAAACATTGATTGCCTTTGGAATTGAAAGGGAGCATGTTTTCCCCATAATTAAAGAGATCCATTCTGGAACAGTAATAAAGTGATGGGAAATAAAGAGGATGAAAATGATGGACTTTTATTATTGCGTCCACCCATAGTATGCGTGATAAAGAAATTAATTTTAGGTAAAATTACAGGCAGCTAATTAAATGTCAACTCTGCATGATGCTACGATCTTACTTGTTTTCTTTAAAAATGTCCATAAGCAATTTCTGTTCAACAAAAGGAAACATTTCGAAAAGTTGTTTCTCCTTCAACTTTGAAGCACAGTTTTTTATCGGGGAAGATCTTTTCTACATAAGAAAAGGGACAAATATATATTGTTACTGAACAAGTCAATCAATCATCTTGAGTGGGGAAAAACATCCATTAAATCGTCTTTTCTTTTCTTATGTTTTTAATCCATTTCTTGTAAAATTCATAAGACAAAGTAGGAACTACTTATTATTCCTACACTTAACAAATCAGGACAATAGAAGATAAAATATTTTTCTCTACCCCCACTGCCCTGTTAATTCACACTCTTTAAATTTTACCCCCTCTTAAAAACCATTTCTGAATGCAGAGTTATGCACGATCATTCTTAATCTATTAGCGCTCACAAGTAATATCCTTCCAGCTATGGCGGACGGCTTTCCTGAAACTGTTATGCATAAGTGTTACTCGTTTGAAATTTTTATTTTTTGTCATACTGTTAGTTTACATAATACTTTGTAGCTTTTGTTTTGTAAATGTAATACTTTACATGTTGATAAAACCACACACTTTGTATTATTATACTATACTCCAACAAAAATAAATAAAACATTTTTACAGAAAAATTGCTGTGTCTCGGCAACATTTAAGAGGAGTAAACAGATTCAGATGGAGAGGAATGGAGAGGAAATCTCCTATCTAGTTGTCTTTTTTTGACCATTGAAATAAAATTGAAATAAAAGTTAACAAGCCGTGAGAAAATTGACCTTCCAGGAATCAGCTTCAAAAGAATAAAGCTTATTCTGAGAATTCTGGAAGGATCTAGATATAATACGCTCTTAGCAAAACTGTTTAGGACATCCAAGGCTTGATGTAAAATGGATTTTTAGAGATTCGCGAGAAAGGTGCCACTACCCCAATGTGAGGGGCATTTATTGACATGTATCAGTTCCATTAGCAAGTCTCTCCAAAATGCATCTGATAAACATAATGAGATTGGTCTATAATAAAAATTATCATCATTTTGCAGGAATGCATATTGGTAGTGTAGAAATGTACTGAATATAAAAAAAATGACCGTACCAAATCTTCTTGTGCTTGTAAAGCAATTTCCTCTGACATTATCTGCCGCAATGAGACTTTCTTAGTGCGTGCATTCCACTGGTCCATGAATGGAAACACGCCTGATGTCTCCTGGGTGTAAGTGTCACCAGGAAATTCATCCTTAATAATCATATTATCCACATCCAAATGTTCACTGTCTGTAACACAAATAGACTAGGGTTAAATCGGTACAGGTCTGCAAAAAGAGATACAAATTAATGCAGAATTGGAATCAACTTTTGTTATAAAGATGCATCTTATTTATTTTTAACAGTGAAAGGTATGAAATTGGGCCAGTATGTGTTAATGGCAAGGAATGAGGGCTAGAAAGGGGCCATAGCAATTCATTCCTGGAAACCTGCTAATGCAAAGTTGCCCAAATTATTAAATACCAAGGAGGTATTTTTTCGTGTTTAACTATCCTCCACTGCTTTTTTGACTAATGTAAATGCTGCAACTGCATGCCTGGAGTGGAGACACAAAGCAGTTCTTTATTAACCCCTTAAAGACCAAACTTCTGGAATAAAAGGGAATCATGACATGTTACACATGTAATGTGCCCTTAAGGGGTTAAATGGGCTCTGTCACCTTCTGGGGTCTTTGCATATTTTGTAAGACCCCCTCATCCCGCCATGGTGATACTGTTGATTGGTGTGTGGTGACCCACAGGTGCAGTGGAGGTGAGTTATACTTACCTGATGCTGTCCCCAGTGGGCATAGCTGCTGGCACTTCAGCCGCTCAGAGTTCATGTCTATGGGGGATCCATTAAGTCCTTCCATAGATTTTATCTTGCGACAAGCGAGATAATGCGCTATTCCCACAACCTTTGATAGTGATGGGTTTAACAAATGACAAAATTTGATGGCGGTAACTCTGCCTTTAGTAAGAATTTACTGTAAGACAGTAGTCAAACATAGTCTTCTATCTTTGGACTGTGTTGGGATTTCAATGAAATTCAAACATAGTCTTTATGAGCATTTTATAAAAAGAGTTTATCTTTATGAAATGCTTAAATATTTTTCAGGGGTAACAGAGCCACTTTAAGATGTAGATTCTCAAATTTTTATGGTGACGATGATTACTAGTAAAAATGTATACGTGATTTTTATCTGTAAACACCAGAGTATGGGTTTATTAGGTAAACCAAATGGTACCATGCAGGATCTTTAAAACAAAATACCTTCAAAAATAAGTTGATATGACAATGCTTCTTGGCGCTCCTGAAACATAGTGAGAAAGGTCATTAATGCAAATTCAAAAAACACAAATGAAAATTACATTCAGATAGGAGAATATCTGTATGAAATGCAGTTTTACTAAGAGCAGAAATCTTATCTGGGAAGCATAATATTAACGTAAAAATTTTGATATAAACAGGATGCTATTTTAATTAACCCAGAATAACGTGGCAGAAATATCTACAGGGATATTAAATTCCAGCCACAGATGCTGTTGGATAACTACAAGCAATTAAAAGTGGTTTTCCAATTCATTAACAGAACAGGCAGTTATAATATAACATTTCAGCATGTGTAAAAAAAAAAAACCCCCAAAAAAAACAAATGTGAATGAAGTGTACTAACTGTAATTGAGTCTTTCCATCTCTTGTGGATGGCTTGAGCCAGATTTAAATCTATTCGGACCACACAATCCTCAATAGTTAACGATCCTAGAGGAAAGTAAACAATCACAACAAAAAAAAAAGGTTAAAAAGTTTTTTATTATAATTATACTATGCAGCAACAACTGAATGGAAAACAAAAACAACTTAAAATATTCTAGTTGAGTGTTCCTCATATGCATAAAATACATGCCATTTGTCCCTGCTATTTTTTACATTCTTTATTTTTGCTGTGTAAATCAAAATAACATACAAGCTGACGATGCCATGATAGCAAAGTCTAGCACATAAGAGTTTACGTAGTAGGATATTGCTTTGGCATGCATATCAATTACACATTTATTCATTTTTTAGATGAGAAGAGAAAAAGCAGAATATATTTGTAAAAATAATGAAAGACAGTAGTCACAATTCTAACAGACTATGCAGTGAGAGAGGTCAGAATGCTATATGCTAGAATTGTAGATGGTACATAAAACGTAAATGCCACTGGGTTTGTAAGGTTGCTCGATGCAAATGCTCGTCTATGGTATACAAACCAAATTAATGAAAACAGATCCTAACCTTTAGCTAGGTATGCAAGACTAAAATATGATATGTTGCTTAGATCAATAGAAACTTAGCCTATCACATTGCTGACTAGAAATTATAAAATAAAACAAAGAAGTATGTATAGCTGTGCAGGATCTGTTGGGCTGCCACATGTTTGTTCAGCCAATGTCTGTGAGTGAAGAATCAACTTCCCATGATGGTCGCCTGTTTTGCGATGGCTTAGTACCGGCTGTGTCCGGCTCCAGGAGCAGATCTCCAGGTTTGTTTCAGTGAGGCAGTGAGCTGCTTGTGGGAGACCATCCCCCCTATTTGTCCCTGCTTTTATTACCAATGTTGTCTTGTTCCATTTCATGTTTAACATATAGAATGTTAATATTTGTTTATGGCACCTGTCTTTGATTTTACATTGACAATCTGAAATGTATGATTTTGATATCCTGCTCCTCAGTTCTTTTATTCAGATAGATAAGGTGCAGGACTGTGGTATGCTATGGGTTGAATGTTTCCTTTTTCTCTTTGCCCTCAATTAATGTATTCTGTTCATTGTTGTGAATATTATATAGGTCCGGTGACATTTAAATTGTCCCTGAATTTAAAGTAACACTGCTACTGTGAGGGATTTGGTGTAAATTAATCTTTTTTTTGGTGTCCCTTTACTTCTTGGTTTTTTTTCTTTAAATTCATCTTAGCTTTTAGCTACTACTTTTTATTATGGGAAGCAAGATCTTTGGCGATGAGTGGATCTTAAAGGGAGGCACAATAATCATTTTGTCTCATTGAATTGGTTACAGTGTCTCAAGTCTCTCTCTTTCAGTCAACGTTAAACCATTTTCGAGCAGTTTAAAACTGATGAGTGTCCCTGGTTTCAGATGACCAATCTAAGCCAATCAGTGGCGCCTCTGCCTGCGGTAGTCTTAGGTTTCTGTTGTCGAGTTTTCCAACAAGAGGATGTTGGAGTGGGCAGAGTGGTACGGCTCCGGAGAGGAGATTTTGGGGTTAAACCACAACGCACCTAAATGAAGTTATTATTGTGACCACAGAGTTACTTTATTGCAGAGAGCTTCTGGTTCTCATAAAGGAGGTGACAAGTGCCCGGTGGACCCTAAGTTAGTTGTGAAACCAAAGGGTGTGCTATAAATGTGCTGCAGTCGTTATCAGTGGCGGCTGGTGACATTTCAAGTTGGTGGGGCGCCTGACTGGACACATGAATTTGACCAAGCATTTTAAATCATAAATATGGCTGCATGTATGGCTCTATTACCACCAAAATATGAGAATGACCCCCCATATATAGGGAATAAACCGTATAAACAGATTCTCATACATAATTTGTAATCTTCTTGCATTAAAAGGAAATCTGAGGAAGTACAGTTTAGTTTTTTTCCTTAATATTACATATTATAATACTGTTGTTTTCCAACCAGCAGTGAACACGCTAAGTGTAAATCATCAGTAGTTGATTACATATTATATATATATAAACAGATAAAATTTGTATCTTGAAATACCTTTTTTATTGGACTAGCAGAATTTTTTAATGACAAACTTTCGGGAGAACCTCCCTTTCTCAAGTCTGAAGCATTTCTGAGCAAGTCGACACAGAGAATTCAAAGTTGCGTTGTGATACAGGGGTTAAAGCGACATGAGTGCAAGTAAGACACAGGTTTGATACAAAATAGAGGGTCGTAAATATCTTATGCAAAGATCACAGAGTGAGGGGGGAGAGAGAAAAAAAACAAGCAACAGTGCAGAAGATGGTGCTAGAAGGGGGAGTATTAATATAAAGAATGCATGAATTCCCATCCAAGAGTTACAGGATATGCACATGATGGCCTATACCCAGCATACACAGACACATGCACACACTGACACACGTATATATAAACAAGTAGTGCATATGTGCAAGTATACACAAGAACATACACACTATATACAAGTACATACAATATACATATAAATATAACCAAATGTCCAAATATATGTACATGCATACCTACACATACATCCACACACAAGCACCAATACATGTATCTACACATATACCAATGTGCCTAAACATACATAGACCCATATATATGTATATGTACACATACACCTATTCACATATATATACATTCATGTATATATACACTTTATACATACACACACAAATACATACATGTATATGCATACACATAAATACATGAACACATATACATACATGCACATGATATATATATATGTGTGTGTGTGTGTGTGTGTGTTTGTGTGTAAATCATCAGTAGTTGATGACTATATATATATATATATATATATATATATATATATATATTAAAAAATATATAAACGTCATATCTGGGTATATATTAAAGGGACACTATAGTCACCTGAACAACTTCAGCTTAATGAGGTTGTTCAGGTGAGAACTATAGCTCCCTGCAGTCTCTCATGTAAACACTGTATTTTCTGAGAAAATACAGTGTTTACATTGAAAGCTAGGAACACCTCCAGTTGCAGTCACTCGGAATGCCACCAGAGGGACTTCCGAGTTGATGGAGGCATAATATGCCTCCATCCACTCAGATCTGCTTTCAGCAGAACACAGGGCAGCACTGTGCATGAGCATCCTGTCTCCGCTGAGGCTGTAAGGGCTGGCTCATGCTGACAGCCTGAAGATAGAAGATAGGAATGTGGATTCAGAAGGCTGGAGACAAGAGTCTGGCTGGAGAGAGGAGGCTGGAGACAGAAGGAAGAATAGAGGAGGTGAACTTCAAAAAGTGAGTACTCGTTTTTTAAAATAAAATAGTACTGATTTATTTGAATCTTTATTAATTTATATTTTTTTAAATGTATAGTTATTTATTCCTTAGATGGCTGTTACAGATCCTTCCTGGGTCATGGCTGCCTAAAATGCATCCAAACATTCAGTATCTCCTCCCTCTGCATGCAGACACTGAACTTTCCTCATAGAGATTCATTGATTCAATTCATCTCTATGAGGAGATGCTGATTGGCCAGGGCTGTGTTTGAATCATGCTGGCTCTGCCCCTGATCTGCCTCTTTGTCAGTCTCAGCCAATCCTATGGGAAAGCACTGTGATTGGATCAGGCTACCACATGTTAGCAGACTGCTTGTTTTTCTGAGTCTAACAGCATGCAGATTTACAGCTTCAGGCCTGAATACAGTAAGATTTTTACTATATTTATGGAGGCATGAGGGACCCAGGGGGAGCTAGATGGTGGTGTTAACACTATAGGGTCAGGAATACATGTTTGTGTTCCTGACCCTATAGTGATCCTTTAAGGCAGCATTGTTGCTATCCAACTTTAAATTCATGTAACGAACCTCTATTTACAATAACCAATCTTTGTCAAATTGTTTTTTTATTTCTAAAATGATGATTGTTACAAATGAGATTTATTCTGAAAACTGCTGAATTAAAGACTGATGACATGTAGCTTGCATTATTCAAACACCATGAACAGTCAACAGTAAATAATAGACTGTAAGCAACATTTACCTGGATCAATACCAACTGGTCCAAACAATTCACTGAGCTGATGGGCAAGTTCTGGAGGCAAAGATAACTCTAGATGATCAAACTGCAAAGACTTCTTGGATACAGATTCACCATCACTTTTCTTTGTCTTGTCCTCTTCTCTGGGATCAGTAGATACTCTTGGTGGGTCACCTGTAACTTCACAATTTTCCACCAATGAAATTTTGTTCTTAATGTCAAGTTCCTCTTGAGACTCATCTGAGTCAGAAAGACTTGGCTTTTGAGAACTATCTGGAAGCGTATCATTTAATTCTAAACAAGAGTTAATTCTTTCCTTGGCATAAGTTGACCCATGTAGATTTTCGGTTTCTAAATCAGACTCCTCACTAAGAGACACAGGAAGGACTTCACAGTTTTTGTCAAGGCTACTTTTATAAATTATATCAGGAGACTTATTGGCTGTATTTGATAAGTCTGAAACAGATGAAGCATTGAAATTACTGGACTCTTCTGAAACAATTTGGAGAACAGTACTCATCACGTCAGAGCATTCCATTAGTATTTCAGTGCCTACAAATCTGTTGTTACCAACCACTGAGATGTCAGAAGATCTATCAAGACTTGCAAAATTGTCGTAGTTCTCCTTCAAACTCAGATTTGATTGGCAAAAACTATCTGAATCTGTTTGTTCTTCTCCTTCACTTCTATCAGAGCCTGCTGGTGAGCAGTCTTCATCAATGTGCAACTTTTCTCCAGAATCAAGCAGAAGGTTTGTTGCCCACAGGATATCTTTATTGCATCTTTCATAGAGGTCATTTAGAACATCAAATGAGAGAGACCTAAATAGCTTACAGAGAATATTAAGATTATCCTCATCACCCAAGCTGGTTATCTCATCTTCTTCCACAAATGTACTTTTATGATGCATAACTCTGTACGGTATAATTTCCAGACAGTCTGAACTTTCATCCACCAGTTTTGATTTAAAGCGATCACTTTTCCCAGTAAGAACTTTTGTAGGTTCAAGGGCATTTAAGTTTTTTCTCTCTATCCTCCATAATAATGCAAATTCATGCGGTTCCGTTTGGGATGACTTGTTGGGTCCAACACTTATGTCCTCATCTGTCTCTTGACACTGAGATTTGGACTGGTTTTCATCCATGTTAGAAGAATCGGTACAATTTGAGACAGGTGACGTTAATTTGTACTGATGGCAGTTACGCTTGAGTTGCTTTGGCAGCACACCAGGTTTACCAAAAGAAATTATGTTTTCATCTTCATTTATACTGGTCAACAGATCTATGTTTTGCTTATCTTCAACTGCCTCGCTCACATTTTGCAGCAGGTTAGAAATCAGGTCAACTACCTCTGGATTAGGGTTTTGTTCCCCTTCAGAATCAGAGGCATCATCTGACATTCTTTCTGAAATAATACAGTCTTCATTCTCAGCACTTAATGCATCTACTTCCTTACATTGTCTTGGAACGTCACCACTAAGCTCTGAAGAGCAGTAAACAGAGACATCTTCAGTTAGGGACAGGCCAGCTGGTTTTACAGGGTCGCTATCTGTTTGCTTTGATTGGCTGCTAGTATTCTTATCATCTTCGCAAATCTGGTGAGAAGGCAATTTATGTGTTTTATTTGGTCTGACTTTCTTTCTAATTCTTGGAGCTCTCTGACACATTGTCTGTTGTTCTACAGGCCAGTCACCAACAAAATTTAATAATTCTGGCTTTTCACTCAGCAATAATGAAGACTCATCTGAATATTGAGTATTCAGGGGCACTTGACTAATTTCATCACACTTGTTGACAATGTGTCTGCTACACATTTTGTCTCCAGATGGCATTAAATCATTAGATGTCTCAGCCTCAAAATCTGTATTGTCTTCCTTTTTTGAAGTGTTGGCATCTGATGTGATTTCTGAGCAGATAGCAGAAGTTCCTGAGACACTGGTGTCTATAATAATTTCATGTGTTTTCTGTGAAGAAGTAACATCATCTTCTTTTATCAACATTGTGGACAATATATTGTTTTGCCTGGAAATACAAGGAAAGCATTGTGTTATTTTACTGAATTTTAAAAGTGAAGAGATCAGTGTTTTCTCTGAATATATATTTTGTTAATGCAACAACCTAGTATTGGTTATACATTTTTGGGGGGAAATACAAATGGTTTTACTCAAAGTTTCATTGATTATACTCAAAATGCACCTCCAGTGGCCATCTGAGGAGTGGCCACTTGGAGGTGTCCCTAGGGGCAATGTAAACACTGCCTTTTCTCTTAAAAGACAGTGTTTGCATGAAAATGTCTGAAGACAATGATTATACTCATTAAGCTGTAGTTGTTCTGGTGATTATAGTGTCCCTTTAATTAGTTTGAGTTCGAGTCAGTGTCAGCTCCATTATTAAAGTTGTATGTATTTACATTAGAAGTTCCTATAACCTGCTCTGAATTTTAACCACACACAGGAGATATCAATTCAAAATTAAACTGTGCAATAAGGTAAGCTAAAGAGCTTTAGGCTTTTTTCAGAATGTGTGTAGGAGGGCTGAGTGAGTGTCAGCGATTAAACTCCTAAATAGCAGAGAAGTGAGCACTTAAACTCCAGGGGATTGATCTATTTACCAAAACCACTTTATTGAACTAAAGTCACATTGGTGCTTGGAGTGTCCCTTTCTGCAGTTGTTGCATTTTAACAGTAATAGCAGCGAGCTCTGCTCAGACCAAGAAGTAGCTTTGCAATACAATTATTTGTATAGCCAGCCAGAAATAGATTTCTCTGCTCTGACATCTGTAACAAAAAGGGCAGGTATAGCTGCAGTGATATTTGCCATCACTGCAGGTATAAGTTAATGCATGCAATGAGAAATGGGTACTTTTTGCACAAAAATTTATACAATGAGCATGAGCTCTCATGGCTACAGACTAAAATGCATTTATATTAAAGGTCACTTAAAGGAATACTCCATTATATTGGTGTATTAATCTATATACATATGTGCGTTTTGGAAAAGGTTTTGAGAGCTTAAAGTAGGAGGGAGAGAAATCAAAATTAGCATGACGATAGTATTTAATAATGCAATATTATTTCCATCTTACCCTTCTTTGTTTGCCAGAGTTGTTTGACCAACATTAGCTTTTTCTGAAATTTTGGGGTGCGATAAATTCAAGATGGAATTGACAGTAACGCGCTCAAAACTATCTAACATTCTTGCGATTTTGTCTCTCTTCACTCCGTGTTTGTTTCGCCTGAATATAGGAAGATATCACAGTAAAAAAATATTTTTATGAAGGACAAAAAAGTTCACCTTGAATACAGTGTGCTACATTTCAACCGAAATATACACCTGGCCACCAAAAATGGCCCATGTATTCTGTTCTACACAGCTCACTGCATGTATTGAAATATTGCTTCCTTTTATTATCACAATAATAAATCACATTTGAAACATGTTTAAAAGGCACCAGAAACGATTTTAAAATTTCAACTATTTTCTACACAAGTAAAGTTTAATAATACTTGCATCTAGTCTAAGGATGAAACACTGTGTGCTTACACCAAATAATTTAAATTACGTAGTTTAGTGTAAAACATGCAGGATATCCTGTTTGCGGAGAGGGAATTATATGATTATTCACTAAACGCTAATCAAATCTGGACTGCAAAATCCATACATTGTTCACAAGATTTATCAATGCCCAGGTTTTTTGTTCTTTTCTTTAATAAAAGCATATAAATATCCATTAACACTTATCAAAAATGCACAGTAAGTACTGCTTCATCTCCAGAGCAGTGGCATGGGCAGGGATGTATTTACCACAAGGCAAACAAGGCATTTGCCTAGGGCAGCACTTTCAGGGGGGGCGTCAAAAAAATTTCATCCCAAGCTCCCAGACAAGTGCCTTGTTTGCCTCGTGTTCTGGGGCTGTCCACCTTATTGTGAGTGAGTGTAGCTGTCAGTGTGTGTCTGTGAGTGAGGGAAAGTGTGTGTGTCTTTCAGTGAGAATGGGTGTGCCTGTGAGTGTGTCAGTGTGTGTATGTCATTTTATGTGTATCTGAGAGTGTGTGCCTGTCAGTGAGTGTGTGTGTCAGTGTGTGTCTGTCAGTGAAAGTGTCTGTTGGTTAAACAATGTGTGACAATAACTGTATGTGTTTTCCAATGACTGTGTATCTGTTAGTGAGTGTATATTAGTGCATGTATCAATGAGGGTATGTGTCTGTCAGTCAAAAAAGTGGCCTTGACACATATTGTGGGGGCAAATTTAGATTTTGGGGGTGCCCGAAGTTAGTTATGCCTAGAGCAGCACAAATCCAAAATACACCACTGGGCATGGGGTATTGTGATAATGAGAATAAGCAGGGGGGACCAGTCTTTGGTCACCTTTTACTTCCTCCACTGCCAAGCAGTTAGAGGAATAAAACAAAAAAAGTCAGGGGCGGGGCCTGACCATCAAGATGGCCGGACATGCTTTCTTCTAGCTCTGGACCTCTAATCATAAAAATACGGCTAAATTGCAAATAAGCAACGCAGAAATCATACCAAATCAACTACAAACCAAGATTACACCTGCCTGCATCACAACCTGTCGTTTTTTTTAGCAGGTCTGACAAGTAATCACCTCGTCTTTGATCTGCGGCCTAGTGTGCCCGGTGTATGGGCTGAAGCCACCATGCTGCCCTGTTCCCCCCCCATTTGGATCGGTGGGGGTGATGCCGGTCCACACCTCGGAGGCTGCTGGGACACAGTGCACAAGAGGGGGGACCCTACAGAAGCAGTAGCCAAGCACCTCCGGCTACCCAAGATGGCGGAGGCCACATGTCCCCACCAACCCAGCTACGCACCACTCACACTCAAAGAAAAACTGGAGGAAATACTCACCAACTTCTGGAGCCGGCTGCAATGAAAATCCAGCGGTCACCAGCGACAGCATACCATCCCGAAGGCCCGAACACAGCCACCTCGGAGAAACCACAGGCATCCTCAGCGACTAACTCCAGATCGGAGCCGGCTCCGAGTCAAACGGCGGCAGAGGCGCCTGGATCCCCACAGAAAGAACCAAGCCAACTGCAAATCACCAGCACGACGGCCCATACATGGGGCCACCCTTAAGCCGTCCAGACAGTCAGGCATGCTGGAAAAGCCTTGGAGGCCGCAAGTGAACCTACCCCCCAAGCTCCAGCACGACACTAGCACAACCTCCGCACGAAGCCCTGAGTCAGGTAATCCCACGACACACAACGAGCGGCATCCAACAACAGCGGGCAAGAAACAGATGGGATGCAGGGGACAGCTCTCACACAGATAGCTCTGCAGCAGACCTCCGCCTCCACAAGCAGAAGAGCCTGACATCGGGGGCCTCGGGATGGGGATCTATGATGGACCGATCCGGCGAAGGGCAGCAAGTAGAGACTCTGACGCTGGAAGGCATAGGCTAAATAGGGGGGCTGTGCGGGACTCCTGGGGACTTGCTCCCCCCCCTGGAACTGTGCGATGGCATGGAAATATCTCTTCCTCAAAAGTTAAATTACCTTATGAGCAAAATGTTTACCTGTTTATTTTATTTTATAATTAGCTTCATGTAGCGATGCCAAAGCCTGCCCGTTAGCCATAGTGTGCCCGCTGAGGGATTTCTCATATGTTATTTCTTAGATTTCTTACTCTGAGCTCCATATATATATATATATATATATGTATATATATATATATAAATTACCTGCTAGACACATAGCCCAAAAATTTCCCCATCGTTGCACACAGGACACAGGTAACGACTTCCGTCACAGAAGGGGCAAACCAGCACCCAGCAGGGTAATAACAGTAATGCTTAGCATATAACCTGTGGTGAGTACTTCCAGCCTAGAATATATCTGCTCGAAGTTAACTAAGCAGAAAACTCTTTATAATGTGTCATGTTTATAAGCTAGGGGGGACTCTCTTGCACACGGGAATATTAAATTGTTAAAGCGCCTCTCTAACCCCTATCAGCCTGCTCAGCTTATGTTTTGCAACCATTTTACAAGTACGCATATCTTGATGTTATAATGTAATCTTAAAAAAGTGCAGTGAATCAGGCATGTAATGTACTCAACCAGTTGATATTTTGTTGATACCAAATGCATTGCCTCTGTTAATATGTACAACTTGCAAAGCACTACAAAAATAAAGAATTAATAAAATAAAAAAGTCACTGGGCAACTATGTTTACCCGGTTGCTAAAGGCCCAAGAGATGGGCCTCTAATAATACTGGGGTATTTGCTATTGGTTTACCCATCCAGCCCCAACACACTGGCATTACTAATGGAGGGGTAAAACTGACAATGTTTCCGCCCAGTCCTGAATCATCAGATGGGGATATTAATGTAATGGGGGTGGGAAGATATCCTCCCCTCGCACCCATCTATCAGCAGCATATAAGTAATGGATGTAAGTGACCTGTCAATGGTTCACTCCCCCAGCCTCCACCCATGGGTATCAGGTGGCAGCATGACTATACCACACAATATGAAGACATGCCAGCAGCCTCCTATTACGCTATTTAAAATTCTAAATCTCGCCAGCAATGCTAGGGGATGCCAAGTACACCTGGCATTACTGACATAAGACTTGAGAAGAGAAGTGTTAACCAAACAGTTAACATCCACAGCTGCAACTCCTATGTTGTTCTGCAAATCTGGATTGAATTATTTTATTTTAATTTAATTTTCTCCATCTAGACAAAACTTGTTTTTTTGTGGAATAACCTCATTAGTGCAAGCTAAAGTAAGTGACTAATTTGCAGATATTTCATCAACGTCTTGGTATGTCAGTGTTAACCAACACTGGCCTTTTAATGTTATATAAGAATTATTAAATAAATAATAGATTGGAATCTAACCAATTTTAAGCAAAACAAGCCTCTCATGATTGGCTACAACACATGGTGATGCTGTTATAAGGTCACCGGCCTAATAAGTCATTGTCTAGTAGTCAGTGTAAAATAGTATGCAACTTCAAAGATACACACATTGCTCAGACAGCAACACACATTTAACTTTTCCTTATTTTAATGAAACACAAGTTATAGATCTAAGGGTAAAATTATTACTTTATGAAACTTTTGCCAATTGACTTCATTATGAAATTCTTCAGATTTCGAATATTACCTTTCAAGTTCTTTTGGTTTATACTTCCACCAAGTATCTGGTTCACGGAACATTACTTTGTATTTGTGTTTCACGGCCTGGTAGCAAAAACACAAAAAAAACCATTAAAATAATGAAATAAAAAACCTTCAGGTAAAAATTATTTCTGCAACCTCAGTAAACTAGGGATCCAATGCTAGGCAAAGATATACACATATTATTATTATATTACTTATGTGCTGTGTATATTACATATTACATATACACACCACAAATACACACATATACACAAACACACATTGCCCCATACATATACTCAGCACATACATGTACACACAGACATACACAAGCAGACTCGCACTGCCACAGAGATACATACTTCCATACACACAGCACATGCAAACAATTACACACTGCCATACACATACACTCAGCATATACATGTACACACAGACACACATATACATAAACAGACATGAACTGCCACAGATACATACTTCCATACACACTGTAATACACAAACTCACAGCACATACAGATACACACAGACACATGTACACAAACCGATACACACAGCCATACATATATTAGTGACATGCACAAACACACACATTGAACTCTGTTTTATCCACCTTCCTCTCTGCTAGATCTGGGAGGCTTCCCTGTTATCCTGTCTCAGACCTCCTTATCGCTAATCCGATTCTGGGTCTCGCTAGAAGCATAGGACTTCAAATTGTAATCCTTGATTTAATCTAAGCATTGTACTATCAAATGTACAGAGAAAATATGATTAGATGAAATCCAGAGGCATAAAGGGAAATAAGATGTACGTGCACATCAAACATTGCTTGATGCTGAATCCTAAAATGTTGCATCCTACAACACATGGCAGCATGGGGAATAGGATCCAAGGATTTTGACATGTTCTACATGCTTTGGTACTAAACCAGTTGAGAAAATGTAATGACAACTAATAATGAGAAGGAGAGGTAAAGGTCGCGGATAAGGGCTTAACAGAGCTCTCACACCCTGTGCCTTAACCAATGTGGTCATCTAGACTAGGAAAACGGGGGTAACCCAATGTAATATATAAATATAGAGGAAAAACCGAAGAGGCCACTCTCATGGAGAGTGACCACTAGATTAAAATCCCAGTCCAATCTAGAAAAAGGTCTTAAAAGAAAATAAAAACTTAATTACACAAAAATCTATATAAACTGAAATATGGAATTATAACAATTCTATTCACTGGATTTCTTACTAAAATGTTTAGAGGACATTAGTTTAGACACTAAACTGGCCAAAACTTTAAATCATGTAATATTTCTAAATCGGCCCATGTAACACACACACATTTGCGCATGACAGGTCAATGTCCAAGCATCATCAACACCTTTAGAGATACAAATATTACAATTAGAACATCTATAAAATGTCATGTAAACATATATTGGCGAAATTGCCTGACCAAAGACACATAGGGCTTCATTTCCCATCCTTGCATATTGGTGTTGTCTATGAGGATAGGTGACACATTTTTCTCAAAGGCTTCTTTGGCTGAAAAACACATATTCACACATTATTTTTCGGTTTTTAGCACAGACAATTTTAGCAGTTGTAAAATGCAATGGAAATTCTAGGACCCAGGGTGGTAAAGTGGCCCCTCAAATTAATTGTATATTAAACAATTATAAACATATATGTATAACGCTTTATATTTAGATTTGGAAACATCCATAATTCCCTAAAATAAATATTAAACTTATCTGTAATCTAGTGGCAAGAAGGTCTTTTGCTCTCTCCGCCAGTGATGATCGTCTGGCCAACAGAATGCACTGTGCCTGCAATGCTTCTTAAAGAGAGACATTGAGACCAATGAGAAGCCTTCACAGCCGCTTTGTACTGGGGAACAGAGAAGCTAGAAAGGGTACTATCCCAGCTGTGCAACTGATAACTGGTTAGGGCACAACCTAGAGACGCTATAAAAGTACCAATTTCCCCTGAAATATATATATATATATTAAGGGGGCTTGAAATTCATGTAGAATGGACGTGATTTGAGAGTGCTCCTCACTTATCCTCTAATATTGGTGGATTAATCTATCATTATTGCTCTCAATGAGTGATTGGTAGAGACCTACCACCTTATTTCCAACTTGGCTGGTCCACCACCACTTGTGCGCTGGCGGCTAGCTTACAGCCCTGGCACACACAACTTAGGCAGCCCGTAGCTATGTTTCAGGCTGCCAAATGTCAATTCTGTGCAAATTTTACAACTGTCATCAGCGTGCAATGCGTTCCCTGCAAGGGGAATCTTATGACTCCCTTCCTAGCAGCCCTTCACGCCTCCCTATCCCATCCGTGTAGATTTCTAAATACAAAACAATGAAACAAAACAGAAAAAAAACTTATTTTAGCACAAAGGAACCGATTGCAGTACGCAATGGGTGCCCTGTCTGCCAATTCACAATCTACACATACTTTGAAGTGTCTTTATTAGCAGGCAAAAGAAAATATAGCATTTTGAACAATATATTTATCATACAGCAATCCCTTATATTATTATAGGTTTCGACATAAAACAATGCCAAGATTAAAAGAACGCATTAATTTAAACTTCTTACCACGTTTATAATTCCATTCATGTGCCTCTCCTAAACAGGATGGATCATATCGGTACAGGCCTTCCCGAGCAAAATAATCATCTGTACTTAGGATAATTCCAAATGGGTTTTTCTGCAACAACATCCTGCAATAAAAGATACAGGTTATATATATATAGTACTTTATACTACGGTGCATCACACTAACATCATGCTCTTACTGAGTAATGAGTATTATATTATACACCATGGCAGACTCCAACTGCAGCATACTGTCTTCTTCCTTGTGCTCTGTGAGTAATATGTATCCTCATCAAATTTCACAGTACCCTGTGTTCAACTACCCAACAGAAGATGCCCTACTGCTTGACCTTAAAGGAACTGCTGTTTTTTGTTCAAAGTGATCCAGAAAATAAAAGGTGGTGTATTCCGCGATTTTGATAAAAGGGAATTCTGAAGATTTATATGATAATAAAAAATAAAAAGAGATACAAAATGTATTTTTTATTATATGCTTTTCATTCTATTCTTCACAGACAAGAGAATTTTTAAAATAAAAAAAAACACAATCCAAGCACCATCACTTCTACAGTGGGATGTAGTGGTTATGGTGCCAGGGGTGCCCTGGTGCCCCTTTCATTGTAAGTAGTCATACCATTTTAAAATGGTTTGGACTTCTTGCAGGGGGCCACTCCTTGCCTCCAGAACCGCAGATAGAGAGGCAAGAGCAGGGCTTTGTTTATTGGCATGGAGCCATCAGCAGACCCTCTCAGGCAATAAGCTAGCCCTGCACTGCTGAGTTCAGGAGAGTTAATAGAAGATCCTGCTTACCAGCTTCAGACATCCTGTCGGAACTAGTGGGGATGGGAGAGGCATCCAGAAGACCCAAGTTAGCAATCAAACCACTCTAAAATGACTTGACTACTTCCAATGGGTTAGCTCCAGGGATCACCTGGCGCTGTAACTACGACGGCATGCTTATCTTGTTCTGCTTATTTGCGCTACTCCTCAGATAAGGGATATTCTCTAAAGTAATAGCTACTGAGAATGTAAAGTGAATTTCAAATATAAAGCCAAATAGCCAGCCTGAAAATAGGAATGACTTGGAGATTTTTTATTTCTAATTTAACTACTTTGGGCATAAATGCTGTAATTCATTTTAAATTCCCAGCAATTCTCGGTTTTGAATAACCGTGTTAGCTAAAGTACCAACCCAAATCATTGAAGGAAGCTTGTTGTTATTCCACTATTACTATAATTTGTTATACGTTAGCTAACCATTCACTATTAGTGATGTCGCGAACATAACATTTTCGGTTCGCAAACGCGAACTTCCGCAAATGTTCGCGAACCCGGCGAACCGCCATAGACTTCAATAGGCAGGCGAATTTTAAAACCCACAGGGACTCTTTCACCTGTGGGACCCACAGGGACTCTTTTCACCTGTGGGACCCACAGGGACTCTTTTCACCTGTGGGACCCACAGGGACTCTTTCACCTACTCTCCTCCCCCCCCCCCTGGGGTGGGGGGCCATAATGATAATGAGGGGGGGGTGAACCTACTGTCCTCCCCCACCCCCCCGGCCCCCACCCCCACTCTTCCTGGTTGCCGTAAAATAATGTTACTTGGCCCAATTGCTATGTAACTTGATTGAGACCTAGGTCAGTCACCAGTCAAGTTGCACAAAGAGCTAAGAGAAAAAGAAGGAATGCTTAATGGACTTTAATTGCAGAATAAATAACGGTTCAGGTACTCTGGGATAACAAAAAATAGCAGCTTTATTGGGGCAAAACCAGCAATGTTTCAACCCTCCCAGGTCTTTACCGAGCTTTATGAGCTTGATAAAGACCCGGTAGGGTTTAAATGTTGCTGTTTTTGCCCCAATAAAGCTGCTATTTTTTGTTATCACGGAGTGTCTGAACCGTTATTTATTCTGCATATCTTGGAAGGGAGGCCTGGCCAGCCCTGGCTTTAGAGCACCTGGGTTACTTGGTGAGTGTGGTATCCAGAAAGTCTCTACTAATAGACTTTAATTAACATTCTGACCAAACCAAAGATATAAGATGGTTTAAAAAAAAAAAAAAAAAATGAACATATTAAATTAAATTAGCATTTACTTTAAAAGCAGGCATATAAAGAGAAAAATAATAACATATAGACAGAATTATGAGAATTCCATGATAAAAAAGAAAAAATATATTTCAACAGTCCAAGCACAGTAGTTGCACACGATGTACAATTATGTTAGAACCATATATATTGACTTAGTGACCGAGTAAAGAATGATTCCCTACCTTGCCAGTGTAGATTTCCCAGACCCAGGAGCACCTCTCAGCAAAATAAGCACTTTTCCTGCAAAGTGTGTCATTTTTTTGGGGCTCTGAAGAACTGTTTGCGGCTCAGCTTCATGCTGACTTGTGGATGTTACATGGTTACCATACCAGTTGTTTGGAGAAAATTGGCCAATATTCCATGTGTATGGGGCCACAGGAGGAGTGAAGTAGGTGCCTGGAGCAACAATTGTTGGATCTGTAACAAATGTCCATGTGGCAGGAGCAGTGGAAACCGGTGTAACAAATCTTTGTGTTGGAACGGATACAGGGTAAAATGTCGGAGCCAAAGGATTCCACACCTGTTGATACTTACAAGATTCATGTGACAATGAGCTCCTGGAAGGGATGGATACTGGTTTAACATCAAAAGGATTAACTTTTTGATCACCTGTCTCAATCTTCTCAATGGATTCTGGAACGCAAGCAGAAGCTTGGGATGACTGTTTTGCAGGTTCTGAAAACATATCTAGTTTTACGCTGAACTCTCTTTCCAGATCATTCATCTCAGATGTCTTTGTGAATTCTGTTTCTGTACTACAATCAGTAATTGCGTCATTGACTTTGTTTTCCGGAATGCCCAGGTACATGTGATATGCAATGTCTATGTCTCCTGAAGTGTGGCCATCGGTCTCTGAATGCTGCAAGGGGAATGAGACATCTTCAGCAGAGGCAGTTTGAAGTAAATCTTGAAAGTCAACATTGTCAAACATGTTACACTCTGCTGTGTCAGGAGCATGTTCTGAATTGCTGAATCGAATAAGTGCCTCATCTAACAACGAATCTAGGTCATTAGACAGTGCCATGTCCATACAAAATTCAGCCTGAGATTCTTCAGTTGAAGTGGGTTCATTAGCAACATCTCCAAGTATTCCAGGGCTCAAATTTACCTGATCGCCATCCAGGTATGATGCTATCATATCAAAACCATATTTGTCTGCGGATTCAGACTGGGATTCCATTTTTGCTGCATTTGAAAGCTCCAAAAGATGATCTACAACCT
The DNA here is from genome assembly GCA_933207985.1 of Pelobates cultripes. Lineage (NCBI taxonomy): Eukaryota > Metazoa > Chordata > Amphibia > Anura > Pelobatidae > Pelobates > Pelobates cultripes. The sequence goes on along the minus strand of OW240917.1, from coordinate 66,924,946 downwards.
CAACTAATCACACAGAAAAAAAAAATATATAAATAGACAAACATATAAATAAAATGATTTAAAAAATTGAAATGTAATGTAGAATAAAATAGTCCTTCCTAGAGCCAGTCATAGAATTATGAAACATATATTTTATGAAACACTAACCCGGCATGACATAAGGTTTTTATTCCCTGTTATGTTTACTAACAGGGATATATAGAGACTTAAATTACCACTATATCTCAATGAAGTGGTTTGGGTGCAGTAGCCATTTAGTTTTAACCATGCAATGTAAAACATTGCAGTTCTGTAGAAAAATCAATGTTTCCACTGAAGGGTTAAACATAACTCTCGTGGCTATCTTCCTGACGGCCACTAGAGGAACTTCCGTTGAATAATAATTTTGCTGCACATGCTCACTAGTCTTTTAGTGTTTCACCAAGACTTATGATTTCAGCTAAGGAAAATTGAAATAATGAGAAGAACACTATAGTGTTGGGAATACATATATGTATTCCTACCAGTCAAGTTAAAACTAGGAAAACAGTTTGACAATTTTCAATTATGTAGCATGCTAGTGTCATTTTCTAACATTCTATATAAGGAATAGTGAAATATGTTTACCTTCTTTGTATTCACTGAGAACCATTTCCACCAGGGTAGGATCCAGGTTGGAGAACATCTCGCACATTCTGCTAAGCAGCCTCTCATTGCATTTATTACTCATTGCTTGTGGTAGAGGTGGTACAGCAGAAGATGAAGATGATGGCAGCGGTGGCCAGCTAGCTGAAGTAGAGGCGGAGGCCTTTCTTAAAGGACTAAGAACCAGACTCTTTCTTTTCCTTGGCATTTTACAGTGTCAAATTGCCTTTGTGTCTCTTCATACAAACATCATGATGGAGAGATCACACACTGAAATGAAAAAGAAATATGAAGTAAAACTCCATTTACATCCTGTAAAATATATATTGAGCATCCATAGATACTTGCATCTGCAGGAGTTCATGTAGACTACTCAGAAGCAGATAACTGGACACAATGATAAATATAGTTATTAAATATAAAGAGCAGGACTAGAAACATCAGGATTGTTGCAGATCTAGGTTTTAAAAATGTGCCATTCTATCAATTGATGTGAAGCATTTCTTTGATTAAATACAGTCGGTTCATCTGACCAGAATACAGTGTCTAAATTGCCATGTGGGTAATTTTCTTGTTCAATCTGAAACCAGGCATTATTTTGAATATTTAGTTTAGTTCATACCATCAAATTAGCAACTAGACATGTTAGATGTAACTATGGGAATAAAATTCCACCTTTGTCATATTTGTTTTGTAAGATCCTCTGGGATATTCTCGGGCATTGATTACCCCAGATAAAATTTAGAAAACAATCTTTGAAATTGTAGGATCCTATCTTTGCCTAGTTTAAAGGGTAAGAACCTGAATAAAAATAGCAATTTCGGAACAGAATATGCATTCACTATATTCAATCGCCCCAACCATGAAATTTCGATTTTGCCTGACTTAGTCAATTGCTTATGATTTAAAGTATAGAAGTCTTCATAATTTCAGTGCAATATATTCGGAATATTAAAGGATAGTGTGATACCCAAATTCTCAATATACTCCAGGTTCCAATTAAATTGGAATTTAGACTTGAGTAAAGATAATTTAGCCTCAGATATATATAGCACCAGAATTTGCATTTTCTTGTTGTTTCTTGTGTTTATTTTATCATTTGAAACATTTCCATATTTCTCAATAGTTTTTATAACCTCTGAAATAGAAATTGAGGGCTTCACCAGGGACAAAAGTACATCACCAGCAAATAGGGAGACTTTATATTCACGATCGGCTAATTCAATCCCACGGATTTCTTTATTCTCCCTAATAATGATAGTCAGTGGCTCGATAGACAAGATATAAAGTAATGGAGCCAATGGGCAACCTTGCCTCGTACCATTATTTATTGGAAATATGGATGATTCAAAGAAAGGATTTATAATTTTCGCCGCTGGCTCGGTGTATAGTGACATAATTTTATCTTTAAAGGGACCATGAAACCCACATACACTACCTAAAAATCTCCACTTAACCCTATAAAATGCTTTTTCTGCATCCAGGTCCAAAATAACCATTTGGGAATTGATAAGATTACTTTTGATTATCAAGTTAAGTATTCTGCGGATATTATCCTTTGTACCTCTGTCCCTGATGAAGCCCGACTGATGCACCAAAATCAGATCAGAGATTACTAGTTTCAATCTGTTTGCTAAAATATGAGAATAGATTTTTATGTCTAGATTTAAGGAAATCGGTCTATAGTTTGTAGTATTTGTAGGATCTTTTCCTGGTTCAGGGATCGGGATGATAGATGCCAACAACATCTCTTTAGGAAAGGTATTTGTAATAGAAACTTCCAGAAATACTTTCTGTAATATGGGGGCCAAGATTTTATAAAACATTGCTGAGTAACCATCCGGTCCAGGGGCTTTGTTAGTTTTAAGATTTTTTTTATTGCGTTAGTTATTTCCAAAGTGCTAATTAAAGCTTTCGGCTGATTAAGTTTTTCATGAGATAACTTCGGAATATGTTGTTTATTCAAAAAGTCATCAATTTCCAAACTAGGCACCTTAGAATCTGGTATGTTACATAAAGCCGTATAGGAATCTACAAAAGCCAGAGATATATCTTTAGGACCTAAAAAACACTTCTCTCCTCCTTAAAAAAAACACAAATCTCTATTATTTTTTCAATTGTTTTATCCTTAAAAGTATCTTTCAGTCTATTCGTAAGGACTTTACTAACCTTATTGTTATTGTGATACCATATTTGCTTAAGAAATGTTATAGATTTATTAACCTCATCCTGAATCCTTTTATTCATATCGTGTTGCAGGCGTGTAATTTCGTTAGTAATGTTTTGAGTTGTTTCTAGCTTATTTAATCTTTCTAATTTAGCCAACTTAATATATAATGTAGAGATACTTTCATCTTTGTTTTTCTTTTGTCTCGAGCCAGCTTTTATTAGAACCCCTCTAGTGAAATGTTTTTGAGTACACCAAACAATAGATGTAGAAACCATCCCATTATCATTATTTTGAATAAAGGAGTCTAATTCCCAAGCAAAGTCAGTGGCTACCTCATCTATTCGTAAGAGGCTTTTATTCAGTCTTCATCTAAAGAAGGTTGGAATTGTGTTAAAAATACTGGGGCATGGTCCAATAGAATAACTGAGCCAATCCTAGAGTCCATAATCTTATCCAGAAAAATAGGCCTAGCTAAAAAAAAAAATCTATACGGGAGTATGTCTGATGAACATGAGAGAAATATGTATAATCTCTCAAAACTGGATTGAAAGTTCTGAATCGTAAAGTGAATTTTTGAACAAAAAGTCATTGAATTTATTGATGGATGTTTTAATTTTGGGGTCCCATTCATTTTTGCTTTTTGTCTAATTTTAAATTGGGAATGCAATTAAAATCCCCTCCCACGATTAAGTTTCCACACTTCACCTGGAGATGCAATCATCCAGGAAACTCATTGAGAAATCGTTCGGGGCATATATATTCACCAGAATAAAAATCTTATCATTTATCCTAGCAATTAGAAGAATAAATCTACCATTAGGATTACTTTCAGAATGCATAAATTCTAATTTGAGGTTTTTAGACAAAACAATAACTACTCCCCTTTTTTACGGTTTCCTTCAAGATTGGCGTAGTAGAATGTAGGGAAGTTATTGAAATGCCATAATTTAGTAGGAGAGGATATCTCCTACTAAATCATCACATCACTGAATAAAATATTTAAAATAATCTATATGTTGTGTGAACCTTTTTTCATGTAATGCCAGTTTCCATTAAATATCTGTTAATAATTTAGGACACTTTGAGAAAGACTGTAATCTTTGGAAAAATGCATTAGTGTTTATTCCTTTTATGGTTTTAATCTTTTTTTTTTATACATTTTGTTATTTTTAACCGTATTTGGACCTTCCTGATTTTATCCAGATGATTTTATTTAAAAGATCCTGACATCATATTCCATGGTGGGGAACATGCCACCTAAGCTGCAAGGATTGAGCAAAACCCATTTTTTTGCTCTCCACTAGTAAGTATATCTCCTTTTATCGCCTATGTTTATTTTACTACTTAGAGGACTATATATTTGTATTCTTTTATATATAGTGAATATATTGGTGACTTTGTGCTACTAACCTCCTGTACACTAAAAAGCATAAATCCTGAATACCTTGAGCTAGGGAGCTCATACCACACTAGCTACCAAAACAACTATCAACCGTAAAGACTCAAGATATTCCACAGATCCATAGGCAGGGTTTATACTGCCTGAACGCATATATTTGGAACTAATTACTAGCTCCAAAAAAGTCTACTGACATCGGGATCGGTCGGACCGCCACTCCCACACCAGGAAAGGATGCATTAAGCATCAGGGCTGCCGGCCACTATGCGCCCGCCCCTTTTAAAGTGGCGGCGCATGCGTACCAAGGCCCTGTGGTCAGAAGAGCTCTAAACAAGAGAGCTCAACGTACACGTACCTTTTGGGGACGTGGTTATGAAAATCAAGCCCCCAATCATATAAAAGCCCAGTCTGCCTCCAAATCAGTGCCCTGTTGTGGTTCTTAGTGTGCCTTGTGTTCCTCAGCGCGTTCCTCTATTCTTTTGATTGTTCTTTGTGTATTGTATCTGATTTCTGGCTTCCCAGACTTGGCTACGTTCCTCGCTATTGTGTATTTCTAGCTTTCTTTGACCTTGGCTTGTTTCTGGCATTTCTTATAGTTTCTATTATATTCCGGCCATTCTAAGGAACGGTTTAGGGACTTTCTACCTATCTCTATTGTTCTGGTGATTTCTACTCTGCGTATTGGGTATTAACGTTACACAAACAAACACAAACAAGCACAAGAGACCTTACATTTTGTACTATTTAAAATTACCTATAGTTTGTGTAAACCTTTTTTTGTTATATGATGCCAGTTTTCATTACATATCTGTAAATGATTTAGTCATTAATGGAACACTGTAGGGTCAGGAATGCAACCCTATAGTGTTAAAAACACCATTTAGCCCTTCTGGCTCCCCTAAAAAGAGTAAAATCTTACTTTTATTTGGGTCTGCAGCTGCTGCCTCTGCCACTAATCTGCCTCCTTGGCTTACATGATCAGCAAAGATTATCCGAGCCAATCACAATGCTTTCTCATAGAATTGTCTGAGTCTGTCAAGGAGGCAGGTCAGGGGCAGAGTCAGCACAAGCCAAACATAGCCCTGGCCAATAAACATCTCATCACAGAAATGCATTGAATCAAGGCATTTCTAAGTGGAAAGTTCAGTGTCTGCATGCAGAGGGTGGAGACACTAAATGGCAGTGCTGCACACTGTGCAGTATTGGCCCAGGAAGCACCTCTAGCAGCCATATGAGGAGTGGCAATTGGAGGTATCCATAGGCTGTAATGTAAACATTGCATTTTTTCTGAAAACACAGTGCCTGAAGGGAATAATTCTACTCACCAGAACAAATAAATTAAGCTGTAGTTGTTCTGGTGACTACAGGGTCCCTGAAATATTACCACACAGTTCTGTCGTAGAGTAGCAAGGACACAGACGGTATTGGCAGATATTTAGAACATTGCTGCTATACCTGCTCTTCCACATATTAGGTTTAAAGGTACGCTCTATGTTTATTTATTGACATTTTTTTTATTTACTGATTTTGGATGAGAGAAAAATACAAGGGTATTGCATTGGATACTAATTTATTTTAACTTTAGAGTGTTCCTACAGTAGTTTAGATACAGAGCTCCAACTGTGAGAAGAAACATTTTAAAAAGTTGAAGAACTGATGTCTTATTGTGCATGCACATCAATCGTACGGTTTCTGCAACCAAATGATCAAATGAGTAACAGCAGCAAATGGAGTCTTCATACTGTGTGTGATGATGCAGAATGTGAAGATCTTCAAAAATCGAAACACTAAAGGTGTTTTCTTTGCAAAATATAGAAATTCTTATTTTGTTAAAAGTCAATGCTTTATATTGTCTGAGAAAAGGGACAGCATCTATATTCCAAAATCACTATGTTATATTTAGCACATATTCTGCAGCACTGTACACGAGGTAAACAAGACAAACATTTCATTCTAACAAAACATGTATGACATACGGGAACAGTAGGTAAAGAGCTTACAATCTAATGAAAATTAACTTCACTTCAATCAGGAGGTTTCAGACATTGAGTGGAAGTTTATGGTGAGGACCATCGGCACTGACAAGAAGAGGGATAAAACCATTAATTTATGGGTTTAACCCCTTTATGGGGTTTCTACATTTAATTCCTTAGTGCCACAGCCTAATTTTGTTTGTTTGGATCCAAATAACTTTTGACATTTTTGCAGTGAACACGTTCAGCTGTAACTTCCAAATATTATGCCATACTTTTTTTTTACCAAACTAATGACAGATTTGCTGGACTCGTGTCTTAATTTGCACCATTTTCAGTATCTCACGAACAAATTAGTCTTAAAGGGTTTATAGTATTCCAATTTAGCTGTGCTGCAAATTACAATTGAACTGTGTTTTGCAAACCCAATTTGTGCTACGGTAATAAAAAATAAAAAAAGCACCTCTAAATGTGCTCTTATATCTCCCGAGTACAGAACCACCTAACCCTTATACCTTTGATAAGTTTTGGGAAATTGTAGGGTTACTTGAAAGATATGCACATTTCAGTTTATATAAAAAAATTGAATATAGTCGGGCCATGCCATATGTCTAGACATTTTCAATTGACTTTATAAGTGCAAATATAGACACTGTGTGGTCTCTCCCTTGATTATTTAGGAGCAATGTTTTCACCAAATCCTTCCAAAGTTTCTGGCATTCATAAAGAGACATACAGGTGATACTCAAAAAATTAGAATATCGTGCAAAAGTTCATTTATTTCAGTAATGCAACGTAAAAGGGGAAACTAATATATGAGATAGACGCATTACATGCAAAGCAAGATAGTTCAAGCCGTGATTTGTCATAAGTGCGATGATTATGGCTTACAGCTCATGAAAATCACAAATCCACAATCTCAGTAAATTAGAATATTGTGAAAATGTGCAATATTCTAGGCTCACGGTGTCCCACTCTCATCAGCTAAATAAGCTATAACATCTGCAAAGGGTTTCTGAGCCTTTAAATGGCCTCTCAGTCTGGTTCAGTAGGAATCACAATAATGGGGAAGACTGCTGACCTGACAGTTGTGCAGAAAACCATCACTGACACCCTCCATAAGGAGGGAAAGCCTCAAAAAGATAATTGTGAAGGAAGTTGGATGTTCCCAAAGCACATTAATAGAAAGTTATGTGGAAGGGAAACGTGCACAAGCAGCAGGGATGACCACAGCCTGGAGAGGATTGTTAGGAAAAGGCCATTCAAAAGTGTTGGGGACTTTCACAAGGAGTGGACAAGAGCCACCACACACAGACGGATCCTGGACATGGTCTTCAGATGTCATATTCATCTTGTCAAGCTGCTCCTGAACAACAAACAACGTCAGAAGCGTCTTACCTGGGCTAAAGAAAAACAGACCTGGTCTGTTGCTCAGTGGTCCAAAGTCCTCTTTTCTGATGAGATCAACTTTCGCATCTCATTTGGAAACCAAGGACCCAGAGTCTGGAGGAAGAATGGAGAGGCACACACTGCAAGATGCTTGAAGTCCAGTGTGAAGTTTCCATAGTCTGTGTTGATTTGGGGAGCCATGTCATCTACTGGTGTTGGTCCACTGTGCTTCATTAAGTCCATGGTCAACGCATCCGTCTACCAGGAGATTGTGGAGCACTTCATGCATCTTTTCGCAGACAAGCTTTATGGGGATGCTGACTTCCTTTTCCAGCAGGACTTGGCACCTGCCCACACTGCCAAAAGCACCAAAGCCTGGTTCAATGACCGTGGGATTACGGTGCTTGATTGGCCAGCAAACTCGCCTGACCTGAACCCCATAGAGAATCTATGGGGCATTGCCAAGAGAAAGATGAGAGACATGAGACCAAACAATGCAGAAGAGCTGAAGGCCGCTATTGAAGCATCCTGGTCTTCCATAACACCTCAGCAGTGCCACAGGCTGATAGCGTCCATGCTACACTGCATTGAGGCAGTAATTGCTGCAAAAGGGGCCCAAACCAAGTACTGAGTCCATATGCATGCTTACACTTTTCAGAGGTCCAAAATTGTTCTATGTAAACTCCTTGTTTTTTTGATTGCATGTAATATTCTAATTTACTGAGATTGTGGATCTGGGGTTTTCATGAGCTGTAAAACATTATCATCGCACTTATGACAAATCACGGCTTGAACTATCTTGTTTTGCATGTAATGCGTCTCTCTCATATATTAGTTTCCCCTTTTACATTGCATTACTGAAATAAATTAACTTTTGCACGATATTCTAATTTTTTGAGTATCACCTGTATCTCTTGGATGTGCGAAAGAGGTAAAACAATAGCTACAAACTGTCTCAGGGTTGATTGATGAGTAAGAGAGGCATAATTGGTCTGGGCAACGTACAGTGAGGGAAAAAAGTATTTGATCCCCTGCTGATTTTCAACATTTGCCCACTGACAAAGAAATAATCAGTCTTTAATTTTAACTGCAAGAGACAGAATAACAACAACAAAAATCCAGAAAAAAACGCATGTCAAAAAAGTTAGAAATTGATATGCATGTCAATGTACTTGGTGGCAAAACCATTGTTGGCAATCACAGAGGTCAGACATTTCTTGTAGTTGGCCATCAGGTTTGCACACATCTCAGGATCTCTTTGCAGATCCTCTTCAAGTCATTAAGGTTTGGAGGCTTACGTTCAGCAACTCTAACCTTCAGCTCCCTCCACAGATTTTCTATGGGATTAAGGTCTGAAGACTGGCTAGGCCACTCCAGGACCTTAATGTGCTTCTTCTTGAGCCACTCCTTTGTTGCCTTGGCAGTGTGTTTTGGGTCATTGTCATGCTGGAATACGCATCCACGACCCATTTTCAATGCCCTGGCTGAGGGGAGGAGGTTCTCACCCAAGATTTGACGGTACATGGCCCCATCGTCGCTTTGATGCGGTGCAGTTGTCCTGTCCCCTTAGCAGAAAAACACCTCCAAAGCATAATGTTTCCACCTCCATGTTTGACGGTGGGGATGGTGTTCTTTGGGTCATAGGCAACATTCCTCCTCCTCCAAAAACGGCAAGTTGAGTTGATGCCAAAGAGCTTTTTGGTCTCATCTGACCACAACACTTTCACCCAGTTCTTCTCTGAATCATTTAGATATTCATTGTGGGGGACCTTGCAGGCTCTGCAGGATTTCAGTCCTTCATGGCGTAGTATGTTACCAATTGTTCTCTTGGTGACTATGGTCCCAGCTGCCTTGAGATCATTAACAAGATCCACCTGTGTAGTTCTGGGCTGATTCCTCACCGTTCTCATGATCATTGAAACTCCACAAGGTGAGATCTTGCATGGAGCACCAGACCATGGGAGACTGACAGTCATTTTGTGTTTCTGACATTTGCGAATATTCGCACCAACTGTTACCTTCTCGCCAAGCTGCTTGGCGCTGGTCTTGTATCCCATTCCAGCCTTGTGTAGGTCTAAAATCTTGTCCCTGACATCCTTGGACAGCTCTTTGGTCTTGGCCATGGTGGAGTGTTTGGAATCTGATTGATTGCTTCTGTGGACAGGTGTCTTTTAAAAAGGTAACAAGCTGAGATTAGAAGCACTCACTTTAAGAGAGTGCTCCCAATCTCAGCTTGTTACCTGTTTAAAAGACACCTGGGAGCTAGAAATCTTGCTGATTGATAGGGGATCAAATACTTGTTTCACTCATTGACATACAAATCAATTTGTAACTTTTTTGACGTGTTTTTCTGGATTTTTTTTTTTTTGTTATTCTGTCTCTCACTGTTAAGATACACCTACCATTAAAATTATAGACTGATCATTTCTTTTCAGTGGACAAATGTTCAAAAGCAGCAGGGGATCAAGTACTTTTTTCCCTCGCTACATATGCAAAAGTAGAAACACACAGACTTGTTTTCCCCAACATCAACGGTACTTGCTGTCAATTTTGTACAGCTGCTTGATATCTCCTAATATGGTGAGTATAATGACCTAGTGGCCTAATGTTGATTGTTTGTATATGCTAACAATATACATGTATCTCTGTCTCATTTACTCTTGCAATACTGAATTATACTGTATATCTCTTCTTTTCTGTATTAAATATAAAACAGTAAATAAAGAATGTAAAAAAAAAAATAATAATAAAAAAAAAAAGAGGTAAGGGTGTTTTATACTTCTCTTTTCTGCTCAACTTAGCTTTCCTGAACTAAGCCCTACAGTGCAGGGTATGCTCATTGGCTCAGATAGTCAGCTGGGCTAAATTGTGCAATCACAGGCTTAGATCACATAAAGAGCTTCCAGCTCTCTGGTGAATGTAGTGAGCATCACCTGGCAGTCTCACATTCTAAAAGAGTTTGACTATTTAAATTAAGGGGGGAGTGCCAGGGCACTCCCGCCACTACAGTGTGCTGTAGTGGTTATAGGGTTTGGAGTATTCCTTTAAATTTGTGATCATAACTATATATATATATATATATATATATATATATATATATACATATATATATATATATATATGAAACAAGGGGGGGTTGGCTGCACTCACCTGAACATGCATAAATGGGGGTGCTGCTGGGGGCCAAATAATACAAAACACAAGATCCAGCGCACTCACCTATCCACTAAACAGCAACTTCAATGTTGAAAGATTTTATTTGTTTTTTTTTAAAACACCTAATCTAGGCAAAAATAATGGGGGTTTAGTTACATTATATGATCATACATTGCATAAGCCTGCCACAACGTCAATGTACCCCATCTTTGGCAGGTCCTACACTAACAACCTAATGTCTGCTCTTATGAGATTAACCTACTTGGGGAAAATATCTCATAAGAGCAGACATTAGGTTGTTAGTGTAGGACCTGCCAAAGATGGGGTACATTGACGTTGTGGCAGGCTTATGCAATGTATGATCATATAATGTAACTAAACCCCCATTATTTTTGCCTAGATTAGGTGTTTTTAAAAAAACTAATAAAATCTTTCAACATTGAAGTTGCTGTTTAGTGGATAGGTGAGTGCGCTGGATCTTGTGTTTTGTATTATTTGGCCCCCAGCAGCACCCCCATTTATGCATGTTCAGGTGAGTGCAGCCAACCCCCCCTTGTTTCATATGTATATATTTGGGAGTCTAGCCAACTCCTTGGTTTTGCACCCCTCCCTGTCACAGGTGCCTCATCCCAGGGCCCTATATAGCCTTGTACTGCAGAGAGCCCCAGATGGAATTTTTTTCCCCAAGTAGGTTAATCTCATAAGAGCAGACATTAGGTTGTTAGTGTAGGACCTGCCAAAGATGGGGTACATTGACGTTGTGGCAGGCTTATGCAATGTATGATCATATAATGTAACTAAACCCCCATTATTTTTGCCTAGATTAGGTGTTTTTAAAAAAACTAATAAAATCTTTCAACATTGAAGTTGCTGTTTAGTGGATAGGTGCGTGCGCTGGATCTTGTGTTATATATATATATATATATAGAGAGAGAGAGAGAGAGAGAGAGAGAGAGAGTGTGTGTGTGTGTGTCTATTATGGTCTGCATTCAAAAACACAACATCAATGCAATATTGTTTATTGTCAAGCCTGTTTCAACTGTACTTTTTTCAGTAATACCTAGAATTTGCATGTGTGTGACACTATTCAAACGATTCCACGTAAAATCAGACCTGCAGACACAGTATTTTGTTTATGGTGGGAAACCACTTTGTCAAAGTGTTGCTTTGTGTACTTAATAAAAAAAAGAGGGCTGAACACTTTTGTGAGTGTGTCTACAAGAATGTATCTTGCTTGTGGCACAATGCTAATACTGGCTACTTATTTAACATACAGGAGTTCTGTGTACTGTATGTGCAACATTATTCTGTTGTTACCACTTAATAAACTGCAACTATACTGTAATACTGACAGTATCAGTTGTACATAATTGTTAACTCACACTGTCTAACAATAAGCCTACATTTGTATATATGTATTAAATTAAAAAAAATTAGGACCCAGAGTCTGGAGGAAGAATGGAGAGGCACACACATTGTATTAAATTAAATATCACTCCTTTATAACATCTGTACGAGTTTGCTTTTGTTGGGAGGGGGGGGGGAGGTTCTGCATACCAGACACGTTCAAACTACTACATGCAAACCTATATTTTAGTCTGCAACGATTGTAAATAATACATTTACATTTCAAACAGCAGGTGGTCTGGACATGTGTTTTGAAGCATGTATCCCTGAGTTTCCGGAAGTAAACATCACTGACTCACAACAATAATTTTATTTTTTTTAGAAAATTCCTGCTCGGGTTATGTACTAGTATGATATCTATAAGACCTCTCCCGTAGCAGTTTTTTTTTTTTTTTTTGAACAAGCCTTGATATGTGCATTAAGACACTGTTCTCGCTGTGTGTACAGGAAGTAAACATACACAAGGTGGTAGTAGTCCCATGGCTAGAAATAGTGACTGCTCCCAGCCTCCAGAACCTGGGACACGTGGACTACTACCAGCATTGATGTCTGGAAGTAAATCAATTAATAAACCGCCAAAGAACGAAACGAGAAGCACACACTGCATGAACATTCTACTTCAGAATGGTTAGGAAAAACAAAAACACTTACTCTTTGTCCTGCCCTCTCACCTCAACTTCCGGCTTCATGGTAATATTAAAGTCGCCCTACAAAGACGCCACGTCCGGGGCTGCAAGCAGTTACTAGGATTGCTTAGTATAACCACAAGATGTCGCTGGTATCATTTGGTTTGTTATATTAGAGAGACTGCAACGATTTTAGGTTTGTTTGTTGTTTTTCTCAAAAAAGAAACAACCTGCAAGCGTTAACAAGGGGTTTATAGAGTGGCCTGCTTAAACAAGCTTAATATATAGTTTGTTTGCTTTAGAATGATCAGTATTCAGCAATCTATATATATATATTATACTTGGTATGCTGAAAGTACATTTTATGGAATACTCATAGCAACATAACCAATGCAGTTCTTTAGACTAGAGAGAAGCAGGACCAATGCAAAACCGCAATCAATAGCTGAGAGTGTTAAGCGCTCTGAGCAAAATGATGCTGAAGTTGGTTTCTTATTCTGCCACTTTCCTATTTGTGGATGCTAAAGACTGTTGTCCTGCATAGCTCTAAAGCAGGCACCTTAAACTGTGACACCAGCAGATGTTGCTTAAAGGACCACTATAGTGCCCTGAGGGTGCCCCCACCCTCAGGGTCCCCCTCCCACCGGCTCTGGGGAGAGGAAGGGGTTAAAATTTTACCTTTCTCCAGCGCCGGGCTTTCCTCCTCCTTCCTAGCGACATAATCGGCTGAATGTGCGGCAGGAGCCCCGCGTGCATTCAGCCAGTTCATAGGAAAGCATTTACAATGCTTTCCTATGGACGCTGGCGTCTTTTCACTGTGAGAAGCACGCAAGCGCCTCTAGCGGCTGTCAATGAGACAGCCACTAGAGGCTGGATTAACCCTCAGTGTAAACATAGCAATTTCTCTGAAACTGCTATGTTTATTAAAAAAAAAAAAAAAGGGTTAACCCTAGCTGGACCAGGCAACCAGACCACTTCATTAAGCTGAAGTGGTCTGGGTGCCTATAGTGGTCCTTTAAGGAGATTCTATATTGTTAGGAATACAAAAACACCCCACCCCTTCCGTGTGTGGCAAATAAAGGGATTTAAAAAAAAAAAAAAAAAAAAACTTATTTACTCACCCAATTCCAGTGCCGATGTCCCTCGTCGCTGGGTTGGTACTCCGCCTCCTTTAAAGTAATCCGACAGGAGGGACCTAATGCTCATGTGTGACAAAAATAAAAAAGATACATCAATATGGGGTTTTCACTGATGGATGTCCTCTTGCAGAGCGTGAGTATGTCCAGCATCAGTTAGGTGACCTAAATTCCATTAAAATCCCAGAGGCACCTCTATTGACTGTCTGGTAAACAGCAACTTGAGTCCTGCAATGTAAATATAGCTGTTTATTTAAAACCGCAATGTTTTTCATTGAAGGAGTAAGGGGGACAGGGACATTGTATCAATGAGATGAAGAGGTCTTGGTGCCTATAATGTCTTTTTAACTAACAGTTCCACAAGTTGTAGGCCTTTAACGAACGGTGGGCCTAAGTTTGAGATCCCATTGCTAAAGTGGCTAGCTTGGAGTATTCCTTTAACAGCACTCACTGAATCCAAAATTGATACACAAACATATTTATTTTTATATAACCCCCATGGTATTTACCTAGCAACATTTTAATGTAACCATTACCACTAACTTCTGCCAAATCTCTTTAAATTAATGTTTTATCTTTAATTTAATGTTTTATTCGGATGCATGCAACATATTGTATCTTTCTGTTAATATTGTAATCCTAGTTTACTGCTAAAAAATTATTTTGTGTTCCGCTACATCCTCAAAGTACAGAAATATCCTTGTTAACATCTAGGTAGTGCATTTGGAAGGTTACAAAGCCAGATGTGAGATTTAAAAAAATGGAAATAACCACGAGAACCCAATGGATTTGTTGTAAGATGCCAGGTAGACAGACCAGGGCTCTCTAAGGGCTTAACACTGGTGATCAGTAGACAACAAAACAAAAGGTAATTATATGGGCTACTCCCATAGAAACAATAGGAAAGTCCTGTCTGGCAATTATTTGATCACCTACTTGAAATTAAATAAATGCAACTGGTGCAAAAGATAATTGTTTCATAGGCTAGAAATAAATAATCAAACAAAGAGCAATAATCAAAGCAAGGAAGGGTGTGGGGAAAATAAGTAAACAAACAAAAAAAAAAAGTAATGGATGGAAAATGAGGTTGATTATCCCTGCCACAATCCTGAAGTAGTCTGCGAATTTAGCTTATGCCTATCAATTATATGGTGGGCTAAGAGATTTCCTCTTGCCTATGGGTTATGTCAGTTTAAATACCCCTAAGCTGGCTTATAAAGTGTATATAGTCCACATAAAGGTGGCTATTGGTAAAAAAAAACAAAAACAAACAAGGGGGCACAGAATACAGAAAAAAATGAATACCTGGGCTGAGTGAATGATCACTGACAGCCTACATACACAGCCTCTCTCTGAAACTAATTAAATAAAGGACAGGATACAGAAAGAGATCATATCAGTGTGAAGTGCATAATATACTGCAAGAGTGAAATGTGAGGTGACTAGCACTTCCTCTATTACACAGTTATTGTTTAATCATTTTTTGCCATAACCTCCCTTCGTTTCATTATTACTCTTTTATTTTATTTTCTTTATTCTGTGAAACAATGATTTTACCAATTTGTAGTAGGTAATTATGTAGGTAGGATATAAATGAAGCCTGAGAGGTTTATCATAATTTTTTTTTCATTGTGTAATTTTTTTTTTTTTAATTTGCTTTGATGGCTACACTGTCCATTTTTGCAGTTAATTGACAGGCAGGACTTCATTGTTTCTATTGGAGTAGTCCACAATATAATTATCTTTTCTGTTCTGAGGTGGGATTTGCTCATTTTTGTTTTTAAATTTCCAATTTTGAAAGATTGTTTCCCTGTGTCCATCTTGCATTGGGTTATATACAACAGGCCAATGTTTCCCAAACCATTCCTCGGGACCCACCAACAGTCCAGGGTTTGTCAGTATATCCATTGGAATAAAAAGGAAAATGCATAAATCCTGGATTGTTGGTGGTCCATGAGGACTGGTTTGGGAACCACTGCCCCAATGTAGATCTTTGTGTAGCTATAGGTTCTAACTGGTGACCAGTCCATTTCAGACTTACTATTTTGACAGGATTTTTAACTCTGTCCATGTCACGTTTGTGGCAAAATTGCAGCTTCTTACTGCTAATTATCCCATTATGTCAAACCTTTTCTAAAAGTAAACCATCTAAGATGTTTTAAATATAATTGCATAGCCATTTTATCACTAATTACTGCTTAAGTGTGTGGGTTTTTTTCACTCATGCATTGCATTTTCATTAAAATTCACGTAGGCCTAAAGTGTCCTATTACAGTAAAATCCATGTGTGAAACAGTCCAGTTTTGACAGCAAGATTGGCTGAGCTTGTATTTATTTTATTAAGGATTTAGAGAACTCAAATTCACATCCTCTGTCAGATATACCACCTGCAAAACGAGATAACCAAGATTAATTAAAAAAAATAAAAACTCTTAAAGGACCACTATAGGCACCCAGACCACTCCAGCTTAATGAAGTGGTCTGGGTGCCAGGTCAATCTAGGTTTAACCCTGCCTGCTGTAAACATAGCAGTTTCAGAGAAACTTCTATGTTTACATTAGGGTTAATCCAGCCTCTATTGGCTGTCTCATTCCATAGCCATCTATGCAATTACATAGCCATCTAAGTGTTTAACCCCTTCCTACACCTAGAGCCTGGTGGGAGGGGGGCTATGAGGGTGGGGGAGGGGGACCTATTAACACGATAGTGCCAGGAAAACGAGTTTGTTTTCCTGGCGCTATAGTGGTCCTTTAATGGAGGGACAGTGCCAGGGGACTCCAGACACTATAACCAGTTCAATGAGATGAAATGGTTCTAGTGCCTACAATGGGGATCCAACACACCTTGTTGTCCATGGGTTTGTATTTTAGTTGAAGTTTATAAAAAATAAAATACTAGAATTGCTTCTTTTGTGCATACATATATTGTGTGTGTGTATATATATATATATATATATATATATATATATATATATATATATGATTTGAGGCTAACAGATTATCATTGGCATTACTTTATTTGTACACTAGCATGTGGGACGGTTTGCAGAAGTTCTCCTTGCATTTATTTCATATAGTGTGGAGGGCTTTGGGTGACTGGCAGGACTCTGTTCCTAAAACAGCTTAGGAACCTCAATTATTTTATGGGACAGGGAGGATTAGGAAACAAAATATAGTGCTAGGTCTGTTTCTTTAGCTTCCCTTTACATGGTGGAGCACATATATAGAAGTCATGCTATGTGGAACATGACTGGGGGTAGAGGGGTGGGGGTGCTGATCCAGCTTCTCGCCAAGGGCGCTAGAGACCCTAAGTATGCCTCTATTGACAAGGAGCCCTCTCACTGCACGTCCATTCTGCATGATGGTCAGGCCCTGCCCTTCTCCCCTTGCATCTCTGCAACAAATATTACACAAAAGGTAAATTACAGAATTAACATTTCTGTGAAATACAGCAACAGATAATTATAGTGCCTTCCTCTCTGTTTCAAAATAATGTAAAAAAAAAAAAAGAAGGCAGGATCAGTTTGGCACTAGACTTCTGCAAAAATCCTTTTTACCTCTATGAATGAATGAATTTTGTATTAATCTAATCCAAAACTAATCGATCTGTCATGTAAATCCTGGTAGTATCTATTAGTTCGGGAGTAGATTAACCCCTTAGTGACCACGGACGTATCGGGTACGTCCGACAAAAAACGGACGTTAACAACCTCGATCATACCTGATATGTCCGCGGCAAATTTGTTCGCTGGTAGTTTCCCCGAACATAGACCAACGCGCCAGAGACCTTAACTCCCCACTTACCAAGCAATTCGTTCTTACGACAGGGTCGTAGGAACGAAACCCGGTCGGTAAGTAAGGAGTGTCTGTAATTGTACAGCACTGCAAAATATGTTGGTGCTTTATACATGCCAGTAATAAATAAATATGTGGAGACTAAATATGCATATTTCTTCACTAAGAAATATGCCTTACTGTGCCCTACTCTTGGTGCATTACAATCAGTTTGGCACAGACCGACCTCAACTCTGGTGGCACAGGTGAGTCGTCCCCTATTAGTACATTAAACATACTATATGTGGTTAAATTCATCAATGTCTGGCATTTTACTTATGCTATAATGCACTGTATGCAGGGGTGAGCCCCTGCTGGACAACTGGGGTGATCCCCCATTCATTTCTCACTGCCGATCTACGATAAATCAAACACTTCTTATTATTAAGAGGCCTGCTAATGTGGTGAGCCTCCATCTCTGGCTCTCGTGTTTGAATGAAGGGGTGTTTGTAGATAATTTTAGTGATTTAATGCAGGGGTGTGTTTGTATGTAATGTTTGCTTTTGATTGCAGTGTGTGTGTAGTGGATGCAGTGTGTGTGTGTGTATATTGTGTTTATAAAATATACATATACACAATATGTGTTTGAATGTAAGCATGTTTTTTGTATGGAGTATGTGTGCAGTGTATACACACACTGACACAGCGATACACACAGACACACAATGACACCTAGTTTTCCACACACAGATACACAGACACTCATGTACACAGATACACACTGACACACAGACACACAAATACACAGACACACACACTGATACAAAAGGACACATAGATACACAAACACGCAGAGACAGAAGGTGAGGGTGACAGTGTGTGAGAGAGGTGAGAGTGACAGTGTGGGGGGCAGTGTGAGAACGGGTTACAGTGGGCAGGCAGGGGGAGAAAGGGTTACAGTGGTGGGGGCAGGGAGAGAAGGGGTTACAGTGTGGGAGGGGCAGGGAGTGAAGGGGTTACAGTGTGGAGGGGCAGGGAGTGGAGTTACAGTGTGGGGGGCAGGGAGTGAAGGGGTTACAGTGTGGGGGGGCAGGGAGTGAATGGGTTACAGTGTAGGGGGCAGGGAGTGAAGTGGTTATAGTGTGGGGGAGCAGGGAGAGAAGAGGTTACAGTGGGGGGTCAGGGAGTGAAGGGGTTACATTGTGTGGGTGTTAGGGGGCAGGATGTGGGGGCTGTGTCCTACCTTTAATAAATTCACAGGTGGTCCAATGTCTCCCTGGTGGTCCGGTGGTTACAACTCCGGTCTGCAGCTCCGCCGGGTGCAGAGCTGCAGACCATGTAATAAAAGTCTTGCAAGCTCCCAGAGTGTTGCCATGATAACGCTCTGGGAGCTCGCAAGACTTCTATCACACGGTCTGTAGCTCTACACCCGGCGGAGCTGCAGACCGGAATTGCTGGGCAGACTGATTGGAGGGAGCCCGGCGGCATACAGGGCAAGCCGCCGGGCCCCCTTCTGGTGTCGGGCCCTGTCGATCACGGACCGAGAGCCCAACTAATCAGTCTGCCTGCCTGAGTCCCCGGCGGCCCTGCATGTGTGAGTCAGCACGACCCACTGGGAATCGCCCTGCGACACTTTGGGAACCGCTGTGTACAGTGTAATTTGTTCTGATCTGTGCTGCTGTTGGAGTAGTGTTAAGGACCAAGCTTCTGGAATAAAAGGGAATCATGACATGTCACACATGTCATGTGTCCTTAAGGGATTAAGAGAGAATTGCAAAATGTGAATCCTAATGTCATTAATATTAAGATAATAGTACACTAAAGAGCATAATCTACAATTGTAGGGTATATGTCTCCTATTATTTTATTTCATATTGTATTTGGTCTCCAGGACATACTTTGAAAAGAAGAGATGTCACTGTATCCTTTTTGGGAAAATATTTTATATCTAAATATCTTTTTCACCAAGCTGCGACTAGTCAGGGGTGACCAGAAAATTACAAATGTAAAGGAAAACTCCTACCCCATAAAAACATCTTATTCAAGTTGTTATAGGGGCAGGAGTCTACAAGTGCCATCTTACCTTCAGGGCTTAAATCATTTGGAATGGGTAAACACTGAAGTTGGTTATCCAGTGTCAGACACAGCTGCCCCTGACTTCCTTCCTCTCTGCCTTGGTGTCATGCACCAGAGGACCAAATTCAGAGTCAAACCTTTTGTAAACCAGTGTGATTCCTGAAGGTAAGACAGCACCCAGTCACTCCTGCATCCACAACATCTTCAATAAATCTAATATAAACACAAAAGGCATAAATTAATTGATTGTCTGTTCTATCAGCTGTAGGGAGGAGATACCCTTTTGGTTAAATGATGCAGTGACTAGCCAGGAAACCTGATTTGTAGAAATTCACCAAGTCAGCTATAGCTAAAGCCATAGCGTGGCTGTTTTAACCACATTTTACCATTTGGATTTCATGTTTAATGAATTACATGGTATTTTTAGAGTTATTCACTGAAATGAATTGCCTGGAATTCAAAGGGCTTTATTCAATAAACCCAAAATTACAGGATTGTTCCAAATCAGCATCTTAGCCTAAATTTTACAGTCTGGGTTTTTTTCCCACTATATTTTGGTGTTTAGTGAATTAATCTGTTTAAAGTCGCTCTGCCACCTTCATTTTTCTTTTGAGTGCATATTTTGCAAAGACCCCAGATGATGATTGCTCCATTTGCATTGCAGTTGCTCAGGGGTGGATTGCAAAGTAATTTTCACTTACCTTAGGTTTTCCCTCAAAGGCATTGCCATCATAATATGCAAGGTCCTCTTCTGCGCCTGGTACTTCATCTAGCCCATCATAGTTTTTATTTATTTGTATATTTTTTATTGGTTTTGTATGAAGCAGGTACAGCACATATTCACTAATCACAAAATGTTATGGATAACAAATGTTACATTGGTACATAGATACATGTATAGTCATGTCATAGGGGGAAAAAAAGAAGAATCATCAAATGCTATTTAAACAAATACACTGGAAACAACAAAAGAGTGAACTTGAAGTTAAACATTACAGCTTTGGGAATTTACTGTATGTATTGTGGTTTACGTCTGTAGAAGAATTATCATTTAAAGATGGCACCGTATGGTAAGGGGTTGAAGAATACCTTCGGCTACCTTTCCACTTAGGAGGTAAGAGGGGTCTTGCGGAACATGACCCAAGGGGTCCATATGAATAAATACTGATCATAATGTGGACTTGGTGAATACTCAATCTCCTCCATGGCTCTAATGCTTTCTACATTATTTAACCAATGAGACAGGCAAGGGATTACTATAGATATCCTGTGGGAGGAATAGCCATCATAGTCTTTGCTGCATTTAATAAGTGCAGTAGTAGCGATAGTTTATTTTGCCGGTGGAGGTAGAGACATGGTGAAGCAAATAGAGCTTTGGAGTGAATGACACCGGAGTTCCCATAATTGAGGTTATAAGGACTGATATTTTGGACCAATTGGACTGTATTCAGTTACATTGCCACCAATGAGCTGAACTACTCGGGTGGACACTGTATTTCCAACACTAGGCTGATTTACTGGGGGAGATATGATGCAGCGTCAACTATATATTAGAGTCTGTAGATGAAGCCTGTAGGAGCAAAAATATCAAAAAAAATATTTTTTGAGATCTCGTCTATGAGGTGAGGTTTAGTGATAAAAAATAGTAAGTCATCGGCATAAGCTGCAACTTTATTGGTCCTCCCCTTCCAATCAAAGCCTGTTATGTCCACGGTCCGTCGAACAGCTCGTAGAAGAGGTTCCAAAGTAAGGGTGAACAATAAATAGAACAGGCAGCCCTGACTGGTCCTATTATGCACCTGGAAGGCTCCCATTAGAGCACAATTGACACGTATCCTCACGATCAGAGAACTGTAGAAGTAGGTAAGGGACAAAGCCCATGTAATGCAGAACCACTATCATGAACGACCAGTCCACCTGGTCAGAAGGCTTTTTAGCATCCGTGGATAACGGCACTAGAGGCATGACCTTCTTCTTTTGCGCTGAGTATTGAATGGACAGTAATCGTAGGATGCTGTTTGATTTGCGGTAGAAATGTCCATAGCCTGGTGGCTAATACTTGCGTGAAGAGCTTGGCATCGACATTTAAAAGAAAGATCGGCCTATAGCTTCCACAGAGCTCGGGGTCTTTTCTGGGTTTAGGTAGAATCATTATAGTTGCTGCTAATGATTTCGGGTCAAATCTCCTATCCTTAGTCAATACGTTGAGTGCTTTCATGAGGATCGGGAGGAGTTGGGTGCTAAACTTTTTGTAATAATCTAGTGTAAAGCCATTTGGTCCTGGTGCGCGTTTAAATTTTTTCTAATATACATATATATTGGCCTTCAAAGGGTCCTTCAAAGGGTCCAGGACCTAATTTTGCTCAGTGGCCCAAATGGCTATAAGTCCGTCCCTGAGGGGCACATAAAAAATATGATGTTCTGAAATGTGGTCTAAAATAATAAATGTTAGGTATCGACCATGGAAACTAGCAGGTACATAGCACTGGTGACTCTGAGACCATTCCCTGTTTGCATCACTCTTCAGAACATACACTTTTTGTACATGACCTAGTGCAGAGCTCGACAAATCCCAGACGCCAGGTCGCCATGGTGACTAGAAATATTTTGCTGGCTTTTTTCAGCCCTTTACCTAAAGCGTCTGGCAAGGCAGACAGCCCTAGGCTGCATGGAGGTGGCCGGTTTATGGAGCGTTGTAGTTGGCCGCCCTGGGGAGCAAGGAGGCGGCCGTCTCAGGGAGCGATGTAGCTAGCTAGCTTCCCACCCTCCCTGGGAATCAAAGAGGTCGGCTGAGGCAGCAGTGATCTTCCTGCAGCTCCTTTCTGCTCCCTCGTGCTGTATAGTGATGCCAGGAGCTGGAATAGGACGTCACTCCAGCCCCGGCATCACTGCAGAGAGGAGCTGCAGGTGGATTACTGCTTCCTTGCATGCAGGAAGAGAGAGCAGCCTCACTGAACCCCAGGGAAAGATCCACTGGCAAAGGTAGGGAGGTTGAGAGGACTAAAATAAAAATCTCAGTTTGTGTGTGGGAGAAAATGTGTATGTCTCTGTCAATGTGAGCGTGAGTCTGTCAGTGCGTGCGCGAGAGTGTGTCTGAGAGAGAATGTGTGTCTGTTTAGGTACCTGCCCCCCTCAGATCAGGTATTTTTACTCACCTTTTTTCCCACAGCTTGTGCCACCTCCATAGCGGAGATCATCAATCTTTATGATCTCAGCTAAGCCAATCCTTTCCCATAGGAAAGCACTGGGAGATATTGCGCATGTTCTCTATGGGTAACATTTAGCACCCAATACCTGATACTGAGTGAGTGGGCACTATACATTACCTGATACTGAGTGAGTGGGCACTATACAATACCCGATACAGAGTGAGTGGGCACTATACAATACCCGATACTGAGTGAGTGGGCACTATACAATACCCGATACTGAGTGAGTGGGCACTATACATTACCCGATACTGAGTGAGTGGGCACTATACATTACCTGATACTGAGTGAGTGGGCACTATACAATACCTGATACTGAGTGAGTGGGAACTATACATTACCTGATACTGAGTGAGTGGGCACTATACAATACCCGATACTGAGTGAGTGGGCACTATACAATACCCGATACTGAGTGAGTGAGCACTATACATTACCCGATACTGAGTGAGTGGGCACTATACAATACCCGATACTGAGTGAGTGGGCACTATACAATACCCGATACTGAGTGAGTGGGCACTATACATTACCCGATACTGAGTGAGTGGGCACTATACAATACCCGATACTGAGTGAGTGGGCACTATACAATACCCGATACTGAGTGAGCGAGCACTATACATTACCCGATACTGAGTGAGCGGGCACTATACAATACCCGATACTGAGTGAGCGGGCACTATACAATACCTGATACTGAGTGAGCGGGCACTATACACTACCCGATACTGAGTGAGCGGGCACTATACACTACCCGATACTGAGTGAGCGGGCACTATACACTACCCGATACTGAGTGAGCGGGCACTATACATTACCCGATACCACTATACAATACTGATACTGAGTGAGTGGGCACCTATACAATACCTGATACTGAGTGAGTGAGTGAGTGGGCACTATACAATACCTGATACTGAGTGAGTGGGCACTATACAATACCCGATACTGAGTGAGTGGGCACTATACAATACCTGATACTGAGTGAGTGGGCACTATACAATACCTGATACTGAGTGAGTGGGCACTATACATTACCCGATACTGAGTGGGCACTATACATTACCTGATACTGAGTGGGCACTATACATTACCTGATACTGAGTGAGTGGGCACTATACATTACCCGATACTGAGTGAGTGGGCACTATACAATACCTGATACTGAGTGAGTGGGCACTATACATTAGCCGATACTGAGTGAGTGGGCACTATACAATACCCGATACTGAGTGAGTGGGCACTATACATTACCCGATACTGAGTGGGTGGGCACTATACAATACCTGATACTGAGTGAGTGGGCACTATACAATACCCGATACTGAGTGAGTGGGCACTATACAATACCTGATACTGAGTGAGTGGGCACTATACAATACCTGATACTGAGTGAGTGGGCACTATACATTACCCGATACTGAGTGGGCACTATACATTACCTGATACTGAGTGAGTGGGCACTATACATTACCCGATACTGAGTGGGCACTATACATTACCTGATAGTGAGTGGGCACTATACAATACCTGATACTGAGTGAGTGGGCACTATACAATACCCGATACTGAGTGAGTGGGCACTATACATTACCTGATACTGAGTGGGCACTATACAATACCCGATACTGAGTGAGTGGGCACTATACACTACCCGATACTGAGTGAGTGGGCACTATACACTACCCGATACTGAGTGAGTGGGCACTATACAATACCTAATGATAAGAGAGGGTGCACTGCACATATCTGAGGAAGTACTGCATGGATGAAGGGGCTCATTATACATTGCCCAAGGAAAGAATGCAGCTATATGGGGGCGCTATATATCACCTGGGTAAGTGGTACATTATGCCCTGTGTTTGGTGTGTGCGGTGGGTATATGGTGGGTATGCGGTGTGTGCGGTAGGTACAATGGTTGGTGTGTGCGGTAAGTCAGGGTCCCCGTGGCTGAGTGAGTGCAGTGTAGGAAGTGATGTGGTGCTGGTGGGAGGAGGCACTCAGTGAGTTCCCGTTTTGGCGCCAGGCGCTAGGTGTCGCTGTTCCCCGCTCGGTGCGGCTCTCAGCTCGCGGACAGGCTGGCGCGTGGGGACTGTGCTTGGCGGCCGCGAGCCTGGGCGCGTCTCCGCCGATCGTGAGTGTCCCGGAGCCCGGTGGTCACGTGTGTCGGGATTCCTCGCGGGAGGGCAGACGGTTAGGAACCTCCTCCTCCCCCCTCTCCCCGGTACCCCCCCTCCCCCTCCTCCTCACAGCCGGACACAGAGCGCGCGGCCGCCGGATACATGCTGGGGGACCCTCGCACTCCTCCTCAGGTGAGAGCCCGGGGTGGGGGGCCCGGCATGGGGGGAACACTCAGCCCCCCCCCCTGCTCCCAGGTCACGCCCAGCCCGGGAGTGAAAGTTATTCCGGGCAGTCAGGACCCCCGGCCCGGCTCAGGTACCGCACTGCCCCCGGCCGCCCACGTGTGTCCCGGGCTAGGCCGGCCCCGGTACCGCCACATGCGGCCTCCCTCTCTCCCCCCTCACAGTGTGCGGCCTGGGCGGTAGGCCTCAGTGTGGGATCCTCCCAGCCAGCGGCCCCGGACAGCCTCCCACCACCACCCCCCGGACCTGGGATCCTCCCTCCCCCAATATTACCCCAAATAATTCACCTTTACCGGGGAGCCCTGAGGGCACAGCATCCCCGCCATCAAAAACCGGGGACAGCCGGCCCCATCAAACTGTGCCCGGGTTACTAGCAGTGTGTGGCCCCTGAGGCAGGGTTTTCACAGTGTGTGGCTCGGTGTGTGGTGTGGCCCTAGGGCTGTGTGGCCCCTGGGAGCGGTGTTTTGTGTGTGGCCCTGGGGCGGTGTTTTGGCAGTGTGTGGCCCCTGGGGCGGTGTTTTGGCGGTGTGTGGCCCAGTGTGTGGCCCTGGGGCGGTGTTTTCAGTGTGTGGCCCTGGGAGCGGTGTTTTGGCAGTGTGTGGCCCCTGAGAGCGGTGTTTTGGCAGTGTGTGGCCCCTGAGAGCGGTGTTTTGGCAGTGTGTGGCCCCTGAGAGCGGTGTTTTGGCAGTGTGTGGCCCCTGGGAGCGGTGTTTTGGCAGTGTGTGGCCCCTGAGAGCGGTGTTTTTGTCTCGGGATGTTCCAGGCTCACAGTCTGCTTTCTCTCCCATAGAGGCCGCTAGAGTACTGTGACCGGAGGAGAGCGCCGCCGCCAGCATGGAGTTCCCTACCCAGCAAAAAGCCGCGGATGGCAAGATCATCTACCCTCCCGGGGTGAAGGAGATCACCGATAAAATCACCAACGACGAGGTGGTGAAACGGCTGAAGGTGAGTCCTAATGTGCAGCTGGGGAGGCAGTAATCACTGGGCTGCTCTCCTGCTCCCCCATGGGCTTCCTCAGACAGCTGTTTGGCTGCTCCTCCTTTGCTCAGTAATGATACGTGTTTTAATGCTAGATAAAGAGCTGTTTTGAGGTTCATGGCAAACGTGTATATTTAGTTGGTGTTGGGAAAACTTGCTCATTAAGGTTTTCATTACAAAATAATCTGTTTGGAAGAGGTTATGTCTTGAAATTGCTGTTTTGTCCTTGGCACACTACTTCTGTTTTTGATTGCTTTAGTCATCACACTGAAACTGATAAATGTTTTGCCTATGTACTCCAGGCTGCCCAAACCACTCCAATGGGCAGAAGTGGTCTGGGTGCCAGCTCCCACCACCCTTTAACCCTGCAAGTGTAATTATTGCAGTTTTTATAAACCTCAATGATTACCTTGCACAGTTAAGTCCCCTTCTAGTGGCTGTCTATCTTAGAACACGAAAAGTGTTTTAAACTACGCAGGGCGTCCTCACGTTATGCATGAGGACCTCCAGAGTTGCCGAAATCCCCATAGGAAAGCACTGAATAATGCTTTCCTATTGGGAGGTCTAATGCATGCATGGCCCTTGCAGCGCATGCGCATTAGGTCTCCCCCAGTGGGGGAGGAGCCTGACCCAGTGCCGAGGGACATCGGCGCTGGATTCAGGTAAGTCACTGAAGAGGTTTTAACCCCTTCACCAACATGGGATGGAGGGTGGGAGGGAGAGGGGCACTGCAGGGTCCTGCAGTGCCAGGAAAACGGATGTGTTTTCCTGGCACTGGACTGGAGTATCCCTTTAATTATATTTGTACAAGCTATGGCCAGGATACCTTTGATCTAAGGAGAGATGTGACTACCATTCTGTGGTAAAGAAGGGATTATTTCCTCGTTTGTTGCAAAATTGTTTTTTTTATGTTGTCTTTTGGATATTTGGCAAAACAGATGCGAGTTTGATCGATGCAATTTTTTTTTTATTTTTTTTCATCCTGTATAACTATGTAAGTTCATTACTATGGATGTGGAATTGTTTTTTTGTTTTTTACTTGCATTATGTAGCTGCATTTGGGGATAAATATGGTCAGTAATCTAAATTGGCGAATATTTCACACTTCAGAAGAGCAACAGTTTAATTTTGTAAACCAAGCAAATGGTGTATTGTCATTTAGCTAGTTTATTACAATTCACATAGTATGATTCTTTTAGATTTCATTCTTCTCTACATAAATGCTTTCTTCTTTGAACTTGTTTGCCACTTTTAATATAGGCTGAGAATCAGTCAGTGTATGTGTATATGTATGAGCCAGTTAAAATCCACTAATTGAGTGCATGTTTCTGTTGTTACTGGTCTTCAATGTAGGATAAGTTTTGTAGTTTGTGGTGCTAGAGTCATTTGACACAAAAGTAGTGGAAAGCATTTCAAACTTCCTCTCCAGTACATAGTTTTCTCAGCATAAATAAAAATTTGAGAAATTTTACCTATGTTGGATTATCTTGTAAAAACCTAAAATGCTACAAGCCTACATATATGAGAATCTTGTATTTGATTTTTGTGGAATATACATTTTTTGAGGGGTGTTTTGCAATTTATGTGCCAAATAGTAATTTGTGTTAAACACGATTTCTTTAAAGGTATGCTTTATAAGGACACAATAGTCACCAAAACAACTGTAGCTAAATACTTTATTATTAATGAAGCTGATTTGGTGTACAGATCATGCTCCTGCAGTCTCACTGCTCAATTCTCTTCCATTTAGTAGTTAAATCACTTTTGTTTCTGCTTATGCAGCACTAGCCACACATCTGTGCATGTGACTTACACAGCCTTCCTTAACACATTCTGTAAATTCATCTAACGTTTACACTTCCATTATTGCAAATTCTGTTTAATTTAGAATTTTTCTCCTGCTCTGTTAATAGCTTGCAAAACCTTGCAGTAGCCTCCTGTGTATTATTAAAGTTCAATTTTCAGAGCAGAAGATACAATTTTTTATTAAAGGGACACTATAGTCACCAAAACAACTATAGCTTATTGAATTTGTTCTGGTGAGTAGAATAGCTCCCTTCAGGCTTTTTGCTGTAAACACTGTCTTTTCAGAGAAAATGCAGTGTTTACATTAAAGCCTAGTGATTTCACTGGCCACTCCTCAGATAGCTGTTAGAGATCCTTCCTGGGTCATAACCTCGGATACGGCTAAGGTGCTGGTCCATGCTCTTGTTCTCTCTCGCCTTGACTACTGCAGTACCCTTCTCAGTGGTCTTACGTATTCCCAGATTGCAACGCTGCAATCTTTAGTGAATGTGGCGGCAAGGCTCATTTTCCTGTCCGCTTACGCCTCTGTCAGTCCCTGCATTGGCTTCCAGTTAGATATAGGGCTCAATTTTAAAATTCTGGTGCTTGCTTACAAGTCCCTACATAATGCTGCTCCAACCTACCTATCCTCCCTAATACACAAGTATGTCCCATTGAGGCCCCTATGCTCTGCCAAAAACCTACGTATATCCTCTGTCCGTACGCCCACCTCTAATGCTCACTTCATTAAGCTAAAGTTGTTTTGGTGACAATAGTGTCCCTTTACGTGTACTAGTATGAAAGAGTTCACAATATCTAAATGAAGTATGTATTGCAGGTATCTTAACCCTGCAATGTAATTATTGCAGTTTCCCAATTGCAGGGTTAAGGGCACAGGGACTCTGCTCCCAGACCACTTCAATGAGCTGAAGTGGTGTGGGTGCCTCTAGTGTCCCTTTAAATACTGGGTTTGCCCAATGTTTATCGTTATATTCACGCTAATATTGTTTGCGACACAAAAGGGATGTAGGAGAAAATAGATTTTCATACAGTATTTAGATATCTGCCCGCAAGCAATACACTGGAATTTTCAGATGGTTGTGTTCATTCTGCATGCTAGTAACTGCCTGGAGTGAGGCTATCTAAACATGTTTATGACACGGTCAATAATTCAAATTGTGTTCATAGCTGGATTTGAAAGAAACAAAACACTTCTTACTTCCCTCTTTCTAACTGTTTTTGTTTTTATTTTGACTAGGGAAGCATATTGGCTGTCTTTTTATGACCTAATTATGCAGTAGCCAATACTTGCATCATATTGCTATTCTATACCTGATCATGAGCTAATATTGTGGTAGCGTTGCACTTGCATCATACTGTTTTTCCTAGTGTGAAATGGCTTAGAGTGATGCTGCCTCACGTCCTCTTCAGTGAATGAGGTACTACAATGAGTTTTGCATCCTTTTTGCCACCTATGAACCAGCTAACTTCTATGTGTGCCTGTAGCAAACATATTTCCTGCTCTGGAGAGCATCAGTTGTGGCTGTGCACATGCACCGTTGGTATACCGCAGCAGATTGCTGTACACAGCCCTCTTTACAAAATGTATGATCCAAGCTGCGGATAGGCTAATCAGAGCTATGGTAAGACTATCAGCTTATTGAACAGTCTGCATTACTGCTGGGCTAGGTTTTACATGCCAATATAACTACCACAATGGAAGCTATTTTAATTTACTTTGAAATCTTATTTTGTGATGTATGTGTTATTTAGTAAAAACAAATTAGATCACTTTCAGCATATTGGGCAACTTGTTTTTTCTGCATTAAGGTGTTGTTGCATTGTTTATAGTCTTGTTGCCCTACTTTGATTATTTATTTTTAGAAAGTGGAGTTTCTGAGACTGGACACTGGTTAAGGGTTCTCAAGTCATTTTGAAAGTGACACTTTTATTAATTTTTTTAGGTGGATCAGTGTGGTGTGTGTGTGTGTGTTGCTTATTACTTTGAAAAGTTGGCCTTGTGTTTTAACTTTATTATAAACTTCATATGGAGTGTCCCTTTTAAGTAGCATTGGTACTTTGCTTTATTATGAATATTCTAAGATTCCTGTTTTTATTTATTTTTTTTCTTGTATAATTTTCTTTTAATTAACCACAGACCTTAGAAAACATTGTACAGTACTGCCCTATCTGTTGGCTCTTGGGCCCGTAGTGCTCTGGTGCTGTCCCTTAAACCGTCTTTGAAGTCAGTTTGGTAAATTATCTGAATCCCACTGGGCACACATTTCTGCAGCTCTTGCTTCGGGGATTACTCTACAGGAGAATCCATTTAGATGTGCAGGGCCGTGGCCATTGTCAGAGAGCGTCACCTTGGTATTCTCAGCCATTCTTGACTTAGGACTTGACACATTTGCTTAGACTCTAGGAGCCAGGTTTTTTTTTTTTTTTTTTGGTAATAAAGCTTTATTTCCAACTACAAAAATACAATTCTTAAAGGAAGACTGTAGTCAGCTAGTAATTAACAAAAAATAGGCTCTGTTTTTTCATGCTTATTGAATTTAACAAGAACCATCATATAAGTCAGGGCTTGACAAATTTGCTTCAATTCTAGGAACCAGCAAAAAAAGTTAGGAGCTAGGTTTTTCAATGTCAAAAATAGAATTCTTAAAGGGACAATATAGTCACCAGAACCACTACAGCTTAATGTAGTTGTTCTCGTGTCTATAACCTGTCCCTCCACACTTTTCAATGTAAACCCTGCCTTTTCAGAGAAAAAGGCAGTATTTACATTGTTGCCTTGTAATGCTTCTATTGAAAGTCACTCAGTGTTCCCCATAGAGATGCATTCATTCAATTTATCTCAATGAGGAGATGCTGATTGGTGCAGCATGGTGTTTTGCCACAAATAAGCAATGGCTTCCCAATGCTTTCCTATCCAAGATTGATGATCGCAGTCATGGAGGCATGGCCAGCTACGGCAAGACCAGCACAGCATGGGGGAAAAAAGGTGAATCAAAACCCATTACCCATGTGATTGGAGTGGGACCGGTCACCTAAACTGACACACGGTCACTGACACATACACATGCTCACTCGCTCAGTGACATACACACACTCGTTCAGTGACACACGCTCACTCGCTCACTGACACATATTAAGGTGACCACCCAGCATCCCTACCTGGAGCTGGAGTGGTTCGGCTTCCCCTGGGGTCCAGTGTGGCTTCAGTCATCTTCCTGCTCCACTCCATAGAGTGCTGTTTAGTGATGCCGGGGCCGGAATGACTTCATATTCCGGCTCCCGGCATCACTGGAGGACGCACAAGGGAGCTGAGCAGGGAGGAAGGTTACAACTCCCTTGCGCGCCTGCCGGTCTGCTTCAATCATCCAGGAGCCTCCCGCTCGTGCACACACCTCACGTTCTCCACCAGCTGGCCGGCCGACCACCCGCAAATGCTCTCCCTTTAGCCGGATGGCCGCCTGCCTCCACTCATAGGCAGCTGACCACCTCAGGGGCTGAGTAGGCTAACAAATCCCAGACGCCAAGTTTAAAATCCTAGTCGCCGTGGTGACCTGGCGCATGGGATTTGTTGAGCCCTGATATGTTATGTCTGGGCCAACTGCCCAAATTCATTGTTTATTGTAATACCAGTGTTGTTTCAGTGGAGCACACATTGACATTAATTACAATGTTATTTATAAAAAATAGTGTAAAGGGGTGCAACATGAAAATGGGAAGTGTCAAATGCAGTGTATTGGCTGGTTTCTATGGTGACTAGCCAATTTGCGGTACATTAGTCCAATTTTTAGAAATGTTCTTCTAAACTCGCCTTCTATCGGGACATTTCACGCCATACCACTTTATGGAGGCAATCATTCTGGTGGAGAAAGGCTGCAACGACCTACCCTCACCTTTCAGAGGTACCTTCGCTGCTCTGGGATTCGGGGTTACTGGCGGGTCTATCCCGACAGTGAATCTGTGGACTGAATTACACTATTTGTGCTGGGAATAGAAGCTTTGACATCTAGCGACCTACCACCAAGAACAGCACTCTTGTTTAGCATTTATCATATGTGTGCTCCCTATACGTTTGTTTGGTTTTACTGTTTTAACCCCTTAAGGACACAGCTTTAAAGGGACACTATAGTCATCCAGACCACTTCAGCTCAATGAAGTGGTGTGGGTGCCAGGTCCCCCAGGTTTTAACACTTCACGTGTAAACATAGCAGTTTCAGAGAAACTGCTATGTTTACATTGCAGTGATAATCCAGCCTCTAGTGGCTGTCTTCTTGACAGCCGCTATAGGCACTTCTGCGACGCTGGAATGCGAAAATCTAATTCAACGTGCAGAACGTCCATAGGAAAGCATTGAATTCTTCCTGTCTGCTGTATTCAAAATAGGGACTATTTGTCTTATGGAGGTTTCCTACACTTGACCAGCCTAGGAGCAAAGTGTGCTTCATTTCTGGTCAGGCAATTTCCCCACAATTCTCACCTTTCCTCCGTGATGTTGCGATGCTTCCTGTCAGTATTCCCGAACATCCTGTCATTTAGACAGAACGCCAACGAAACTACCGAATTTTGTCCTAACAGAATGAGAACAGTTTGTTCATTTGTTAGGATGCATTCGGGACTTTGTTCGTATCGGAATTTCACTCATATGAATCAAACTCCGATCCTATGTGTGCCCTGAATGAAAATGGTGGGGGGAGAGAGACCTGTTCCCGGCCCCCACCCATCAGCAGCGGGTGGGGGCCCTAAATGAAAATACAGTATAGCGAGTAGGGGAAGAATTTACTAATACTAAGTAATCTTTACTTGGTATTGGTAAATTTGGCTGAAAGACAAATTTAGGTCTTTTAGCCTTTTGGTAGATAGCTCCCTGATACTGTGGGAATTAGGGAGTTATCTACTAAGCGGCTGCAAGATGCAGCTGCGCCACAAATAGGATCGTAGTTTCATTCCTATGAATGAAATTCCGATACGAACGAAGGCCCGAATTGCGTCCTAACATGAATGGAGAAACTGTTCTCATTCTGTTAGGACGAAATGTAGGAGTTTCGTGATAGGATGTTTGGGAATAGTGACAGGAAGCATCGCGAGATCACAGAGGAAAAATAAGAATTGTGGGAAAATTTCTCTAACAGGAAACAGAGCACACTTTGTTCCTCTACTGGTCAAGCGTAGGAAACCTCCATAAGACAAAGTAGATAATTTTTTTTCACTTGGCTTTTTGTGGTCATGAACGTGCCTTGTACTTTTAGAATTAAAGTACCAATGGTTGACAGTCTTTGCAGGATCAAACTCCTTCACAGATGGACAATTCATGTTGATCATTAACAAATCACCTAAACTTTCTTACTGCATTGATGATCTGAACTTATTTTTTACAAAGTTCATTAAATTGAACCCTCTTTCACAACATGCGCTTGAGACTTGCTACACAGACACTATAGACAGCAAGTTTCCCAAAACTGGAACTCTGTCTGTGTTGGAGAGTGCCAAATCCAGAAGATCACTCAGTTTCTTCCCTTTGCCAAGGACTTTAAATTCATACCACTCATTGTGAATTGTATGCATACATTTGTCATGCATTTCAGGCAGTGAAAGTTGTTTCTGGAAATGATGAGCCAATGCTATAATGTCATCAACCCCATAGTCTTGTGATGCTGCTCCCGATGGCCCGGCAAAGGTATCAAACACTGCTGTGGAACGTTCAATATTCCACGGAGTCAGAAATCGCTCTTCCAGGTATTTAACACCATGCTCAATCAATTTTTTTCATGTTGGATCGAAGAAGTTGCAGTATGGCTGAATCTATGCAACTGTATTTTTTTGATACAGTCCTTTAAGTGATGTTCCACTGATAAATCTCTCCTCATGCTGTTTTGGCACATCTTTGAGTGAGTTTAACGATGAAAGTGTTTTTTTCACATGCAACTCAATTGTGCTTAAGAAAACCTCTTCCCTTTGAAATAAAAGGGAACATTTCTTAATTTCAAGGCAGTCAATCAGAAAATGGAGCAAATGAACAAATTTAAAATCGGCTAGTTTCTCTAACAAACCATGTGGAACTGCAGAAGCACTGTCTTGTTCTGCAGCAACACTTTCAAGGTGGACTGTCACATATTTCCAGTAATTGACAAGTGCAGAGAGAGCACTGACTTTGCTTGATACCCATCTTATGTTATGTAAGAACTGAAATTTCAGGATTTTTGTCTGAAAACTATCCGCCACCTGCTTCAACTGCCGCATTCTCTTGGGTGAATACTGGTAAAATCGGTACAGGTTCTTTAAAACAGAGTCGAGGTCATCAATGCACTTTCCGTCTTTCACAGAGCTTAATACACTTAGTCATTCACTGTGTTGCACACAGATTAAATTTATTACATGTGTGACTTTGCCGTACTTTCTGTACCAGTCCATTTTCAGATCCAATCATGCTGGCAGCACCATCTGTACCAAGTCCAATCAGCTTGCTTGAAGAAAGCCAGTCTAAGAGGCTGTGTGTTATCAGGTGTTTAGTGATGGTTTCTAAGTACCGATCTGCAGTAGCCATTTCAAGAGGTAGGACTGATAGAAATACTTCTTTAATCTTCTTGTTCTTGGCGTACCTGACATACAATATTAACTCTTCGACGCCTCCTTTATCAGTTGATCCATCTAGCATCAAACTGACATATTTCGCCTTCTTTAGCTCGCAGATGAGTTCTTTCCTCGTTACATTTGCAATATGTGAGATTAATTACTTGCATCTCTTGTCATTTGCATACTCCTCTCACAGCAATCCCTAGTTTCCCAGTCAGCTCTAGCAAACCATCAAAAGCTGTATATGGCCTGTTGTTTTTTTCAATATAATAAGCCGTTCATGTGGTTGAATATCCCTTGATCCATTTCCTTAAAGCATGCAGCCAATGGCGTAGCTTCTGGAGCCAACAGAGCATGTTTTGCCTTTACACATTTTTCATGCTGGAGAGACTTCCCATGTTTTTTGAAGGTCTCCAGTTTCAATGGTCCTGAAAACCCTTTCACACACTTAAATGCTTGGTCAGCAATCCCAGGGAAGGAAGCACAGATCTCACATATGGCTATTGGTCAAATTTTAGCCAGGTGAGTTCCTTGCACCAATTTAGCCACGTGAGTTCCTTGCCCGGCAGCTAGCTGTTACCTTCCCTTCAGTTCCCATGTCAAATCTCGTGAGTCCCGCGGCCTCACAGCGGTGCCACGTATTACCACGGCAATGCTGCGCTCGGCACACAGACCGCGAGAGTTAGACTGGGAAACTGCCTGGAGGTAACAGCTTGCTGCTGCCCACCCCACCCCACCCTTCCCCCACTGTACAGCACATGCCACTGGACCACCAGGGAATGCCATAGCCCCCCTCCGTGGCCAGGCAAAAAGAAGGGAGGGGGGACAAAAAAAAAAAAATATATTGCAGATAAAAAATAAAACCTATGAATATTAAAAATACAATTAGAAAAAAAAAATGCCTCCCCCCCCATTTTACACAAATTACATCCCTTCACACACACGCATTATATACACAAACTATCTATACAAACACACACACTATATACACAAACTATACACACACACACACACACACACACACACAATGCACAAACTATACAAACACACACTATATACACAAACTGTGAATATAGTGTTTGTATAGTTTGTGTATATAGTGTGTGTTTGTATAGTTTGTGAATATAGTGTGTGTGTTTGTATAAACTATACAAACACACACACACACTATATACACAAACTATACAAACACACACACACTATGCACAAACTATACAAACACACACACACACACTATATACACAAACTATACAAACACACACACTATATACACAATCTACACAAACACACACACACTATATACACAAACTATACACACACTATATACACAAACTATACACACACACACTATATACACAAACTATACAAACACACACACTATATACACAAACTATACAAACACACACACTATATACACAAACTATACAAACACACACACTATATACACAAACTATACAAACACACACACTATATACACAAACTATACAAACACACACTATATACACAAACTATACAAACACACACACACTATATACACAAACTATACAAACACACACACACTATATACACAATCTATACAAACACACACTATATGGCGCCACCGGGCCGACAGGCAGCCACGAGATTCAGCTCCAGACCCGAGCACATGAAAGTGGCCAAAAATGCAGGTTCAGAGCGCCCCAACGCCGACATACTCACAAGCATGGTGGAGAGCATAACCCCAGCTACTGTGGGATACCCGCGGGTCCCCAACGGCAATCCGGGAAGGGGAGATACCGACATCCCCGGCCTACACGCTGCTGGGAGCCTAGATGCAGGTAGCATGAGAGTGGGACCGATGAAGCGGGGATACCCTATTGTGGATGCCCGCAGCGTGAGACTGAGAGTGCACTTACAGTGCTTACCGGCGGTGCGGCCCCGCTCCCCCCCCCCTTTTTGGCCGGCGGGGGTTATCCCGGCCGCATGGCGACGGCCCTCCAGACGACGGGAGCCCCGTGCTGGATCTCAACCGTTCGCCCACACTGGCACAGGCTGTCAGGAGAACAGCCCGCCAGGAGACCTGAGCAGATGGAGATAGAAACAGAGGCGGAGAAGATTGGTAGTGAACAGGGGGACATCCACCGCTTACACCTCTGGCCCAGCATATACCACGGGCCTACTTCCTCGCAGACGCTGACACCAGCAAGCAGGATCAAGGAGGCAGCAGATCTCAACAGAGGGGTCCTGCCCTCGCCTCCTTTTCCAGGACTAGCTAAAATGCACCTTTGAATGACCAAAGATGGAGTAAGAATGATAAATACTCACCAAGAGGAGCGGATCAGGACGGCTCGTGAGGACTTTGGCACTACAGACCGCCAGCTGGGTCCCCCGCACTGACTGCCCGCTGGAGAGGTGGGTGCCCTTGCTACTGGGTCGGGGGTCCCCGGAAAGCATTGTCCCTGATGCTGAGAGCCCTGTGGGGCAGGTCTTCGCAGTCCGTCCGGCGGACCGGTGGCCGGGAGGAATGTGAGCCGGTCCCAAGTATGTGGCCGGCACCGGGAGAGACATGGGGGCACTCGTTTCACTGAGTTCTGGGTGGTGATGGGGAGGTGCAGGGAGTGGACTGCCCGCGGACTCAAGGTGTGGGGGTCAAGTGGACAGCTTCTACTCCTGAGTGCCCACAGCGCCACGGGGGGCTCTGACAGTGGGCGGGAGCCGGTCTGGGGAGGGCGGCTGGAGGCTTGGCGACCTAAGAGACGTACTGCAGCTCTGCCGAGTGAGGCCCTCATCAGACTTCTTCCAAGACCAGTATTAGTCTCTTAATGTCATCATTTTTATATTTTATGCACCCATCTTTATTGCATACATAGTTTATAATTTACTAGGCGCTGATACAACGCCAATAGCTGCGACCGCACACTGCCTGACCAAAATATCATATCTGCTATGAGTGCTTAAAACAACAATACGCAGCTATGACAATGCGTTAGACAGCACTACTATATACCTTTTGTTAGCTTGCTAGTTACACAGGTTTAGGCCTACCTAGACGCAGTTGAATTAAGTACCAAACTGATACACCCAAGGTGCTGCGGTATACCTTGGTAACCATACTAGCTTACCAAGGGACAGCGGCATATCTTCTCTACATATACGATTAATCCAGCAGCACACTTTATTTTCTGCCCAGATAGGCATAATTTAAATAAGTGGTAACATACAGAGATTGCAGCAGACCAACAGGCTCAGGCCTGGCTAGACGCGGTCAAACTGCACCCACCTCAGTTTTATTAAATCGACTTACGCGGTCTGACCGTCATGTCACGCTAGCAGTGTCGGCCTCATGCAGCTGCGTGGGATCATGCTCAGCCACCGCGGGAGCCGAATAGGTGCATAAGACGCATAAACCGCTGTTATAAGGTAAATGACCACGAAGCTTAACATTCAAGTGAAGTCAGCCTGGTGTGTAGCATTGGCTCAGTACTTGCAGTTTAGAATCAATACCATTAAATACACGTAACATATGCTTATATACTTAAATTTTTTCGCCCTACCAGGCACAGACTGTGCGAATTTGTTCCATATTATGCTTGATGGTAAATGCCTCTGATATACGTTAAATATGATTTGCTTACCTCCCCTGCGTGGGATGACCGCTGATCCAACATTACAACTCTCACAACATGAGCCAAACTGTTAGGCCAGAGGGTAAAAGTAATTCAAGTTCACCATACTGCTGTATACTTTACCTGAATATTTAGATAATGTTTCATATTAGCAGATAATCCATAGAATCAATACCGTTAAATACACGTAACATATGCTT
Organism: Pelobates cultripes; assembly: GCA_933207985.1. NCBI lineage: Eukaryota > Metazoa > Chordata > Amphibia > Anura > Pelobatidae > Pelobates > Pelobates cultripes. The sequence goes on along the minus strand of OW240917.1, from coordinate 66,886,486 downwards.
ATATACCTAAACTTTTCCGCCCTACCAGGCACCGACTGTTTGAATTTGATTCATACTATGCTTGATGGTAAATGCCTCTGACATCTGTTAGATAAGATTTGCTCACCTCCCCTGCGTGGGATGGCCGCTTATCCAACATCGCAACTCTCACAACATGTGCCAAACTATTAGGCCAGAGGGCAAGAGTAATTCAAGCTCAACATACTGCTGTATACTTTATTTGAATATTTAGATAATGCCTCATGTTAGCAGATAATTCATAGAATCAATATCGTTAAATATACGTAACATATGCTTATATACTTAAACTTTTCCGCCCTACCAGGCACCGACTGTTTTGAATTTGATCCATACTATGCTTGATGGTTAATGCCTTTGACATATGTTAACTATGATTTGCTTACCTCCCCTGCGTGGGATGACCGCTTATTGAATGAACCAATAAAACAGATTTAAAACAAACACACACTATATACACAAACTATACACACACACTATATACACAAACTATACACACACACACTATATACACAAACTATACAACACACACACTATATACACAAACTATACACACACACACTATATTCACAAACTATACACACACACACTATATACACAAACTATACACACACACACTATATACACAAACTATACACACACACTATATACACAAACTATACACACACACACACACTATATACACAAACTATACACACACACACTATATACACAAACTATACACACACACACACACACACACTATACACACACACACACACACTATACACACACACACACACACTATACACACACACACACACACTATACACACACAGTGCATTCATTATATACACAAACTACACAAAACACTCACTGCATTCACTATACACACTACACACACACACAGCTTCCCTGTCTAAACACACTGTCTAAACACACTGCATCCACTACATGTGGCATGTATATTTTGTGCATTTACCGTTAGAAATTATTATTTTTTTAAATGGTAAATGTACAGAATATCGGTAAGCTATCGGCCTGAAAGTTCACAGATTATCGGTATCGGCTCTAAAAAATCAATATCGGTCGATCCCTAATCATTCAAATATATTGTCAAATTTTAAGTAGCTAATCCCCTTTTATATGGAAATTACTTGGCTGAGATCATCAGAATTGACAATTTTAGCCAATCTGATGCTTTCCTATAGAAAAACTTCTGATGTCAGCCAAGGAGGCAGGTCAGGGGCAGAGCCAGCACCAGTAGACTGGAATAAAGGTAAGATTGAACTATATTTTGACTAGATAGTGGTTTAAAAACCATAGGGTCAGGAAAAAAATTGTGTTCCTGACCTTATGGTGTTTAAGATATTTTCAGTAACTCATATGTTCTTAAAATTCCCATCTTGCTTTGAAAATGTGATTCCTAGAAAAGTTCCAATATGAACCAAGGCAGAATAAATGCTCATTTGATATGTACAATAGCGCAGCTATGATGTCCAGCGTCAAATAAGGAAGCTCTCTAATGGCTGGCTGGTAGACTGCCACAGTAGGCAGACTTAAAGCTGCAATGTAAAAAATTTAAAAATCTGCAGAAGTAGCTGCTCTAAAAAACCCTGTCGTCAAGAAGGCTGAGACCTCTTGTATACGATCTTTCCAGACTGCTGGGTTTCGGTATGGGTCTTTTCTGGCAGGTGCCGCGGTGTCCCAAAAACATATAACTTTGTTTACAATCGTTAATGGAGGTTTTTTTTAAGTCTCCTGATAAGCAGCTCGTCAGCTTTCTGTTTTATTGTGATTGTCACATACTTTATATGGATTTGACGATGACAGCCAAGATCATGGGTTGATCTGCAGTTTCCCTTATATCCTGGTGGCTTAAGCTTGGACGGCAGTACAGCGTCCTATTCGGTCCCCTGTTTACTCCGATTAGGAAAAGGGATATCTTTTATAATGTCAAAAAAGGAAAAAAAGCTCTGCCTCAAGACAAGTAGAACTAGGTCCGACATGGGTAGGCGTTTTGGATGCCAAGAAACTTGGAGGCGTAATCCTGCATTTCTATACTAAGTGTGGACAGCTCAGTGGGTTTAGACCTTGTTCAACCCTTGGGGTTCGCAGGTTTTTCCCCTGCAGGGCTAACTCAGTACTTCATCCTTTTGAGGTAGATGGCTGGAGTACCATTTAAAGGAACACTATAGTCACCTAAATTACTTTAGCTAAATAAAGCAGTTTTAGTGTATAGATCATTCCCCTGCAATTTCACTGCTCAATTCACTGACATTTAGGAGTTAAATCACTTTGTTTCTGTTTATGCAGCCCTAGCCACACCACCTCTGGCTATGATTGGCAGAGCCTGCATGGAAAAAAAATCTGGGTTCACTTTAAAACAGATGCAATTTACCTTAAATAATTGTATCTCAATCTCTAAATTGAACTTTTAATCACATACAGGAGGGTCTTGCTGGGTCTAGCAATCTATTAACATAGCAGGGGATAAACAAATCTTAATTAAACAGAACTTGCAATAAAGAAAGCTTAAATAGGGCTCTCTTTACAGGAAGTGTTTATGGAAGGCTGTGCAAGTCACATGCAGGGAGGTGTGACTAGGGTTCATAAACAAAGGGATTAAACTCCTAAATGGCAGAGGATTGAGCAGTGAGGCCGCAGGGGCATGTTCTATACACCAAAACGGCTTAGTTAAGCTAAAGTTGTTCAGGTGACTATAGTGTCCCTTTAATGGAGTCACTTAACATACCCAGGTTGCATTTTGGAACCAGTATATATCTGAATGTTTCTTGACTGGCTTTTAAGTAGAACCTACTTGCAATCACTGGTTTCTTGATCTAGTTAAAGAGGGCACTGCTGATGGACGCCAAGTTTTTTCCGACAAGTCTGTCCTTTCAACATATAGAAGGAGTCATTTTCACCACAGAATGCATCTAAAACACTTGTCTAAATTCTCTAATGTGCCAGCGTTCTTCGTCTTAAGAAAAATAGTCCACTAGTTTCAGAGCTCTTAAGGCAGTTCTTCACTCCCCTCACCGATTCAGATCTTCGTTGATTGAGGGACCTATTGCAATGTGGTCAGACAACGACAACAGACAGGGTGGTGCCAGAGGCAAGGTCTGTTTCAGCTATGTACCAAAACGGTGTACTGGGCTCAGGATCTCTGGGAAGTCCTCTCTCCATTCAACTCATGATGTGTCGACAATGTCATCACCTACAACCTCAGCAAAAGAAATTGGGATAAAGAGTAATGGTCTATAGATCTGATCATGTTCACGGTCTACAGAGAGATTTGGAGTGCCCGGAAAGACCTTATGGCAAAGAGGGAGAACCTGAAGATTCTCAGGTTTGCCTCTCTGTACAGGACAGTTCACGTTGAATAGTTAGTCTATCTATCTAAGAGTATTTCTCCGGGCTTACATTTTTTTTTCTCCTATAGACTGCTCCCAGGACTACTTCAAAGAGGTGAACAGACAGAGCAGTGGTTCTGCCAGTCTTTTCGTACTGGCCAAACACAAGCCAGTTTTCAGCCTTGGTGGAGATGGCTTTCAAGTTTGGAGATCTTCCGATCTCTAAAACACTTTGGGAAGACAGGATATCCTGCTGGAAGTGTTGAATAGGTTCTTATTGATGGTAGAGCAACTGCTTGGTGGATCTTTCATCTCTTGAGTCTTCATGAGTCAGAGTCCACTTGTTGCGTATAATCTTCTAGTCGTTCTGCCTCTAACTTTACACAAAGATTTGGGTAGAGTTTCTACATTTTTGTAAGGAACGTCATTGTCTTCTAGTTCATTTGTCCGGGTGGTTACACTTTCTGCAGGAGATTTCCACAGGTTGGGTGTTTTCATGTTAAGAACAAATTGTATTCTGTAAGCTTTCTGAGAAGGGATTGGTCTTCGTAGTTATTGGTTAGAAGTTTCTTTAAATCAAAAGGCTTCGTAGGCCAACCAGGAAGTTCTGTTTCCCTCCTTGGATCTTTCTTCAGTCTTTCAGGTCCCCTTTTACTTTGGAGGTGGTTCCTTTTAATATGCTAAAGCTTAACCAGCATTCTTAGTTGCCATTCCTCTACCAAGAGAGTAAGCAAGCTTCAGTGGAATTTCTTATATTCTATCAAGGTGAAAGTTGTGTTTCATCTTAACACTTCAATTCTTCCAGAGTTATCTTTTAGAGCCGTAATTGGCTCAGCCTTCTATAATTATGCCACCTGCCCGCTGGAACTAGATGGCATATTCAAAGGGCATTTCAGATGTACCTATTCATATCAGCTGAATTCAGAAGATCAGACCACCTGTTGTCAACCTCTAAGGAATTTTAAGAGGAATGTAGCCTCTCATAATTCTATTTCTTGTTATTTCGTTCGTCATAATGGCCTTTGCTTCAGTAGTTTTGATTCGCCAGCGTCTTTCACAGCTCATTCCACAAAGGCAATGGCCACTTCGTGGGCAGAGAAAAGCTCCTGCTTCACCCGAAGAAATCAGCATGGCTGCTTCTTGGACACCTTTTAGCACCTTAAAAAAACGTCAGGCATTTTCAGGCTAGATGTACTCTGACTCTAAAATTGCGTTAGGGTGTAGGTAATAGAAAGCTGTTTAGGCATAAGGCCCACCCGATTGGGAATCTTTCTTGCTATATCCCATACGTAATTTATTATTTTCTTAATATTGTGGCAGTACAAATCTCCCTCCCTCTAAATTACAATTTTGCTTACAGTGTGTGGCTTAGGTGTTTGTTCTTGCTATGACTGAGGTGGGTTTGCCGGGGGAAGCCCTTTATAGGTTAAAGGGGAGGGACTTTTTTCCTCACAATTTACAAGTGGCCAATAAATGTTTTCATTTAAAAAAAAACACTGTAAAATTAAAACACACTATATATATAAATCAATAATGTATACTTTGATATGAAAAAGAAAAGCATCCTAAATAACTGCTTATGTCATTAATTTCATCAATGCCAAAAGTTCTTTATTTTTCATCTCCTAATTACCTTGATTACCTATTTCCAGTCATCTCCACTAGTCACCAACCCCTCCCCTAAGGAGTGAGAGCAGCCAGCGGGGAGGATAAAAATGGCAATCACCACCTACAATAATTATTCCCTTCCCTGAAATAAAAGGGGAAGGATGGCAAGGGGAGCATTCCCCACCTACAGTGAGGAAAGAAGAGGGGAAAAAAGGGTATAATTTCTCTCCCTCTCCCCGTTGAATCAGCGCTTTTTCCACCACCGTTGTTACAAAACCTCCCCTTGGGTCGAAATTATAGTACCCAAACAATTCCTATTATTTGAACTATTCTAAAACTTTTCTCAAGATTCCAATCTCTTTGTGTTCTTCCCTTATTGTCCCCCTGTAAATTAAGTTTTCTATTTTTTTTTTTTTTTATATATTATTAATTTTACCATACCATTCTTTAACTGTGGATTTTTTTTTTATCTGTTTCCAATGAAGTGGGATAAGTTCTTTTGCTGCAATTATTAAGATTCCCAAAGAAATCCTTGCCCCATGAAATTGGGGGTCCACTACCACCTTTAAAATATTTTCTACCTTTTTCCAGAAAGATTGAATTTTCGGGCATAGCCACCATAAATGTAGCAGGTCTCCCACTGAATTTGAACAGTCAGTGTTTTTTTGAGAGTACTGGGAAATACCTATGCATATCGGCGGAGGTTCTATACCATCTAGATATAATTTTATATCCGAGCTCTTGATATTTATTTGCTATAAAACAGTTTTTATTTAACTTAAAAATTCTACTTCAGTCCTGACGGGATATGGTAATTCCCAGGTCTTTTTCCCATAACCTTGTAAAATATGGGAGATTTCCCCGTCTTTTCCCATAATAATTTAGATATTAAATGTGGTATACGTTCCTTCGTCTCACTTAATAACCCAAAACTATTAAAATTATGCGGGATCTCGTGTTTCTTCCTAAGTGACTGGTAAAAATGATGCAATTGTAAATAAGCAAATGGTGTCCTCACAAATTTTTATTTATTGGATTTGATTTTTCCTCCCGGGTGGAAAGTCTGGATTGTGAGAGATGGGGAAGAGGAGACTTGGGAATTTACTAATAGCGATTCATTGATTCAGTTCATCTATGAGGAGGTATATGTACGGTTTTCTGATGTATCTAATAACCTGATTAAAGTCTCCTGCACCGATAACGATCTCTTCTTGAAACTGCCTGAGTTTGGTTTGATTGCTTTGTATTTGGGGCAATGAAATTAGGGATCGACCAATATTGATTTTTTTAAGATGCCGGGAATCTGTGAACTTTCAGGCCGATAGCTTACCAATATTCTGTACATTTACCATATATTTTTATTGGTTGCAAATGTTCAGATTTTTTTTTTGTTTTTTTTTGTGATCAATGCACAAAATATACATGCCAATCAGATATTTTTGTTTTTCAAGAATATTTGTGTGTGTGTGTGTGTGTGTAGTGGATGCAGTGAGAGTATTTGATTAGTAAATGCAGTGTGTGTTTGTGTAGTGGATGCAGTGTGTGTGTTTGTGTCGTGTACACAGTGTGGGTAGTGGATTCAGTGTGTTGGTGTGTAAATAAGTGTGGTAGGAACCCACCCCTTACATGTATCCTAGTGCGCCCCCCATTCCCCTTAATGTTCTTCTCGCTTCTTTTAGTGGTCCCCTCCCCACCCCAGTGGTCCTTTTCCCTTCCCTCCCCTGTACCTTGGTGTCCTCCTTTAATGTTCCTCTCTCTCCCCTAGTGTTCTTCACTCCCTCCCCGTCCCATATTGTTCTTCACCCCCCTTCCCTGTCCCATAGTGTTCTTCACTCCCTTCCCTGTCCCATAGTGTTCTTCACTCCCTTCCCTGTCCCATATTGCTCTTAACCCCCCTTCCCTGTCCCATATTGCTCTTCACCCCCCCCCCTTCCCTGTCCCATAGTGTTCTTCACCCCCTTCCTGTCCATAGTGTTCTTCACCCCGTCCCATTGTTCTTCACCCCTTCCCTGTCCCATAGTGTTCTTCACCCCCCTCCCTTTCACATAGTGTCTTTGTGCCCACCTCCTGCCGGTCACTCCGATCTAGCGCCCCCAGTCCAGTGCGCCCTAAGGCAGCAGCTTGTGCCCTCTTATTGACGTGCCGGCCCACCCATTCATTATCGGTATCGCTTATTGGTTCTTAATTCAGCCATAAATCTATAGAAAGACATTTTTCCAAGCCTTCTTGGCATACCTTGTGGGAGTGTGTGCCTTAGCTAGCCCCTAGCTCTGGTGTCCAAGCTTTTTATATTTCTCTCTTTCCACCAGTCACTCTTTTTTTTCTCTCCCTTTCCTTCCCTTCATTTTCCTATCCCATTTCCTTTCTTTAATTTTCTTTCTCCTTCCCCATCCCTTTTATCTCTTTTTCTTCTTTTCCTCCCCCCTTCTCGCTTTCCTTCCTCCTTAAACCTTCCACCCCGCCTATACCAAATCTATTTTTGAACCCTGATATCCACCAAAAGAAAAACAGTGTGTGTGTGTGTAACCCATAGCATACTTAGATTACTTCAGCTTGCTATAAGGATTCATATAGCCAAAATGTGCTACCTACAATTCTCTCTAGATTATAGATCAGCACCAAAAGAAAAACATACATATGCATACATACACACACGCATACACATTACAAATACACACACACACACACACACACACACACACACACTCACTCTCTCTCTCTCTCTCTCTCTGAAAATACTGGCACTCAAGGTTTTCCAGAAGATAACTTCTCCATTTATTGCGGAAAAAAATTCGACGTTTCAGCTCAGTGTCCTGATGAAAGCTCCCCAGTGGAGCTGAAACGGCAATTTTTTTTTCCCGCAATAAATGGAGAAGTTATCTTCTGGAAAACCTTGAGCGCCGGTATTTTCACTTTGTTTATGATTAAGCCACCAGAGCACCAGGTACTATTTTTTTTTTTTTTTTATAAATTCTTTATTTTTCAGGTTTAGGTGAGGTAAAGGATACAGAATAAAGGTAGGGGTAGGGTAGTAGTGTCATTCAATGGCTTTACAGTTTTGTTTCGACTCAATGGCATTGGTACGATTTATTGCGAAACCTCAGAACAGTCTTCTAGGTTAAGTGGTACAGTTTTCTATGTCTCAGGTGGAGGTTGTCACTTGGCTTCGGGTCCTGTCGTTTTTGTCTCTGAGAGCGTATGTGGCTCTTCCTGTGTTGTGTTTGTCAGGTTTTGTCTCTTTCGTTTCTGTTTGGGTCTGGGGTTTGGGTTGGTGTGTCTGTTTTGAGTGCGGGTAGGGTCCGTGTGGGAGTTTGGTGGTCTCCGCCCATGGGTGGTCGCCTCATATAGGCTGTAGATGTGGAGGGTTTCCAGTGTGATGAGATCTGGGTCTACGCCTAGTGTCTGAGGTTGTCCTCTTATATTCGCATCTACTGCTGGTGGTCAGGTTGTGCGGAGTGTGGTATTTTGTTAAATGTTGGGCGAGTTCCCCAGTCTTGTGTTTGTGCATTGAATCGTGAAGTTGGTGTGGGGGGGGGGGTATGTGTATAGGGTTGGGGGGGTCTATGTGGGGTCCCAGTGTGTTATTAGTAGGGGGTCTGGTTTTGGGGTGGGGAGGGATCGCGGCTTGTTCCCGGGTCCTCCGCTTACGGTGCCTGTAGGTGGTGTTGGGTCCATGGGTCCCATATCTTGTGGAAGTTTCGAGTTGTGTCGTGTAGTAGGGCGGACAGTTTGTCCATTTCCATTGTTTCTTGTGTTTTGTGGATCATCGTGGTTAGTTGGGGTGTATTCTGATTGCCCCATTGTTCTGCTATTGTTCTTCTGGTAGCTAACGCTAATCTGGCCACTAGTTTATTTTGCGCTCTGGTGAGGGGGGGGTGGGGTTTTGAGAGCAGCCATATCCAGGGGTCTCTTGGGATATCTGTTTCTAATATGTCTGACGCGAGCGTGCTCACTCTTTCCCATATTTGTAGGACTTGGGGACATTCCCACCAGAGGTGAATGTAAGTGCCCTTCTGTGTGCAGCCTTTCCAGCAGGTGTCTGTGGTGGCGAGGCCCATTTGTTTCAGTCTGAGCGGTGTGAGGTACCATCTGAGTAGGGTTTTATAGGCTTGTTCTTTATGATTAACGCAAATGGTAAGTGAGGCCGTGGCTTCCCATATGTCTGCCCAGTCTGTAGGGTCTGCGGGGGGGGCCTATATCTCTTTCCCAGGCCTTGGTGTAGGAGAGTGCGTCCTCTGGGGAGTTTGAGTTTAGGAGTGAGTATATTTTTGTGATTTGTCCTTTCTGTATGGGTGCGTGGAGGCATGTATTTTCGAATTGTGTTGGTTTGGTAGTGGCGGCCGTCCTATTTTGTGGTTCGTTGAGAAAGCTGCGAATCTGTATGTAGCGGAAGTGATCGAATGTGGTCAGGGGTGTTTGTTTGGGGAGGTCCTGGAAGGGGCAGAGTTGTTGGCCTTGGAAAAAGTGTAGGAATCGTAATAGTCCATTGTCCTCAAATCGTGAGAAGTCTTTGGGAGTTAGGCCCGGGGGAAATTGCTTGTTTCTTAGGATAGGTGTGAGGGGCGATGGGTTGTTGATTATGGGATGTTTTGATGTGATGTCGTCCCAAATGAGAAAAGATGTGGTTAATGTAGGGGTGGTTAGTGGCGTGGGTGGTCTGTCCTTCTTGGGCAGCCAAAAAAGTAGTGATGGGTGGTCTCGTCCCAGGAGATCGTGCTCTAGGTCTACCCAGAGCTTGAATCCTGGTGGTGCGTGCAGTTGTTGTATTTGGGCCAGTTGGGCCGCTTGGTAGTAATGGTAGAAGTTCGGGAGGCCCAGGCCTCCTGATTTTGTGGTTTTGTACATTGTGGATCTTTTTATGCGCGGTCTCCTGTTTGACCAGATAAATCTGTCTATGTGTACCTGGAGCGTTTTAAAGTCGTGTTTGGAAATGGGTATTGGTAGTGTTTGGAAGAGATAGAGGAATCGGGGGAGGAGATTCATTTTTATTGAGGCTATGCGTCCTATCCAGGATATGGACATAGGTCCCCATTTTTGCAGATCTAATTGTGCTTGGTGGAGTAGTGGTGTGTAGTTCAGGGCATATAATGTGTTCAGGTCTGCTGGGAGATATGTTCCTAGGTATCGTATATTGCTTAGGTTGTATTTGAATGGGTGGGTTAGTTGTAGTTGTTCCAGGGTGTGTTGTGGTATTGCTATCGGAAGGGCCTCTGTTTTCTCCAGGTTTAGTTTGTATCCCGAGAGGGTTGCGTATTGTTGTAGGAGTGTTAGTAGGGGTGGTAAAGATTGGATGGGGTCTGAGAGTGTGAGGAGGATGTCGTCAGCATATGCCGCTATTTTGTATTCTTCTGATCTTATCTTAATGCCCTGTATTGTCTGATCATTTCGTATGTTTTGGAGAAGAGGTTCAAGCGAAAGGGCAAATAAGAGTGGTGAGAGTGGGCAGCCTTGCCTCGTCCCGTTTTTGATTACAAATTCTGGGTGTTTAGTATTGGGGATAAGAAGTGTGGCCGTGGGCTGGTCATAGAGGGCTTTCAGGGCGTCTAGAATGGTGGTCGGGAATTTGAATTTCTGGAGGGTGGCAAACAGGAATGGCCAGAGCAATCGGTCAAATGCTTTTTCAGCATCCATTGATAAGAGGAGGGTAGGGGACTGTCTTTTGTGTGTTACCCAGATCAAGTCAATTGTTCGTCTCGTGTTGTCTGCTGCCTGTCTTGTGGGGATGAAGCCTACCTGGTCAGGGTGGATTAATTTCGGTAGGAGTAGTTGGATCCGGTTGGCTAGGGTTTTGGTGATTATTTTAGTGTCTACGTTGAGTAGAGAGATGGGTCTAAAGTGGCCTGGGTCGAGATGTGTTTTGTCCGGTTTTGGGATGAGGCAGATGTTCGTTCTGAGCATTTCTTTGGGGAGTGGGTTTCCTTGGAGGAGTGAGTTCCCTAGAGCTGTGAGGTGCGGTATTAGTGTGCTTGCGTATGTCTTATAATAAAGACCTGTGAATCCGTCCGGTCCTGGGCTTTTGTTGGGTTTAATGGTTTTTAGTGTGTTTGCCATTTCCTCCGTCGTGATAGGGGCAGACAGTCTTTCTATCTCCGTATTCGTTAGTGATGGGAGAGGAGTGTTCCGGAGGTATGTCTCGATGTCATGTGTTAGAGTTGGCGATGGATCGGGGTTGTGATTATAAAGTGTTGTGAAGTATTGGGAGAAAATCCTCGCTATACTATCCGGGCTTTCGTGTGTGCTTCCTCTCGGGGAGTTTATTTTAGTAATGCGTTTATTGTGTGTTTTTTGGCGTAGTTTACGGGCTAAGAGGGTGTCTGCCTTGTTTGATTTTTCGTAAAAGAGCTGTTTACTCCATTGGAGGGCTCTTTGTGAATCTTTGGCCATGTAGGATTTGATGGCTTGTTGGTGGATTTTGATCTGTGTTAAGATCGGTGGGGTTGGGTGTTGTTTGTGTTGAATCTCTAGGGCTCTCAGCGAGAGGAGGTGGTCCTTCAGTTCCTGCAATTTTTGCTTTTTGTGTTTTGTGGCCTCCGCTATTAGTTTGCCCCTTATGGTCGCTTTGTGTGCTGCCCATAATATGCCTGTGGATTCTACTGAGTCCTTGTTGAGTTGGAAATACTCTGTGAGTGTCGTTTGGGTGGACGCCCTTATTTCAGGGATGTGTAGGAGTGTTGGGTTTAATCGCCATGACCATGTTCTAGCTGTTTGTGGAATTGAGAGTGTTAGGGTTATCTCTGCGTGGTCGGACCACGTGATCGTGCCTATAGATGTTGTAATGTCTTGGGTTAGGAGGGACGGGGATATCAGGAACATATCAATCCTAGAGTATGAGAGATGAGGGTGAGAATAAAAAGTGAAGTCGAGGGTTGTGGGGTTTTGCATTCTCCATACATCTTGGAGACCTGAGTGGAGTACAAAGTTCGAGAGTAGTTTGTCTATTTTGGCTGCTGGGGTAGTTTTACCAGTACGTGTGGGTTGTCGTTGTCGGTCTGTTTGGGGGTTGATGACCGCGTTAAAGTCCCCCCCTGTGATCATGTGGTGGGAGGGGAACAATTTGAGGTGGGCCTGGATGGCTGTCCAGAAGGACGGGTCTGGGTTGTTGGGGGCATATAGTGTAGTGATCGCGTATTTGTGAGTGCCTTGCTGTCCTGTTATAGTGAGAAATCTGCCTTGCGGGTCAGTTATAGTGTTTGTGAAGCTGATGGGGCATGTGTTCCGGATGAGTATTGCCACTCCATTACGTTTTCCGGTGGGGGAGTTTGCTAAGTGACATTCTTTGTAGTGTCTGTTTCTGAGTGGGAATGGTCTCGAGGTCTCAAAGTGTGTTTCTTGGAGGAGTATTACGTCTGCTCCCGTTCTATTGGCCCAGCGCATCAGCTGGTGGCGTTTAGCTGGGTTGTTTAGGCCTTTGCAGTTGAGTGAAATGCACTTCATTGTGCTGAAATTGGTTGGGGGTGTGGGTCTGTTTAGTGATTTAGATTGCGAAGGACCCGGGGTTTCTCGCCCGATTGGTTCCCGGGGGGGGTGAGGGGGGGGTTGTGGGGAGTGGGGTAAAGGTAAGGGTTGTGGGGTTTTAGTATCTAAAAAGGGGGTGAAGAACGGGGTGACGGTGTGCCCTGGTCTTACTATAGGATCGCCAGGTGGTGTTGGGGGGGTTGTATGTGGTGCCTTAAGGGTTGGGGTAGGTGTGGTGTGGTCCCCTTGTGGGGGGTACTGTGGGTTGTGGTGAGGGAGAGAGGAGGAAGGTTTTTCACATTCCCAGTACCCTCTCTCCCCCTGCACAATTGCCAGTGTATCACTCACGGTTGGTCGGTGGGTTCTTAGTCGGTTCGTTGTGTCTATTCTTAAGGTGGTTTATTGGTACGGGGTAGGATGCTCCGTTTTCGGTCTTTCTTTCTTCTGTGTCATATGTGAGTCTGTGTTGTCACTTGTGAGGTTCGCTTGGAAGAGAAAGAAAATATATTAACATATATACAAGAAAAACATTAACATTTTGTAATAATTGTGGTTTTTGCCTCTGCTTAACCTGTGTGTTGACTTCCAGGGAAGTTAATTATCTTGGGTAACTGCCTAGATGTGCCTTGTGTGGGTTTTCACTTAATTCTATCCCCCCTCTCCTCCCCTTCTACGTTTCTTTTTTTTTTTTATTTAAACCCGGTTTCGTCTTCGTCCCACTCTTTCTTCCCCCTATCCTGCTGTTGTCTTGTCCATTGTATGATCAGTGTCAGTGTTATGTGTGTGTGGTGTCCTTAGTCTGGGAGGGTGTAGTGAGTGTTATTGTGTCTAGTGGTCCATCTAGTCTGGAGTGTGATTCACCCTCTTTCTTCTTGCTACTAGGCCCTACGTGGTCAGTCTTGTCTCTCCTTCTCTGCCTAATCCCCCATTACCCTCGTGGTAATCATGTTCTACAGTGTAGAAGATTGCAAGAGTAATGTCTCTAGAGTTCACGTATTTTTCGTTTGGTTCTCTCTTCAGATCCGAGGCGGTTTTGGAGTGGGGATGTATTTCACTGGGTCCGTTGGGTGTAAGGTGGTCAGGGCTCGGTGCGTTGGTGATTTCTCCTCTGGTGTTGTTATGAGGGTCAAGCTGTGTCCGTGATGGTTTCAAAGGGGTACCGGTCCGGTAGTGCGGTGCGGGTCAGTTCTTGTATGGGGGATGTTTGAGAGTGTCGAGGGGGGACCTCTTGGTTTTATCTCGGGGTGTGCCCCTGAGGGGGGGTTGCCATGGGCTTGGGGTTCTCATTGCTGTTGGTTCTGGTTCCATGGGGCTGATTCTTCGTGGTTAAGTTCCTCTTATTTGGCGTCCGTCCTGTACTTCTAGCGGCCTGAGCGGTGCGGCGGGGATTGTTCCCCTTGACGTCTAGCAGCGGTGTTGTCTTCTATGGCGTGGGGGGGTCTTTTCTGTTTGGCCGGATGCGGGGATGCAGCCCTGTCTCTGGAGCGGTCTCTTCCCCTGTATCCCGTTAGTGGTGTGGGATTCTGGAGCTGAATTCCTAGAGAGTCCGCCATCGGGCCCATTTCTGCGGCTGTGGTGAGGATATGGGTTTGGTCGCCTTTTTGACCAGCAGTTTAAAGGGGTGGCCCCAAGTGTATTTTAGCCCCTGTTCTTGGAGGGCCAAGGTGAGGGGTTTTAGATCTCTCCTCTTCTTTAATGTAGTTGGGGCCAAGTCCTGGAAGAAGGTTAGGCGGACGTCTTTATACTTGGGAGGGCGGTTTCTGGCTAGTTGCATTAGTTTTTCTTTGGTTTGGAAGTAGTGGAGGCGGATAATTACGTCTCTTGGGGTAGAGAGGTTCAGATTTGGGGGTCGTAGTGCTCTGTGAGCCCGGTCCATTTCCAGGAGTGGCAGCGGTAGTTCGGGTGCCATTGCAGAAAAGATATCTTTCAGGGTGGTGCTTAGGGTCTCTGGCTGGACTGCTTCGGGCAGGCCACGGATTCGGATGTTATTCCTCCGTGATCTGTTGTTAAGGTCCTCCAGGTTGTCCTCCATGGCCGTGAGGCGGCCATGGAGGTAGGAGATTTCCTGGGACTGCGAGGTGGAGGTAGCTGTCAGTGCAGTGAGACGTACCTCTGTCTGGTCTGTGCGGGCAGTCAGTGTCTGTATTTCTGTTCTGAGGCCTGCTAAATTTCTAGTGATCTCTTCTGCCACGTGGGATTTTATGTCCACTGTGGCCTCCTTTAGCATGTCCCTGAGGCTCCCGATGGTGAGGGGGGTCGAGGGGTCAAGTGTGGGATCGGGCCCCTCTGAGTCAGTACCTTGATCAGCTCCTTGATCGGAGTGGGTAGGCCTCTGGGATTCCCCCGGCGTGCGGAACATGGAGGCTACCGACGGGGTGAGCTCTTCTTTCCTTTTCTTCCCGCCGCCCATATTGTGGAGCCTGATGCTGGGTGGTCGCCTGGGGGCTGTTTGGAGGGTGTTTGGGCCGTGTGTGATGCGGATGATGGCTGATTCTGTGCCTGGGGGAGAGGGAGCTGTGGGATCAGGCGTCCATCTTCCTCCGAGGTTAGGCTCCGCCCCCACCAGGTACTATTTTTATTTCTCTAGTTGGAGTGCATGGGTATATATATATATATATATATATATATATATATCTCCCATAGCTTATATTGCTTTAGTTTGTTATAAAAATTCATATGGCTAAATTATGCTTCATCCAATTCTCTGGGGAATATAAAGGATCAGGTCCTAAAATAAAAGAATAAACAAGAGAGGAAAAAAAAGTTTGTGGACCACAAAACAAAAAAACAAACTTAAATTGTCACAGAAACTTTACTTTGTTTCTATTTGGTATACAAATTTTCTGTGCAGAACATTGAGCTCTTTTTACTGGTATTTGCCAGGTGTTTCTCCTTTTTGCTCCGAACTCTCTTCACAGCACTGTGGCTAGGTAAAGAGCTGTAAGATCATTGTCCTCTTGTCCTTACTGCCTACATCTGATTACACTAATTTTGGTAAGAGTAAGTGTTTAACCATATACATTTATTATTAAATATCAAAGCACTAAAGCAGTTTTATGTGTGTGTATAATGCAGAGTGTGCGCGCGTGTGTGTATAATGCAGAGTGTGTGCGCGCGTGTGTATAATGCAGAGTGTGTGCGCGCGTGTGTATAATGCAGAGTGTGTGCGCGCGCGTGTATAATGCAGAGTGTGTGCGCGCGCGTGTATAATGCAGAGTGTGTGCGCGCGCGTGTATAATGCAGAGTGTGTGCGCGCGCGTGTATAATGCAGAGTGTGTGCGCGCGCGTGTATAATGCAGAGTGTGTGCGCGCGCGTGTATAATGCAGTGTGTGTGCGCGCGCGTGTATAATGCAGTGTGTGTGCGCGCGCGTGTATAATGCAGTGTGTGTGCGCGCGCGTGTATAATGCAGTGTGTGTGTGCGCGCGTGTGTATAATGCAGTGTGTGTGCGCGCGTGTGTATAATGCAGAGTGTGTGTGCGCGCGTGTGTATAATGCACACACACACACTGCTGATTGGCTGGAATGTGTCTGCTGACTGTGAGGTACAGGGTCAAAGTTTACTCAATGAGGAGTCCGCGGCGAACCGTTAGCGGCATCACTAAATGCAGAGTGTGTATGTGACTAATTTCCAATTAAACTTTTAGCACAGTCATATTTGGTTGTGATAAACTTGCAAAGTGGCAATTCCTCTTTACGGGAAACGGAACTTGGCTTTAAAAAGCAGACACTTGGAAAAGAATGATCAATTGTAATGGACCGTTTTGCCCAAAAGAGGTTAAAAACCGTTTAGGCGATATTCCCCTTTTTCAGCTGCACCGACAGCTACTGCAAGCACCAATCTCCTGAACTGCAAACCCACGAATTCACCAACTCCTGAACTGCAGCCAAGGGAATACTCGAAACTCCCGAACTGGAGACACACGAATAGCTGCTAGCAGACGAACAGGAAAAGCCCCCAAGCGGCTTACACTCCTGGCAATCAGTCTCTAACAGCATACAGTAAATCCTCCCCCAATAATGAGACGACACTTCACTTTGAGGGTTAAGCAGGAACTGATTTACTGGGGCTAACTGCCCGGCTTTTATGCAGGTCTCCCACCTGGTGGACACTCCCCTAGGGGACCAAATGGGAGACTGGGACACAAAGGGTAAAAGGACCGATCACAGACTTACACATTTCAACCATCCCACAATGCATCACAATCCATCCTCTCTGCTCTGGAGAGAATTGAGAAGTCATTCAATTATCTCCAAAGACAGAGGCAAAACTCCATTAACCACATGGCAGAAAACAAACAGTAAAAGACATAAAATTACCTACAGTTACATTCAGTACATAAAACATATACGTTCTACATATCCCCAGATAGCTCAGGTCTGAGCGCACATTATTAAGCGAATGGCGCTCAGACCACACGAATACAGTTTAATCGCCATGGAGCCAAAGTCTTTACACAGTCAGTTTCATGCGAATGGGCTCCATGGGATTCCTATCTGGGGTACAACACACTCAAACAAATCTACCGAACACCTGGCAGAAAAAAGCACGAATAAGTCTTTTCTGCAGGGAAAAAGATGTCTTTTAACATGGGGCCATAGTCCAAAGGCAGCAGGCGAGCAACCAGGCTTCTCCAGTGTACAGTGGCGAGGTTGGTTTCACCACATCAATATTGTATAAAGAGTAGGATCAGGGATACAATTATAGTAGTTCATTGTCAGTTAAGATAAAACAGAAAAATTAGATGTTTAGAATGCCATTTTTCAACCACACATAAGAGATTTCCTGGAACTTGTGTTGTAGAAATAAAGCTTGTATTGTGTCTCTGGGTACATTGGTGTGTATCACTTTATAATTAATGTTAAAAGGCTAATTGTCTGCATCTGCTGTCTCTCATAATAAAGAATAAATTTGTGATATCCTTTGTTTAATCCATATTACTGAAAGCCCTGCTGTTATAAAGCAAGTTCCTGTTCTTTAAGTGACTATGATTAATTGTATGTTATTACACAAATATGTAGCCCATGGCAATACAGCATAGAATAATATATGTTTATATGTAAATAGTATTAACCAAGAAATTAAAAAAACAAAAAAATTAAATAGAAATGGTTAATCCCTGGTGGTCCAGTGGTGTGTACTATGCAAGGGGGCTGGGGGCCGGCAGCAAGCTCTTACTTACATGTACAGCCGCTCAGTTCAGCTCCCCTGTGTAAATCTTGTGGCCTGCGTGCCACGCGGAGCTTTGCCACGGTAAACCGTGGCAAGGCTGTGATGGCCGCGGGTCTTTTGAGATTTACATAGGGGAGCTGAACGGAGCGGTTGCACATGTAAATAAGAGCTTGTAATGATCCCGGCGGTCCTGGTCTGTATTATGGCAATGTAAGTTGCCATAATACAGACGCTGGCTCGAGTATAAGCCGAGGGGGGCTTTTTCAGCAGAAAAAAAATTTGCTGAAAAACTAGTCTTATACTCGAGTATATACGGTAACTTACTTTAAAAGTTCTTTTTTATATATTCTGCTCTGTAAACTGAACTTTAATTATACACAGGCGGCTCCTGCAAGTTATTAACAGAGCAGGAGAAAATAAATTCTAAATGAAACAGAATTTTCAATAAAGGAAGTGTAAATATTAGATAGTGTTACAGGATGTTTTAAGGAAGGTTGTGTAAGTCCCATGCAGGGAGGTGTGGCTAGGGCTGCATAAACAGAAACAAAAGTGATTTAACTCCTAAATGGCAGATAATTGAACAGTGAGACTGCAGGAGCATGATCTGTACACCAAAATTGCTTCATTAAGCTACAGTTGTTTTGGTGACTGACTTTAAGGCAGTAAGTAACGGATTCACTTGATTCAGGAGACATTGAGCACTACTAAATGGAAAAAATATGGTGGTAAAACCTTTAAATTAACTTAAAATCAATGCTGTTTTTATTTTTTCCTTGATTGATTTTTTTCCCCCCCTAGATTGTAGTGGTCCTATTATTTTAATTGTTGACTCTAAGAATCTTATTACCATAATGGATTCAAAAAGGAATATTGTGTTTTCCTTTTTTGTGACATACCGTATATACTCGAGTATAAGCAGAGTTTTTCAGCACATTTTTTGTGCTGAAAACCCCCCACTCGGCTTATACTCGAGTCACTGTCTGTATTGTGGCAATTTAGATTTCCACAATACAGACCAGGACCGCCGGGGTCATTACAAGCCTGGCGGTCCTGTTGGGGGCTGACAGTGAGCTGTTGCTTACCTTCCTGCAGCTACTGTCAGCTCCGTTCTGCTCACAGTGTAAGTCTCGCGTATACTCGAGTATATCCGGTAATTGGAAATGCCCACATTTTTCTTTTTGTTTTGGATCAGCAGCATCAAATAATGTGTTACAAAGTTGGCCTTGTTGGACTTTAGTTTTTTTTTTTTCCCAACCGCGATTACTATGTAACTATGCGAACCGGTCAATATACAAAGGGGAGTGGGTTATTTAATAAGAAATGCCCCAAATCGTTCAAGCTCTTGAATTAAGTCTTGGCAAAATAAAAATAAAAAACCTGCAAAAGAGGGGCTCTTCCTCTTTAGTGATATCTGTGAATAGAGAATTTGGACTGTTGGACCTAGACGGTCATACAGAACAAAAAATATTTTATTTGATATAAGAATGCTCCAAATACCATAACCACTATATTACAATAGAAATTGGCACTTTTATAAATTAACATTGTTATATTCCTGGCAATTAGGAAACTGGTCCTGTTACTTCCTGGTTATTTATCTCAATGGGGCTAAACTAAAAAGACAAGCAATTGTCCAGAGCACTTGTCTTGTAAAGACTTCTCATTGAGCTGCCTTGTGAAGTGTATGATTGAACAGCCATAGGGATTTCTAGCTGTTTGTCAGATCAGTTAGTGCTTTGTTACAATGCTGCTGCCCATCATATTCGTTCCCTATTAAAGGGAAACTCCAGGCAGCCCTTTTTACTCCTTGTTCCAGCGCTGGGAGCCTCGTGAAGCCTCGCCCCCTATTTTGGCAAAATGACGAAATAGGCGGGCGAGAGCAGGGAGCAATCAGACGCTTCCATTCGGAAGAGTCATTGCTCCTTGGTGCAATGGTCATACTTCATAGGGCGGCATTCTGAGTGACGGCCACTGGAGGTGGTATTATCAACCAATGTAAACACTGTATTTTCTCTGAAAATACAGTGTTTACATTAGATTGCCTGCAGGGAGCTATAGAGCTCACCCGAACAACTACATTAAGCTGTAGTTGTTCAGGTGACTATAGTGTCCCTTTAAGGGTTAATAAGCATGTAGGGATGTATATAAAAAACACCCCTTTTTGTATCATTAGCGATATCTCTGCCAGAAGCTCAAGGAAGTAAGGTGAATGGTTAGTGTTAGGACCCACCTAAGAGGTCTGTCTGCCTTGATGTGGCAGGTGGGCATATCCTCTCATGGCCATTGGAGGTAACTAAAAACCTCCATTTGTTTAAATATACATAGGGATTTGGCAAAGAGTGCAGGTAACTTTCCCCTTTGGTTTTTACTGTATGTATTTGAGCTGATGTATACTATGGTCGTTGCTGCCGCCCAGGAGTAATGAGAGTTTGAGCGCAGGACTTGTTTTTTTGCATTCGTAACTTGTGACTTTGTGTTTATGACCAATGCTGTTAAATATTATTACACAGATGGTGGTAAAAACGTTTATGGATATGGACCAGGACTCAGAAGATGAGAAACAACAATATCTCCCTTTAGCCTTGCACCTTTCATCTGAATTCTTCCTCAGGAACCCCAACAAAGATGTTCGCTTACTTGTTGCTTGTTGCTTAGCTGATATCTTCAGAATATATGCCCCAGAAGCACCATACACCTCTCATGATAAATTAAAGGTACGATCTGATTAAACTTTTGTAGTATAAATGTTTACCATTTTTTCCTCAACTGTCAAATTTAATTGGCATGGTAAATGAAAGTGGATGAACAATATAATGCAATGCTAATTTCGTAAGTCTGAAAATACTGGCTGATTTTCTACTTTCTGTTAAACCACAGCTAGAGGACTGCAACTTACATTTGGTGTACCGTATATACTCATGTATAAGTTGATCTCGTGTATAAGTAGAGTGCAGTTTTGTGACCAACAATTGTGAAATATGCTATGCCTCGTGGATAAGTCGAGGGTAAAACTTGGGGCTATGAAATTCTGGGATTTTTATAATTATATACACACACTCATACAAACACACACTGCATTATATACAAACACACACTCTGCTTTATATACACACACACACTGTGTGTTTGAATGCATAGTGTGTGAAGGGAGGGGGGAGGGCATTTTTATTTTATTTAAATTATTTTTTTTTTATTCCCGCCTCTGCTTGTTAACTGGTCAGGGAGGGGGGCTATCTTAATCCCTGGTGGTCCAGTGGTATGGGCTGTGGGGTGGGGGGGGGGGGTGAAGCCGGCAGCAAGCTGTTACTTACCTTTGTAGCAGCTCCGGTCAGCTCCCTTCACCTCCGTGCAGTCCTGGTCTGTATTATGGCAATGTAAGTTGCCATAATACAGACACTGACTCGAGTAAAAGTCGAGTGGGGCTTTTTAGCAAAAAAAAATGTGCTGAAAAACTCGACTTATGCTAGAGTATATACGGTAGGTGTTTGCTTGTGTTTTTATTTTTATCTTGTAGATCTGCATGTTATTATACATAATATATATTTTTTATTTTTTTTAATTTCCCATCTCTCAAGGACATTTTCTTGTTTATAACAAGACAACTGAAAGGCCTGGAAGATACAAAGAGTCCACAGTTCAACAGATATTTTTATCTACTGGAGGTAAAATTTCTTTGTTTTTAGGGTATTTTTTCTTTTCATTTTAAACCTTAATGTGAGGGGGGAAAATGACTTGGAGAGGTGTTAACCATTGTTAATGGACTACTTTAAAGAGACACTATAGTCACCAAAGCAACTTTAGCATAATGAAACGGTTTGTAGATCAAGTCTCACTGCTCAATGTTCTGCTATAAATCTTTATACAGCTAAAGTTGCTTTGCTTAGGTACTAGTGTCCCTTTACGCAGCATAACCCTTCTCTCTATCTCTTTTCCCAGAGTGGTATATAACTGCAGCATTTTGTAATAATTGCTGCAACTATAATTCTACTCCCTGGATCAATGATGTCCAAATATGAATATTTTTTCCTTCTTAGCCATTAAACATCCATCCTACTGGAGCATGAAGTATGTACATTTCGCACACACACTTCGGACAGTGATCTCACACCGCTCCTCTACCTCTGAAGAGTGTCCAAGCTATGACGTGTAGTAGGCAGCTTGGATTATTTGTGCTCTGTTTGTGAACTGGGGTCTGGTATTCTGATAGCAGTTGTGGCTAGATCGCTAAGATAGCACCATCCTATTTGAGGAGTAGAACTGAGGTCCTGGATCTGCAGCTGGAACCATGTATCTAATAATTCTCTGCTGGAAAATTAAAATCTCTTCAAAAAAGAGACTAGGATACTTTCATTGTAAGGACTGCTTTGGTAAGGGTGTGCCTGCTGCAGTATGATGGTGTTCATGTGCCACAGTCTTAGCTTTTGCGTAAGTAACGGCAATTGTTCTGTTTTTTTAATTAATTTTTTTTTTAACCTTTTTAGAATTTGGCATGGGTTAAATCGTATAATATTTGCTTTGAATTGGAGGACTGCAATGAAATATTTATTCAGCTTTTTAAGACACTCTTCTCTGTTATCAAGTAAGTTGAATATCATTAACAAAATTTCTATGTTTTTAATATAATTGCAATAAGCTGTACATTTCATAGTTTTCAAATGTGAGGTGCAGCTGTTTGTATTATATGAATATAAAATTAAATTGCTGTTGTGTGTAAAACTTGTGTGTGTATATTATGTGTAAAAGATTGCACTGGCATCAGCGGGAAATATTTACAAATATTCCTTAAAGGAACACTCGAGTGCCAGCGTTCTGACACTACATGTCTAATTAGCCCCCTTTACCACAGGTTAAGGCACTCACCTTTTCCAGCACCGTGCAGGTTTGGTCACGACTAGCTCCACGCTCCGCCCCCTGGCTGAGATCCTCAAACTAGATGATTTCAGCCAATCCAATGCTTTCCCATAGGAAAGCCCAGGAAACACCTCTAGGGGCCATCTAAGTGACTGCCACTAGAGGTGTGACTAAGCAGTAATGTAAATGCTGCCTTGTCTCTGAAAAGGCAGCGTTTACATTAAAATGCTTGCATGAACATACTATACAGTATAACAACTACATTAAGCTGTAGTTGTTCTGGTGACTATAGTGTCCCTTAACTCCTTAAGGACACATGACATGTAACCTGTCATGATTCCCTTTTATTCCAGAAGTTTGGTCTTTAAGGGGTTAAAGCACTAAAACTTACTTTTTACTAGCTGACCTCTGCAGCTAATTGTTTGTCCAGCATTGACTTTCTTCTTCGTTCTGGGCTTTGTTTACGCAAATGCTTCTCAAAGTTTAGCATTGAAGAAATCTCTAGTGCAGTGGTTGACAACCTCCATTCTGGCAAAGCATCAGTGAAGCTGAAGTCCACGATATCTGCAGTGCCTAAGCCTAGATCTAGAACATAGCTTGTTCTCTTTGCATGGTTTTATTATACTTGGTTTAAAAAAACAAACCCTAAAAATTAAAAGGCTACATATTTTTGGGTTTTTGAGTGTTCATTTTTGTGTCCTTTGGATCAACCGCAAAACATGTGAAAGACTGAACTTGATGGACGCAAGTCTCTTTTCAGCTATGTAAGTATGTAACTGTAATGTTTTAGAAACCTGTAGTCGACTGAAAACCTGAGAGTGGTTAGCAAGTGTTTCTTACTATTCAATTATTTAGATTTTTTTTTTTCTGCTCACCAACTTCAGCCATAATCTATCTGATCATGATAGAACATAATACATTTGATGTGCCTCGTGAGTTTGTTTTTTGTTTTTGTTTTTTTCTCTCCCTTTCTTTTCATGTGACTTTTGCTCTTCGATGGGAAATGGGGCTTGAAAATGACCTGATTTTACTTTTTTTAAATGAATGTCAGGGAGAGAGTTACATTGTCTGAGAGCCAGGTAGCGGAAGCTTTGACACTCATCCAGTAATGAGCAGCCTTTTGCCGGGGTTGCCGGGGTTAGCATGACACCAGAAGCAAAAGTTGTACACATCTGATATTGCTGGCCCTACATATTGTAAAAATAGGTATTTATTGCGAGATTAAAACATTTAAATAGGGCTGCAGGGACAGCATTTGGCACTAGAATAGCTTCAGTATGACAAAGTTGTATCAGTGCTTAGTGACAATTTTACGGTTCCCCAACAGTCTATCTGAACAGAATTCTCTACTGTTGGAAATTGTGAAGGTGTGCTTAGTAGGGGGAAATATATATATTTACATTTGTAATGCTTTTTCTCCATCTCCATGGGCAATTCTGGTATTTGTAAAGCATGTCTGGACGAGTTAGCAACATGCATGTTGATACCAGGATCTGGGTTAGAAAAGAGAAATGAGCTGTGTGAAAAGGACACTAGGCACCCAGACCACTTCATCTGAAGTGGCCATGTCTGTCATTTTAACCTCACAACTGAAAACGTTGTTCTAAACACCAATGTTTAGATTGCAACATTAAAATTAGGTATCGACCGATATAGATTTTTTAAGAGCCGATAATCTGTGAATTTTCAGGCCGATATTCTGTACATTTACAATTTTGAAAAAATACACTATTTCTAAAGGTAAATGCACAAAATATACACGCCACATGTAGTGGATGCAGTGTGTTTAGACAGGGGAGCTGTGTGTGTTTGTCTGGTGGATGTGGGGTGTGTTTGTGTAGTGTGTATAGTGAATGCGGGGTGTGTTTGTGTAGCGTGTGTAGTGAATGCGGGGTGTGTTTGTGTAGCGTGTGTCGTGAATGCGGGGTGTGTTTGTGTAGCGTGTGTAGTGAATGTGGGGGGGGTGTGTGTGTAGCGTGTGTGTGTGTAGCGTGTGTATAGTGAATGCGGGGTGTGTGTAGCGTGTGTATAGTGAATGCGGGGTGTGTGTGTAGCGTGTGTATATAGTGAATGCGGGGTGTGTGTTTCTGAAGGGCTGTAATTTGTGTAAAATGGGAAGGAGGGGGGTATTTTTTATTAATTTTATTTTTAATATATATGCTTATATTATGTTTTGTTTTATATTTTTTTTGTCCCCCCTCCCTGCTTGTTACCTGGCAAGGGAGGGGGGCTATGCCATTCCCTGCTGGTCCAGTGGTATGTACTGAGCAGTGGGGGGGCCAGCAAGCTGTTACTTACCTTTCCAGCAGCTCCCTGTGTAAGTCTCGCGGCCTGTGTGCCGCACAGAGCTTTGCCATGGTAATACCGAATATTGGCCGATAATATGGGTAAAACCGATAATCGGTCGATCCCTAGTTAAAATGTCTCTACTGAGCCAAAATAGGAGCGTGAAACTCTTTCTATCAGATGGTCATATGTAGTTTATCTTAATATCGCATTTGTTCTGCCTGCATACTAGCCTCCCAATGCTCTTATTGGTAGATATTGGATTCTACCTTAATGATCCCAGGTGAAGAGGCGCACCTCCCGTCAGTAAATGGCACGGTGTAGGCTGAAAAATAAGTAAAACTCATCCTTGCAGCCCTGACATTTGGAGGGGCTTAAATAAATAGATTAAAACTATAGTGTTAAAGAGTACATGTTTGTATATAGGGTTCCTTAAAGTTGTTGTTTTTTTCTTTCTTCAAACTCCTTCCCGATGAAAGGCATGCTATGCCATCCTACAAAATGGGGGCCTTAACGCTGTGAATTTGCCTCAGTTGTCAGGCGGATCCCCCAATATATAATTACTAAAAATAGTAGAAATATACATAAATAATAAAATAAAACGTTTAGAAGATTTTATATATATATATATATATATATATATATATATATCTCAAAAAGGAAAGAGATGCACTCTCAGGTCTTTGTAGAAAAAAACTCGATATTATTTAATAACAGGTAACATACATTTGATCGACGTTTCGACCTCTTCAGGTCTAGGTCGAAACGTCGATCAAATGTATGTTACCTGTTATTAAATAATATCGAGTTTTTTTTTCTACAAAGACCTGAGAGTGCATCTCTTTCCTTTTTGCTTTACATATCCAGCGTGGGATTGCACCAAGGCATTTTTTTACTGATTCATTGAAAGGGTGAGTGCCACTATACGTGTGTGTGTATATATATGTGTGTATGTATATGTATATATGTGTGTATGTATATGTATATATATATATATATATATGTATGTGTGTGTATATATATATATATATATATATATATATATATATATATATATATATAATCACTTTTCCCGAACCATAACTTTCTTGGTAAGTGCTCTGGAAGCCGCAGTAGTAAGCCAGTATCCAACTTTCTGCTGGTGAGTTGCATTAACAATGAAATAGCTGTCCATGAGTGGTTCACTAGCATTGCATCTCTTCCTGAGATGTTTCAAAGCTGTTGCATACAGCAAAAATAAACTCAAGGAATCCATATTTAGAGTGGAATGATGAGGAAAAAAGGTAATTCTTTATTAACCTAATTTGCATATGCCCACTCAGAATCCCCTGCATTAGTAACATCACTACAACTTTGAGATTTCTGTGGGAAAAGCAAGTCTTATGGCTTGACTGGTGTGCAGATCTGTGTTTTAACAATGTATTGGAAACAAACAAATATTTTTTTATATATATATCTTTATCAAAAATCAATATATAAGGAGCACTCACAGCTCTTCATCCAAAATCTAATTTATTCTTTAGTGCACTAAAGAATAAATTAGATTTTGGATGAAGAGCTGTGAGTGCTCCTTATATATTGATTTTTGCTATATGGTAAACGCTGAGGATTGCACCCAGGCAAGGATTAATATTTTTTTGGAAACCGTAAGGGTGAGTGCCAAGGTCTCCTCTTTATAATAATAAAAAAAAAAAATATATATATATATATATATATATATATATATATATATATATATATATATATATATATATATATATATATATATATATATTAGAGAGAGAGACAGAGATATATCTCATATCTATCTATCTATATCTATCGTGTATATACTCGAGTATAAGTCGACCCGAATATAAGTCGAGACCCCTAATTTTACCCCAAAAAACTGGGAAAACTTATTGACTCGAGTATAAGACTAGGATGGGAAATACAGCAGCTACTGGTAAATTTCTAAATAAAATTATATCCCAAAAAAATTATATTAATTGAATATTTATTTACAGTGTGTGTATATAATTATTGCAGTGTGTTTATGAATGCAGTGGCAATGCTCTGACCCCGCGGCTTTCGCGAGACTTGCAGTGGAGCTGACCGGACCGGAGGAGAGAGAAGGGAGCTGACAAGAGCTGCAGGAAAGTTGTTACAGTTCTCTGCCAGCCCCCAACAGGACCGCCGGGCTTGTAATGAGCCCGGCGGTCCTTGTCTGTATTATGGCAATGTAAGTTGCCATAATACAGACACTGACTCGAGTATAAAAAAAAGTGCTGAAAAACTCGTCTTATACTCGAGTATATACGGTGTGTGTGTGTGTGTATAAATATGTTTGTGTGTGTGTTTATTTTATTATTATTTATAATATATTTTGGGGGGACATGCCTGACCACCCAGTCAGAAATACCAGGAAATTTAATTTGCAAGTCCTATATTTAACACTTTAACTTTCCAAAATCTCATAAGACCTGCACATGTGGGTACTGTTTATAGCCGTAAAATGTATGACGATAATATTAGTCATTAGTCACTTGAAGTGCCATTTTCGTGTGAAAAATTCACAAAAACAAAAATGAACTCTAACTTTGGTCTGGATTTGTTACTTAGTGACTACTGAAGACTGGACTGGACAATACCCTGGGTTGTCTACTTTTGCAAATGGTGTGCCATGATAAAGTTAACTTTCATTCCTGGGCTGCTGTACTGTCTCAAATGCAACATAGGCCCAGCAAACCAATCTGGCAATTTTCAATGTGTTAAAACTGAAATCGGCAAGCTCTTTATTTGACCCTATAAATTTCCATAACCCTGTGAAACCTGTACAGGGTGGATCGTTGTTTTTGTGGGACATCACAGAATACAAATAAGTGTGTTTTGTTGCAGTAATGCCAACAGTAATATGACCTGCACCGTTAAAATACCATGCTGAATTTGGAAAATAACACAAATTCTTAATTTCTCACACTTAATTAGATTTTTTTCATATTTATGCATATTTTTTATTCACATTTAGCTCAAATTCTAAGCCTTGTTTTTTTTTTTCCAGAACTTTTACAATTGCTTCCGTCTTTAAAGGGGGACTATAGTGCTAGGAATACAAAGTCGTATTACAGTGCCCCTCTTCCTCGCACTCTCCCTCCCCTTGGCGCTGAAAGGGATAAAAACCTTTTCGTCCTATATCGTATTCCAGAGTCCATTTCCTTCGGCGATGGGTCAGGCTTCGCACACGTGCGTTGATCACCGCAATCGCATTAAGACAACCCCATAGGAAAGCATTGATTCAATGCTTTCCTATGGTATTTTAGCTGACCCTGAATATCGTCATGCAAAGTGTGAGAACGGCCAACGTTGTCTAGCAGTAGACAGCCTCTAGAGGGGGAGTTAACACTGCAAGGTAATTATTGCAATTTATCAGTAACTGCAATAATTACAATTGCAATGTTAAGAGGACAGGGGCACTGCACCCAGACCACTTCAATGAGATGAAGTCGGTGGGGTCCCAATTAATTGGGGAGGGGGGAAAGGGGGCTATTTCTGAAACCAACCAATCAGATCGCTCTGAGTTAAATTGCAGGGCGTGGGAAGGCTTTATAAGATGGATTACATTTTATCATCTGAGGTTTTTTTGTTTTGTTTATAAGAACTAGACGGAAATTATGGATTTTTATTTGGCCTTATTTCTTCAAATGAAATACTGAATCGAAAGAATGACCAAACGGTCTATCCAAAGCTGGAAAAAAAAAATGCATGAATTTTGTCTGAAAATGAATAGGGCAGTGGACCAAACTTGGTTCTGACAAACAAGTTTTTTTTCGTCTGAATGCAACGAAAAAATCTCCCGTGCCCATGTCTACTAAATAGGTGATTAAAAGACAAGAATAAATAGTGCATAAATAATTACCATAGCACTGCTATACACCCTGGCATCAAGAACAGAAGTGTAGAAAAAACAGCTCTAAAATGAAAGATATGAGCCTAAAGGCTCATAGGCAGTGTGGCATATTATTTTTTTTTAATTTTTAGCATATTGACCGTACGCTGAAAATCATATTGCTGAATGAGAATAAACTAACTAAATAAATAAAAACGCTGCTTCACGAACATATGGTGCCTCAATAATTTAACCAGTTCCTTGACGTACGGTAATTGGAATTTGTAATAGCACAGCATTGTACAGGTACAGCACCAAGGACCAAAAAAAGAACTGAGAGCAGCCACCTATCAGGCGGCAATGACACTAAGCCTCCCAGTTGAGACGCTCCTGGCATGAGGATCTGACCCAGTGTTGGAGCCATAAGATTGCAGAGAAGGATAGAATGGCGTGGAGCACAATCGCCTTGCCCATCGTGGAAACTTTCACCTTCGCATCCTCTTGTTACGGAAGCGGTGCGTGGGAAATGAGACTCCGGGCGCCTGCAGCCCACAGAAAATTGGTGAATCCTGCCCAGACAATCCCAGCCGAGTGCCACCCCCTGGATTATATGTAGGGGCTGCATGTATCACCCTTTGTCATAACTACAGCCAGAATGCATCACTGACGCAGTTAGATGCCGAAATGTAGTCGGCATCCATCTTGGAACAGCAAAACTCGTGTTCAACAAGGGTTGAAGTAGGATAGGCAAGGACTAAACTTAGGTAGCCACTGTGTTGCTAGGCAGGTGTTTGTGGACCAGGATAACCCCCACTGGTCTGAGGGGGAGAGAGGAGTTTCCATTCAGTAGCTAGAAATCTGCTGCCTTTCCGCCTAATATAGCACGCAGACTGCAGGCAAAGGAGCGTAAGAAAATGACGTACAAATCTGGTAAAATCCACACGAAGATTGAATTGCTTTCTGGCAGGAAAAATAAGTTCATTACCAAAAAGTCACAGAATATCCAGGATGCTATGCTCAATTTTAATAGCTGGGGAGCTTCTCCAACAGGCGCCTTGCTAAGTTGGTAGTCTTCTCTGCTTTGTCGTAGTCCCCTGCCCCCCCTTCTTTTTTCAATTCTGGTTCTATGTGCTCTTTACATACATCAGTGTCATTTCCACCGGTAACTATCCTTTAAGCACAGTATATGTGAAATAATGTGCTCGCCAGTATGTATTTCCTAATATTAGCAGTTAAAATGCTCAAATACACTTAATGGAAGATCTCTCCTCTACAGAAATACATAGGTTATATGTAAGGAACCTCCAAACTGGAGGTCACGGTTGGATAATGCATTATGAAGATAGCACATTAATATTTATGGACCAGTGTGTAACATGGTCGAAGTGATTAGATAAAGGGATTCTGCTCCTGGGTTAATAAAATCATGCAAATATTTTTTTGAGCAAATTCCCAGGGATAGCAGATATGCCATTTCACAAACTAGGAAGTGACTAAAACCGCTCTAGTCAGATCTGTCTGGTTAAGCGTTCCATTTTTGGAAACACATGCAGTGCTGCTTCTATTACGTTGCTGAATTGTTCAATGGAGAAGAGAGGGGGGTTGTCTTTATATGTAATGATTCACAATCATGGCAGAGACTCTCTTGTATAAAACTAAGAGGGAGAGTTGTGTAGCATGCGCCTACTCTTTAAGGGGAAAGCTATTGAACTTTTATTTCTATTGTGTAGACAAAAAAAAATCAGAAGACCAAAACCCCTTATTTTTTGTGTATTTTGTTATAGTCTGTTTGGCTGTGTCACTGGTGAGATGCATTGTAGGAGCAAAATGTTAACTTGTTCCATTCCCATGTAGTATTCTAGAGGACTGGTGTCTCTATAAAGTTTGTATAACGGTTCCTAGAGTATAGAAAATATAATCTGAGTAACTATTTAATCCAAACAAAAATGTATACCAAAGTTCTACATATACAACAATCTGAATAATGCTCAAACAATGTAAGAATGAACAAAAATGTATTTATTATACTAACAAGGAGATAGATCCAGGAAAACATTGACACTTAGTATTGCCAACAAGTAAAGGCCTTTTAGAAGACATTCAAAGTATAGAATTTTTTTCAGCTTCTCCCAAAAAGGGAGGACCAGCTTTCAGCACGTAGAATCAATATTCGAAAAGCGTGCCAACAGACATCCATTCCTGTTAAATGACCAACAAACTTCACATGCAGAATACATAGAAGGGTATGTATGGTTTGAACTGTTCAATGAGTGACATAGACACATGCAGTTATTACTTGGAAATAAAAAGGATTCCAGGGAACCCCCAATTTATATCCTGTCCTGGTATAATAAGGCAGGTCATGTGCAATTTGTGACCTTTATGGACAGCAACCAGTAGCTAGCCTTTATCTTTAATGTCATGTCATGTGTGTCTTCTTTCAGAAGCAGACCTGTTAAAAACACCTGATATGTAATTCAAAAAGCTGTGCACAGCTGGCAAATCCTTACTGTGCCACAACAAGCAAGTGAAGCCTGCTATACAGTTGTGAAACATATTTGTTTTAAAGCTTAATTTCTGCTGGTATTTAGGGAGGCCACATTTCCAAAAAATACCAGTCGATCTATTTTGTATTTATTTTTTAATTTTTTCCAAATTCTTATTGTAATGTCTTTCTATGTGAATGGAACTAGGTATTGCCCACATTTTAGAACTACAGCTCCCATGAGGATTTGCTAGCCTTTACAACGTAAATTAAAGTGTGTTTTTATGAATTAAAGAAAACATTGATATATCTCCCCCCTCCTTCCCCTCTCTCTTTAACCCCGTTTAGCAACAGTCACAATCAGAAGGTACAGATGCACATGTTAGATTTAATGAGTTCTATTACCATGGAAGGAGATGGTGTAACACAAGAGCTGTTGGACACTATCCTCATTAATCTGATCCCTGCACATAAGGTCAGTTAAATTCCATTAAACCTACAAATTTTCAGAAACTAACAAATGTTTTGTTTTGTCTTGCATCATATGGCGGTTTTCTAGAATTAAAGGGAGGCATCTTCAATGTTACCCAATCCTCAGAACTATCTGCCAAGCACACTGAATGCTCTTCTACCAGAGAGAGCTGGGCTACTGCTCTTCTGATTGGTGTGCATAGTCTAGTTCACAAAATAGTGAACTCCTTCCCTTGCAAACGGATAACAGAGCAGTTCAACTCCTCATATGTGATAAAACTGCGATGTTTTGCATTGACCGCAAATAGTCTATGCACCAACAGAATTTCATTACGATGTGATTTTGGTACTTTGTGTCCCTTTACATTTTCAAGTATACTGCCTAATAAAAGGTCCTTTCAAGGGCCGCCTACAGCAGTCTGTGCTCATTTGCCTGTTTGTCTCAAGCAATTTGTTTCTGACATTTGCCTTGTAATGTACAGATGTTGGGAATATGTTTCAAATTATATATCATATACTTGAGTATTATTATTGTACTTCATTTAGAATGCATGGTTTGATGTGTGGGTGTTTTATTTTTTATTTTGTTCCCTTTGTATTTTTGTATAGATACCTTTGTATTTGACACACCACATATTTACATGCCACTAAGATTCATATATTTGTAAATGTGTGCTTACTTTCTCTTTCTCTCTCTCGCTCTCTCTCTCCAGAATCTAAACAAGCAAGCGTTTGATTTGGCCAAAGTTCTTTTGAAGAGAACAGCTCAAACCATAGAGCCATGTATTGCTAATGTAAGTATTTGTGTTTAACATTCACGATGAAAAAAAAAAAGATGTTTTTATACCTGAAACAGAAATTGTTAATAGTGCTTATGTACTTCATAGTTCTATAAGATATTGCCAGACATGACATCCTCAGTCATTGCAGACTTTTGAATTCCTGTGACTCATGCATGCTCCACCTCTGGATGTGGTGTTGTATTTTCACGAGCCATGCTGTTTCATGTACAGGATATATATAGATATATCTATCTAGATATATATAGAGAGATAGATAGAGATATAGATAAACTGAGATGCTTGCACTCCTGGATTAGAGAGTAATTGTCCGGTGCTGGTCAGGCACAAGATACAAAAAAATGATTGGAAATGACCGCACTCCAAGGACTTGTTGATGGTAAAAATAAAATATAACTTTTATTCTATATCATATAAAAATATCGACGTTTCAGCCCCAATACATGGGCTTTCATCAGGATGCCAATACAATACACAAATGCATATAAAATACTTATATAGCAAAACATAAAAGGATACTAACAAGCATCATGTGTGAGAGAACCAAAATGGCGTTCAAACTGCACGTGGAAGAGCTGATCAGAGTGCTTCTACCGTAGTTGCTAGGCACTGCGTTCCATTTGGTTGCTAGGTGATCAGTGGAATGCAATTTCACCCGACTGCTATGCTGTTAGATCAGTAGACACAGAGCTAGTATTGCTGTGTGTATGGATTGTTTTATTTATATATATATATATATATATATATATATATATATATATATATATATATATATATATATATATATATATTTTTTTTTTTTCTTCATAAAGAGAGCAAGGGCTAGAGGTACTTTTGATTAAAATGTGTATGTAGTGCTAGATAAAAATGTTATTAACTTAGCGTGGTAAAACAGTTATGTGCGTTGCTGACTGATAAATTTACTAAGCTGCTGTCAGAATTGTACTGAGTAACCATTTCTTTGTTTTGTTTTTAGTTTTTTAACCAGGTTTTAGTGTTGGGTAAATCTTCAGTGAGCGACTTGTCTGAGCATGTCTTTGATCTAATACAAGAACTATTTGCAATAGATCCCCATTTGTTGCTGTCTGTTATGCCTCAACTGGAATTCAAACTTAAGGTAAGTCCATCACTGTGAATCCTATATTAAATGTAAAGAAATGTATTGGTTTTACCAGCAGAGTGAGTCATTGTTCCTTGGTAAGATTCTCAGATCAGTCATTTTCAAGATTCCAAGACATGCATTACTTTGTTCTAATTGATGGTATTTATATAAAAAAAAAAAAAAAAAAGCTTTCTGCAGAATGTACACACTATAGGAGAGAAACCAATCTGGAATAGGCCTACCTTGATTTAACATTGGAAGTCTTTCCTGCAGTGTATTAATTTCTGAAGACATGCACTCTACATACATTAACAATCACCATGCTGCTTAATGTGTCCAAGGAAGCATAGTGGATATGGTAGATATTTGAAATAGATGTCTGACTCTCATGAAATATGTATGTTGTTTTTCCCATAGAGTAACGATGGAGAAGAACGTCTGGCTGTTGTGCGTCTTCTTGCAAAGTTATTTGGGTCAAAGGATTCTGATCTAGCTACACAGAACCGCCCACTATGGCAGTGTTTCCTGGGCCGGTAAGGATTTCTGTTGTGCAGGAAGGCTGTGCTTACTATAAAGGCCACAGAAATCATAGAAGCCATTTAGCCACTGTTACTATAAGCTTTCAAACAGCACTGAGTATGCGATCATGTAGTTGGTTACATGGCAGACCTGGAAGGGTTGAATTTCTGCTTACCAATGGCAAGTGGAAATCTTGAACCCTGCATATTAATGCGAAGGAGAATGTGCTTATAAAATTGAGAACATTCCACTCGCACGGTGTATATACGGTCACATTTTGTCTTTATTAATTTCTTTTATTTTGTAACAATTGAGGTGGTGTTCTTATTGACTTTTATGACATGTAGACATCCTTGACATAATCATTCTATGACCAATAAAATGTCGCCCTTTTTCCATAATTACTCTCTCCTTGCCTCTGTGATGGCACTTTTTGTTTGTTGCAGGTTGGAGAGAATGCATTCTTGAAATCTCTTTACTTGTGTTATCATTTGTTATTTTATCGTGAACACCTGCTCTAAATGCAAAAAAAGAAAAGAAAAAAAATATCAGATTGATCAAGCAACACACGCTAACCTAAATCTTTTAACCAAATAGTGGTTGTGCTTATTTTGATTTTTTGATTATTTTTTTTTAATTACTTTTGGTTAATGAGGTCGTTGTAAACATAAAGCTCTGTCTTCCCTATTACTTCTGTTCTAGTTCGTGCAATGGTGTCTTCTCTTTACTTGATTGGAGAATTTTGTTTTTGGTTATTTTCTCCTGAGTTGTCCTATATTCATCAATAAAACCAGGAACTAGAGCCATTATCACTGCACTCTAAAGTACAGAAAATGTGGTGACTAGTCTATTACCCAAGTTATGAATGAGTTGTTAGGGTTTCAATCTGTCATCCTTAACCACTGCAAATTAATAGGAAAAGGCACAATTGGATAACTGGAACACTGATGTGGAGTGATGAAGCAACCTGTATTTAAATGTCAGTTAGTTAAAAAATTTACATTATCTCCATATGTAGTAAATGAAGCAAAATACTTTTGTTTCATCCATCTTGAAATGGATTTATTCATAGCCTGTGTTTGGAAAGGGTAATTCAGCAGATGGGTAGTTACTCAAATGAATTTTCTAGTGATTTTCTGAATTGGAAAAATATAGTTACAACAGAAGTATGTTTACATAATCTAGTTTGTTTTTCTGCTCTCCTTCTAGGTTTAATGATATTCATGTCCCTGTCAGATTAGAAAGTGTGAAATTTGCCAGTCATTGTTTAATGAACCACCCAGATCTGGCTAAGGATCTAACTGGTAAGTTGCAAATAATCATGATATGCATTTCATGTAAAGCACAAATGTCTTAAATAAATTAGCAGTATTTGTGATTTGTCAATGTGCCTGGCTTAATATGTGATTAGGGAGTGTGCAGGGGTTTAGAAGAATCCAACTTTCTGTCTTTTTAAATATATTGTCAGCATAACGGAAAATGCCCAATGTTGGCTACGGATATGTTCTATACAAAAGCAATGATTTGTCATTTTCCACACGTAGTTATGCTTCAACATAAATTATCTCTGAATTTGTTAAATAAATTGTATATCACAGATATACATGATGTATCCAATGTAAAGTTTTGAGAAATAAACTACTTTTTATCCAGTGCTGCCATGTCTTGAGCTTTGTGGGAGCTACTCTTCTGTAACACCCACCTCTTTTCTGTCCGGTCTTTTTACATTTATATTTTTTATTTGCCCTGCTTAGGGATGCTTTCTCAAGCTGAGCTAACCACCTCTGTGACACCGACATACTGGCTTAGTTGTCAGCATGCCGGTATCTGACATTAGTCACTCCATTTTTATACTCCCTAACCAGTACTAGCAGTGTCTTAGTTACCATCGCAAAAACTGCGCATGTGCTCTGATTACTTTGTAGAGCAGAAAGGTTGCCTGTGTGATTTATTTTCTAGTTTTCCTTGTCCATTAATAGACTGTATGCAGAAGAATTGACCGACAGGTGTGAAACCTTTTTTTTTTATTTTTCTTTTTCTTTTTTTTTTTTTTTATGGGATTTTCTGTCTTAATTTCCTAGCAAATCTTGTAGCTCAATGTATAGATATAATGGGTACGCTCTTTCAAAAGAGCATAATTTATAGGAACTGTGGCAGGGTACCCTTTAAAGAGGGACTGCCACATTCTCAACTTTGGCTCAAAAAGTTAGCTATTGGTTATGATACAAACTAAAAAAAGTTATATTTACACTCTTAAGTAAATAAATGTGGTAACTCTTGTGGTGCCATTTCCAGACACTGCTGGAAAAAAAAATTGTATATGTAATTTCTTGGTTAAATGCACAGGCACCAATGCTCTTACCCGAGACATCCTTGCTGCTAAGTGCAATTTTGTTTCAGGGAGTGGGCAGGGTGGTTAACTTACATTGTCTGTTCTTCACCCTGGTAAACGCAGCAATTGCATTTAATAGGTGATGGAACTGTCACTTTGGGAGTAACTATTGCTCTATAAGGTGCTGCATATTTAAAGGACCATTATAGTCACCCAGATCACTTCAGCTCAATTAAGTGGTCTGGGTGCCAGGTCCCCCAGGTTTTAACCCTGCAGTTGTAAACATTGCAGTTTCAGACAAACTGCTATGTTTACATTGCAGGGTTAATACAGCCTCTAGTGGACGCTCAATGCGAAAATCGAATGGAGCACGCAGAACGTCCATAAGAAAGCATTGAGAAATGCCTTCCTATGGGCGTTTTTAATGCTTGCGCGGCTATTGCCGCGCATTCAGCTCCAGTCGTGAGCTGACGTTGAAGGGGTAGGAGAGGTCACCAGCGCCGAAAGGAGCCCGGGACTGGATAAAGGTAAGTGGCTGAAGAGGTTTTAACTCCTTCAGCCCAGCGGGAGGGGGCCCAGCGGGAGGGGGGACCCTAAGGATTATATATTGTCAGGAAAATTAGTTTGTGATCTATAGTGATCCTTTAATAAAACCTCCCTTTAACCCCTTAAGGACACATGACATGTGTGACATGTCATGATTCCATTTTATTCCAGAAGTTTGGTCCTTAAGGGGTTAAAAGAGTATTGAAATCTAAAGCTTCCCGTTCTATATATCTTGCATTAAAGTGACTTCTCTTTAAAATTATGTAATTCATTTTAGGGATTGACCGATATTGATTTATTTTTTAGAGCCGATACCGATAATCTGTGAATTTACCGATTATTGATATACTGTACATTTACCGTTTTGAGAAAATAAATAATTTCTACACAAATCTACTGTTAACTAAACATGTTATTTATTTTTGCAAACTTTTTTTTTATTAAGTGGTGAATGCAAAACATATACATGCCTATCAGATCTTTTTGTTTTTTGTTTTCAAGAATATTTAGTGTACCTCTCCTTTCCCTGTCCCTTAGTGTACCTCTCACATCACTGGCCCTTAGTGTACCTCTGCCCTCCCTGGCCCTTAGTGTACTTCTCCTCTCGCTGGCCCTTAGTGTAGCTCTCTCCCCCACCTTCACTCCCCCATATTGGTCCTCTCCCATATCTTGTAGCATGGCTGAGAAGAGCGGACCGCAATACAGGAGTTTCAATTTCCTGTACCTGGCCTGATGGACAGGAAGTGCTCTCTTAGTGAGCACTTCCTGTCAGTCCGGCCAGGTACAGAAAACGAAAGCTCCTGTACCACGGTCCGCTCTGCTCCACTTAACCATGCTACACAGAGTGACTGGAAGGGGGGAGAGCTGTGCGCCTTCTTCCTGCCGGTCTCTTGATTCTTGTGCCCCCAGAGCCGGTGAGCCGTAATGCGGCCACATGTTCCGCCTTATGGAATTATCGCCAATATCGGTATCAAAAGTGGCAAAAATCTGGAATATCATCTGATCATATCAGTCAAACCGATAATTGGTCTATCCCTAATTCATTTATATTTTTAAAACCTGAAATTTTAAAATCTCCCTTAAACTTAAACCTGTAATCTTACTCAAAGATTTGCAGCCAGTAAATGCTTCTCAAAGAGAAGCTTATTGCGCGACTATTGCCTCAATATTCCAGTACGGAGCTTTGCTATGAGAATTGATTGCTATTCATACACGGTTATTCATTAAAGTTAGACTTCAAGTTAAATTCCGATTTTAAAGTAAAAAATAGCCAAACTGGAATAATTAAAGTCCTTTATGCTTTCAGTTCTGTTACTCTGGCCTTTACAGACCGGATTGTTTATTTAAAAAAAAAAAAAAAAGCAGTATTTGTGGCAAAAAACTGTTTTTAATCTTAAGCATTTATGCCCCATAGTCATTGCATTAAATCAAAGGAAATGTTGTGTTTTAGACTGTTCCTTTAATGTATCTGTCCCTCTCTTTATATGAAGAGAACATTAGGATTACCAGCTGGAAAACCATTCTTGATACTCTACTGCAAATAACAAAATGTAATCCCTGACATTCAATCTTTTATTGTAACAGAACATGTGTTTGATCTTGTTTTTCTTACTGCTTCATTCAGCTTGTGTAGGTGGAAAACATGCGTGATAAGGGGGGAGTTATTTATGGGTTTCAGTGCTTTTCATCACTGGGTTGGTAATCAGTTGTCATGCTTGGGGAAAATAAGACTTTAGTTCTATTTTTGATGACTGCGAGGTGGAATCTGCTAACTGGTGTCAATATTTCCAGAGTTTTTAAAGGTGAGATCACATGATCCTGAAGAAGCAATTCGTCATGACGTTATTGTCACAATAATCACTGCTGGAAAGAAAGATCTTTCTCTGGTAAATGACCAGTTACTTGGCTTTGTGCGAGAGAGAACACTGGATAAAAGGGTAAGAAACTGTTAATTATGAATTGGAATGGAACAGGTGACAACAAGAACTCCAGTATTGTTGCACACATGGGGGAAAAAAACATTGAAACTTAAATGTTCTAATAAACAAAATCTTGAGTCCTAAAGCATGTTAATAAAACAATGACAGATCTGTTTGTTTTTTTGTTTGTTTTTTAAAGTAGCACTGTCACACAGCAATTTGTTTACATGCATATGTTTAAAATTATAAAGCAAGAAGAGTATTTTTCCTCTAAGTAACCTGTAGCTTATTTAGCAGGACTTTTATTTTCAAACTCTTCGTGACAGTTACAGATGAATAGCTTGCACAGAATGCACAAAGATAGCAGCCTATATGCTGAGTAGCTTCCAGCTGTTCACCGTGCAGAAAATAAATCGTTATCTGCTATCTGATTATGTGCCCAAAATGCCCAAGTTTACGTAGAAATTTTTTGTTTATGCTTACAAAAAGAAACCTGCTGAACAGATTGAAAAAAATTGATATACACAAGGTATAGTACATTAGACTAATGACAGAATCATTTTAAAAGCTTCAAAACACATGAAAACCTCTTTCCTAGTTATGAGTCCAGTTATTCTCGAATCAATTCAACCTAGTAAAAGTGTGTCGGACAAAATTTTGGTGCTTTGTAAGAATTATTTTTCAGCACGTTTAGACAATTGGTTATAGTAGCATTGATATTCCTACTGCTGTAGTTCAGCTGAAAAAAAAACAATTTAATCAAGATTGTAGATGGAATATTGCCTTTATCGATGAAACAATGATGCTTATCCTTTAAGTACTGCCTGGGAGCATGTAAATGCTGTGTATTTTGGCAGTTTTACTTGTAGAGGCCTTTCATGATGCCATCTAGTGGTAGAATGAGAAATGCTTTGTATGTCGCTATTAAAAGGAACACATTCATTATTTGCTAAAATGTGAATTTTTAGATATTCAAAGTGACTTTTTAATTTTTAGGCAAAATTGAAGTACCTCTCAAAATAGTTTTCAGATTTGATATTTTGACCTAAAATATGAAATTCACTTTGAATCCCTTACAATTAACTTTTTATGTAAATAAGATAGACGTAGATGATGTTTTCTTCTTTGGTGTCAAGATTTTTTATTTTCACTTATTAGATAATTAGTGTCTTATTTTCTCCATCACAACCAGAAGCTCAAACTGTGATATTAAGTAGCACTGTGCAATAAGATTTCAGATGCATGCATTTGGAGGGGGGGAGTGGTGCATGCATTTTAAATGCAACCATGAAGTGCAACTTCTTATTATAGGGCAAAAAATACCATAGAAAATTTTATATAGCAAAATGTTTAATTGTTCAATAAAGTGCAAGTCCATAGTGCATACTGTTTAAATTAAAAGTACTCCCATGTCACCCCCCAAAATGGTGCACTCGCATCAACCAGAATCTATTTGGTCTGGGATGAAGCGATTTTCAGGGAGAGAGGTGTATACCTAACATTGTTCTCAGTGTGGATCTTTCTGTGGCAACTGCAGCAACAAACAAGGGGAGCCCAATTGCGTTACACTAATTTCAAAACAAAGCTAAAATTAGAATGTTAAGATTAAGTTACTGTGGGCTCAAACTGAACAAGACCCACAAAGAGGGTTTATTTATTACTCTAATCCCTATTTAGAGCTGCCGCTCAAAGAGACCTCGTAGCTCTGGTCACATGAAGAAAGGCCCCTGTGTGCTGGTTTTTGCCCAATGGGCTTCATCTATTCATATATAGTATTTGTGTTTCTTCTTAGTGGAGAGTCAGAAAAGAAGCAATGATGGGGCTTGCTCAGCTCTACAAGAAATATTGCCTCCACAATGAAGCTGGGAAAGAGGTTGGGGAGAAAGTGAGCTGGATAAAGGATAAACTCTTACATATATACTATCAAAACAGCATTGATGACAAGTAAGTTCAATATCTTTCACATTGTAGAGCAGGATAACCTGCTGAAGTTTTCTTATTTATTTTCCCTTTTCTCAATAGTCTTCTTCATTTTGTTTATTTAACCTGCACTATATAGAGTTCATATGATGCACATTAAAGGAGTTAATGAGAACAAACAAAGCAGCCACCTTGTTCCCCATACTGCAGCCTTTAATGCAGCATACAGAGCAGCACCTTTTATGTAATAAACATTAGTGTGAGAGGGATGAATGTCCAGCTTAGAACTTTGGACCTGGAAACCCACTTTTAATATTGTGTGTCAGGGATGTTATTTACTATTGATAGTTATTATTTTATAAAACAATATATAAAATAGTTTCTCTGCACTATTTTGGATGGGCTCTAGGTTAAAGTTTTCTCTCTCCCCCCCCCCCCTTTTATTTTATAATAATCAAGGTTCTAATAGTATCTAAAACCCATGTTAGATTCCTCACAGCTGCTATATCTTCAGTCCACCTTAATTTTTTTGTCTTTGATAAGAATGTGATATAAAAATTTTTGTTTATTTATAGTGCACATATCACCAGTTGTCTGCAAATCATGTGTTATCGTTTTGTTTACAGTTATACTATTTATAGTTTATGGTTTTTTTTGTTATTCCACATTTCACATTTCTGTTAGTTTGTTTTGAGGTTTTTTTTTTCTTCTCCCCAATTAAGCTTAAGCATGGCATGTCTTTGTAAAGTGATTAGAAAACTATTGTCCTTTCACTTTTTCAAATTCATATTCCCACTGTTTTTTTCAGTTGGAAGCCTGGAGGAAGTGTGTGCGGAAGTACTGAGGTTTATGCATATATATCCACCCTCCCATCATTTTTTTAATTCACCCTTTCTTTCCCATTTTCTTTTTGCCAGATTGCTAGTAGAGAAAATATTTGCTCAGTACCTTGTTCCACACAACCTTGAGACTGAAGAAAGAATGAAATGTCTATACTATTTGTATGCTAGTTTGGATCCCAATGCTGTCAAGTAAGTATAAACCATGTACTCAATAGGAGATGACACTGTATAATGTGTTAGACTAATGTGTTAAAAATATGATTTGATGCATTCACATACCATGGGGCGATGAGTGTATTTAAAACTACGCAATTCTCACTTTAAAAAAAACTAGAATTTTTAGTCGCATGTGGCTGGAGCTCCTAACAGACAACCTCTTAAGTCTAATAATTATTACAAACAATTTCTACTCAAATCCCAGTTATTCTCCTGGGGAATAAGATTCAGATTGTTGGACCTGCTTTGGTCTGGATCTCCTGAATACAGTCCGTGCTAGACGTCTCTGTTGCCTGCTGCCCCACCGGAAGTGGGGGAGGCGGCCGCTCCTCTGCACTAGTTTAACAGCTTGCACCTGGGTCCCCTCCTCTTTGGACCGGTGGGGGGGTATCCCGGTCCGCACTGGAGAACTCTTGCGGCCTGCTCAACGAGGCCTCCCACAGCCTACTTCCTTGGTTGACCCGCTCCTACAAGCATTCGACGACTTTTGCGCACAACTACTAAACCGCAAAACACCACCTGTCCTTCAGTGTCAAGGCAAGAACTTATGGGTCTCAACTGTTGACCGACGCAGCCTCTCGCATGTGTCCCTCACGTGGTATCGCGGAGGTGTAGACGCGGACAGAAACCACGGCCGGCATACCTGACCAGACTGTCTAAACTTCAAGCCAGCTGCTACATACCTGGATCACGGACTGCCCGGGGTGGTCCCTGTCAACAATTCCCGCGCAGAAGGAGGGCTCCGAATAAGCAGTGCCGGAAACCTGAACCAGGGAGATCACAAGTCACAGCGCCAGCAACCCATCGGGATCGGTCTCCAGGGTTCCTTCTGTCAGAGCATGCTGCGGCTTGGGTCTGGTGTGGCAACCCTTTCAAGATTGCTGGACTCCAGTTGACGAGTGGCTGTACCTCTTCCTCTAAGGGCATCAGCATGCACTATGTAATGTTCATCTTTATTATTTTCTACACCTAAGCTTCACTTTTGTTCATTGTGCAGTCAGCCAGTCCAGATTACCTGTTACCTGTTGTTACTTTAATTAGCGTTTTGCCTGACATGCACATATCTACTATGTTAAAAGAAAAAAAGGTGCGGTACTCTCGTTACTTCAAGTTTTCCTATATGTCAATTGTTCTGTCAGAGGCTAATACATGCCTGTATGTTAAACCTTACACCACAAAAATAATTATAATAAAGTTTTAAAAAAAATTGAATTTTAAATGTAGAAAACTAGGATGTGCATTGCACTTACCATATGTTTCTATTCACAGGGCTTTAAATGAAATGTGGAAATGCCAGAATATGTTGAGAAGCCATGTACGGGAACTACTGGATTTGCACAAATGCCCTGTTGTGAGTATAGTGGAAATGCAGTTGTGTTTTCTTTTGTTTGTTTTTTCAGATATGACTTGTCAGTTGCAGAATAAAATGTTACAAAAAGGGCATTATGCTTCCATGTTAGTATTTACCATATGGATTGTAAACACCGTGAGTTCTTACATGACTTATAATGTACATATATAACTTTTTTAGGGACACTGGGCATCATTACCTAACCCCTTGCATAATTTATGGTTAGCCTTGTCTCATTCTTTCTTTTATTGCTGATAGATGAAATGTTGCCTTTCTACAGTCATAGAGTTTCTTATAAAACATCTTTACTATTGCTTGTTTTCCATGAGAGAGTAGTCAATGGAAGATAACAATGCAGCTTATGTTGACTTTCAGAATAATTCATGTATATTCATGACTAGTGTTCAGATATCTGTTCTGTTTGACTGTAGTTTTTGATTGTCAGCCTGACTTGTCCTGCAGAGGTCATTGCTAATCTGCCTACTTCCAACTTGGCTTCTTTACCATAATAATGTTTAGTTCAAGAAAACATCTGCTAAATGGTCCGTAGTAATAAGAGGGGATGATATAAATGTGTATCAT
Organism: Pelobates cultripes; assembly: GCA_933207985.1. NCBI lineage: Eukaryota > Metazoa > Chordata > Amphibia > Anura > Pelobatidae > Pelobates > Pelobates cultripes. Next base: position 66,842,811 of record OW240917.1, on the reverse strand, counting down.
TGTTCTGACCTTTCCCGTATGTGTGATGCATCTATACATACCCTTGATTACATTGTTTTTATTGTGATATTTTCTCCATTCCACAGTCTGAAGCAAACAATTCCGCTATGCTTGGGAAATTGATGACAATTGCAAGTGAGTTCTGTTCTATGGCATCCGTTATTAGTGGTTGCTGTTGTTTACTTTGAGATGGTGATTGGTATGGTAAATTGTTTGTGATACCTGTGTATGTTCCTGTATGTAGATAGTAAGCCTTTTTGAACCGGACCCTCGTCGCTTATTGTTTCCGGATGCATTAATTGTTAAAATATTTGCATTTCCTAGCCCCCCCTTTGCTTTTTTACCTTTAAAGGACCACTATAGTGCCAGGAAAACATACTCGTTTTCCTGGCACTATAGTGCCCTGAGGATGCCCCCACCCTCAGGGACCCCCTCCCGCCGGGCTCTGGAGAGAGGAAGGGGTTAAACACTTACCTTTCTCCAGCGCCGGGCAGGGAGCTGTACTCCTCCTCTCCTCCTTGCTCGCGACGTCATCGACTGAATGAGCATGCGCGGCAGGAGCCGCGCGCGCATTCAGCCGGTCGCATAGGAAAGCATTTACAATGCTTTCCTATGGACGCTTACGTGCTCTCACTGTGATTTTCACAGTGAGAAGCACGCAAGCGCCTCTAGCGGCTGTCAATGAGACAGCCACTGGAGGCTGGATTAACCCTCAGTATAAACATAGCAGTTTCTCTGAAACTGCTATGTTTATAAAAAAAAAAGGGTTAATCCTAGAGGTACCTGGCACCCAGACCACTTCATAAAGCTGAAGTGGTCTGGGTGCCTAGAGTGGTCCTTTAATTCTCAAATCTCACTTTAGTGAATAACCATGTGACTGTTAACCCTGTAAATAAAATCTTTTATTGGGTGTTGGAGGAAATATCTACATCCTGGTAGACTATTTAATCTGTTTGGCCCTATGAGTTGACTCATGGGTTTGTCAACATGTTTTATTCAACTGTGATGACTCACTAGACTGTTATAAAGTGAGCACAGATTAATGACCTGTTTAACCCCTTAACGACACAACTTCTGAAATAAAAGGGAATCATGATAATCATGTGTCCTTAAGGGGTATAAAAAAAAAAAAAAGTTGGCCTACACTATCTGTTTATTTAATACACAATAACATAGGTCAGGGCTTAAAATGTTGCTATAACCCTTTTGAGAGGATGCACCTAGCAGGTGTACTGTGATGAAGGTCCCCCATCTCAGTGTGCTGTAAAACCTGCAATAAAGGTTTTTATGTACTTTTGTCAGTAAATTTTCATCTCATTGTGTGTTGGATGAATTCCCCAGAAGAATACATGATTTATTTTGGCAAAACTTCCAATATAAAGTAGTTTTTCTGTGTTTTTTTTTATTTTTATTTTATTTTTTTGCTTTCCATAGAAAACTTGCCAGATCCTGGAAAAGCACAAGATTTTGTCAAGAAATTCAATCAGGTTTTGGGTGATGATGAGAAACTGAGGTCTCAGTTGGAACTGTTAATAAGCCCAACATGTTCGTGTAAGCAGGCAGATGTGTGTGTGGTAAGGAAATTGCTTCTTGTTTTTCCACTATATATTGTAATTTCATTCAATTTATGCATTGTCGTTTTTATATAAACTAGTTATGAAAAACATGACTAGTCTATTTGACATCTTTTTAGAGTGTAATTTCAACAAGATGTCAGGGCACACAAGCCATGGAACAAAGCAGCCTTTTATAGTAGCAAGTTAAAAGACAATGTTTTTACTCCACATTAGAGTCTTAACAAAGAACTTTGGTATTGAGTTGAAACTTTGTCTTTTGGCTTGTTCTTATTAAAGGCTGCTTTGTTCCATGACTTGTGTGCCTGACCTTTTTTTAAAATTGAAATTGGCCAAGACTGGGGGTATGGATTCCGATTTTTATGTGTGCAACCCCTCTGGTTTATTTTTTATAGAGAAAGTAGGCTGCCGAGTGTGTCTTTTTGTTTTCCTGACACTGTCTTTTTTTTTTTTTTTTTTAATTTGTATTTTATTGAATTTGTAAGTATGACTGGCATACAAAAAGTAAAAGGAGGGGGTGGGTGGGGTGAAAACCAAAGAGGTGACCAGCTTGAGAATACATTACATAACATTAGACATAGTATCAAAGACATACATCACATTTGCAACACCATACTGGTAGTCAACCATTACATGTCTTCTCATTTGTGGAAGTCCCTGTGCACCTGGAACCTTTGTGGAAACCGGGATGCCAGTGTGAAACGGTTGAGCAGTGCTACAGTGCTGAATAGGGAAGGAACCTTGACTACAGTAGGGTTTCTACTCCATTGGTTCAAATATCATCACTGTCATTTGCTAATTATGGATTGGGCTGGATTATGTCAGGAGACTTTTTAAGGCCATTATTCTCAGTTGTCATCCTCGCAAATACTTTTTCCCTGCATGGGATTTGGCTTTAGTCCTCAGAGCCCTTTGTGAAGCTCCTTCGAGCCGCTTGAAGTCTCATACAAATTATCATTGAAGACTTGTTTTTTGTAGTGATCACATCTGCCAGGAGCATAGGAGAAATTCAAGTCTTGTCTTGTTGCAGAAAATGGTGCTATCTTTCATTAAGATATGGTTTTGGATGTAACACCATCCTAATTTCTACCGAATGTTCTGTCTTAATCAAATGTTTACCCTGTAATTTAGGTAGTAGGCATAAACTTGGCCATTTTCGCCACCTCTCCAAAACTCTTTTGCTGGGTAATGCAATTGGTGTCTTGTCGACATATCTAAGTACTATATGCTTTCTGTTACTTTTGTGGCAGACCTCTGCAAACGCTACAGTGTGTGTGCTGTCTCTTTTTTCTAATTTGTGTTAAGTTAAATTAATATTTTCTTTAAATCTCTACAGAAGTGTAAGCTCCACATTCTGTTTGAGGGGAATTGTGTACCTTTTTACCTTTTGTGTACCTTTTTATAGAGTATGTACTTTAGCAAAAGAACGAGCAGATAGTGATACATGTATAAATATATATCAGAATTGTAGAAATTTACATTTTCTAGCTGTTTTCCTGCATTTAGTTGGGTGAAGACCAGGAGTGTGGGGTTCCCTTTTCCCATTCTTTTAAACTGAATACAGTCAGAAATGTATTGGTGTTGCCAACTCCTTTTCTCACTTTGTTTACTATTTTTTTCTTCAGTTTGTGTTAAAAATAAGTCTTAACATTAAGGCAATCATTTTATTTCATTTTAGAGAGAAATTGCCCGTAAACTTGCAAATCCCAAGCAGCCTACAAACCCATTCCTGGAAATGGTAAAATTCTTGTTGGAAAGAATTGCTCCTGTACATATAGATTCAGAAGCAATCAGGTAAGTCCTGGTGTAATTCATAATTTGGGCAGGTGCAGCATGACTTGTCAATAGATGATTATTGCAGATAACCCCATATATTCTTTCTGACTGCTTTGGAATCAGTGATATTTTTCTAATTAGATTAAGCTGTCCTTCTGTAGAAATACATTTGGTGACCATATGGGGTTCTTTTAGTCACCATCTGTAATACCAGAACATTAGTTAAACAATGCTAATTGCTTTGCAATAAGTTAGGTGGGGGTGCATTGTCATATATCTATCCCAAAGTCCGAAGCTACTATCGAGGCCTGAAATGTTTGCCATTGGAGATATACATGTCCTGTTCTGACAATCCCACACTGGAAGTTAACTTTCTCTTGGCTGGAAAGCTATTTATATGCAACACCAAAGCATACTTAGTTGAGCCTCCTGTGTCCTCATTCATTCAAAACCAACAACAAGCAAATGTGCAATTTTCTTGTCCATTTACAATTAATCCCTGCTGCAATGTAGATGTTCATGGGAGATGGGACAGAGCTACATAAGAAATCTGTTTGACTGTGAGATCTCTATGTGCTGAAGATGTGCGCCTGAAACAAGCATGTCCTGTGTCCTTTTTTATTTTTTTTTATTTTTTTATGTGGTATCTCTGCAATGCTTTACAAAAGGTGATACGTTCCAGCCTGTAGTGCCACTTTAAAAGATTCCGCATAAACCACTCCGACAGAGATTTATTGTGTGCAATGTATGCATTTTGTGAAAGGAAAATGGTTGAGTTAAATTTCCCAGCATGCTATGTACATTTTTCTATATGTGTTTTTCAGTGCTTTAGTGAAGCTGATGAATAAATCAATCGAGGGCACAGTTGATGATGAAGAGGAAGGTGTAAGTCCTGATTCTGCTATAAGAGCAGGACTGGAACTACTTAAGGTGTGTGTTCAACAAATTAGACACTTTATTAATTTCAATAATCCACATGTGTAGTTATAATTTACTCTGAACTGTTGTGGTAGCTCAATAAAGTTTATCAGGATTTTTATTAAAGGAAAACTCCAGTGCCAGGAAAACAATCCGTTTTCCTGGCACTGCAGGTACCCTCTCCCTCCCACCTCCCATCCCAGGTAGCTGAAGGGGTGAAAAGCGTCGCTCCTCCCAGTAATCACGTCAGCCGGTGGGCGAGACTTATCCCGCCCGCCGGCTGACATAACCTAATGCGCATGCGTGGCAATGCCGTGAACGTGCATTAGGTCTACTAGACAGCATTAGGTCAATGCTTTCCAATGGGGAATTGAGTGACGCTGGAGGTCCTCACACAGCGGGAGGACGTCCAGCGACGCTCTAGCAAAGTCTTAAAAAAAGTCTTAAAAAATCTTTGCTATGAATCAGGAAGTGCCCTCTAGTGGCTGTCTAGTAGACAGCCACTAGAAGTGGAGTAAACCCTGCAATTTAATTATTGCCGTTTATAAAAAACTGAAATAATTACAGTTGCAGGGTTAAGAGTAGTGGGAGTTGGCACTCAGACCACTCCAATGGGCAGAAGTTGTCTGGGTGCCTGGAGTGTCCCTTTAAGAAGTCAGTACCTTTTTATAAAGCAAATAAAGTAGCTTTAAGCTGGGCATTAGTATGTCAGTTCTGCCTTATTCAGACATGCAGGCCCTATCTTATTATAGCGATCTAGAAAATAAGTGGGTACTTTAAACATGGCTCAAAATGTCCTATGCTACTAGCCAGGCCTTGAAAGTTACTCACCACTGGGAAGAATTTAGTGAGAAATGTTGAGTCGTGATGTAAATATATCATAGAAAGTTAAACAAGTACTCCAGGCTAGTGTTTGAATGCCCCATATTCTTATAGTTTTATTTTTATGCCTAACTGATATGCTGCATAAAAATGTTAGAAATAAAAAACATTATACTTTAAATTACCTCAATTTGCTTCAGAGTCCCAGGGTTTACATTCTTGTTTTGCGTTTATGTTCTTGTTTACGGTGAATATGAATTGTCCTTGAAATATTTGTAGGCTTCTTGACCTATATCCACACTGAAATTAGTAGGTTAAAGGGGCCTTATAAATTCCAAAACGGCTACATATTATTGCAACCTTCAAATGTTTTTGGCACAAATGTTTTTGGTGTAAAAAGACCCAGCAGCTAAGGAGCTGATAGGAAATGTGTTTAGAGTGAATCATATATTTTAACGTTAACTGATGTCAGCATTCCAGTTAGCTACTGCTAAATGTTTGCATTACTTTGGAATTTAAAGGTTTATTTAAAAATGTGACTGTTTTTAAATAATAAAAATATGCTTGAAAACATTGTGTTGTGTGATAACTATAATCAACTAGGCATTATGACTAATTTTCTGCGTTTTAATTTCTTTTAACATGTAGGTCCTGTCCTTCACCCATCCTACCTCATTCCACTCAGCTGAGACATATGAATCTTTCCTTCAGTGCCTCCGTATGGAAGATGACAAAGTAGCTGAAGCCGCTATACAAATATTTCGGAATACAGGGCACAAAATAGAAACTGATTTACCGCACATCAGATCGTAAGTATTTATTTTACTTTTATTATTCTATTTTTTTTTTACACTGAAATTAATGTCATCACATATTTTGTCTTCTTAGAAAATTCTGTTTTTGTAACATACATTTTTTCCGAGACACTGCAAGATTAAGTAGTAGTTTGAAGGGACATTCCAGACCACTAAAGAATTTCAACTTGCTGGAGTGCTTTGTGTGGGTCCATTTATTAATGTATTTTTTCCCCCCCTTTATTTTACAAAAAGCTCAGCTTTCAATAGACACCGGCCCTTTTATAAACCTTGTTATATCCTCCTGGATGTCAGACAACTGGTCCTGTTGCTTCTTGTTTATTTAGCTCAGTGGCGCAAAACTCAAGAGGCAGCAATTGCCCAGAGCAGTTGCATTGTGTAATCTGTGATTGGACAGCTGCCGAAAGTCTTGGCTGGGTTAGAAGGGGAGTGCTTGCAAAGTCTTTAGACAAGGGATCTGCACTTTTAAAAACAGTTTTTAGATACACCCCAATTAAATAATGCAAAATTAAGGCATGCATTCTCCTGAAGGTATTTGTATCCTTTGTACGTTATTGGATTCTTTCTTGTTTTGTTCTGTTTTTTTTTTTTTTTATCTTTTTATGCAATACTTGGTACTTACAAAATGTATATGGTATCTGAAATATTTTTAGACTCCGATGCCTTTAGTATCTTATAAATATGAGACCATGTATTAATCTGCTGCTTTTTACTTGTTATATTTTGTGCTGATTCGATAAAAATTGTTAAATTAAAATAAAAAAATGCATGTTTTCGTTGGGGGTATATCTCCTAGACAGGTTTTTAAAAATTATTTTGTATATAGGCAGTGTAGTGTCCCCCTTAATGCTTTTTTCAAAACATACTTTAACATTTGTGAGCCTGTCTGCTTCAGTCTGAGTCATTATTCTCCATAGACCAGTATTTGTCCCCACGTATAGTGTCTGTGGGGTTGTTCTTTATCGTGTTGGACTAGTACTCCTCGAAATAGGTAAAATAGTAAAACAAACTGCTCCCTCTCATTCCTTTCAAAGGTTGTCCCAGACTGAGCACCTCCGTTCTTATTTGTCCCGTGAGCGGGGCGTACTGGTGCTCCTTGAACAGAAATGGTGAAACACACAGGCTGATGCTTGGTGGTATGTGCCCTGATAGCTACCCATGTGGTGAGCTGCATGATTTTCATCTCCAGATCATCCAGTATCATGGAGTGCCGCAACATGTTCTGATTTATAGGAATTTCCGGGGGAGGATGCTAAGAGGTGGTCCCGGGTGGCAAGCCAATCACCTGGGTTGCCTTGCATTCGACTGAAGTTCTGCTTGCCCTACTGAGCACGCAAAATCGTAATTTCAATTTTGGTGAAAAAAATGTGTACCAGATTAAAAAAACCTGCTTTACATTTCCTGTTGTTCGTACCCTTCATGGAAAAGAATACAGAGGCTTTACTGTCAGACACACTTGTTCTGTTAAAAAAAAAAAAGTTTTTTTGAGAGAGTTTCCAAACAACCAACATTCCAAGAGGTTTATTCAAGGTTGTTCCTGGTTCCAAAGCAAGGCCGGTGCTAGACTTAAAAAGGTGAACACGTATAGTCAGTACCAAAGGTTCTGTATGGAAACCGTCCTGTCAGTCACTCAAATGCTTCAAAAAGGAGACTTTGGGCAACTCTTGATTTAAAACATGCATACTTGCATGTTCCTTTGGTAGTTGCTTCATGAAAGTATTTAAGGTTTGCCATCAAATCAGAAAAAATAAATCCCACGCCTTACGATTTGCCTAGTCTCTGCATCAAGAATATTTTCTGTACCATCAGGAAAGCCATGATCTTATCTGGCATCCTCACTTTCTTTATTCCAGCAGTGCAGTGGGTAAAAGTACAGATGTGACCTGCAAAATTGGTCAGGAGAAAATGATCTGAAAACAGAATTAAGAGTCCGAAATCCACAGCTTGTCTTTCCAGCAAAAGGAGTGGATTACTAATACAACAGAAGAGTCAACCTAATCCTCCATATCAGTGGATGACTTCTGTTTTCAACGCACTTCTAGAATTCAAGCCACGGCTCACACCCTTTGTAGTCCGAATTCAGTCGGACAATTTTACAACAGTCCACTATATAAACAAACATGGTGGAACAAGTCGATCTCTGCATCTTCTTTGTGCTCATATAATGGGAAATCAATCATTGCCTCTTACATCAAAGATGTGGACAATGTGATGACCTTAGCAGAGGGCAGTGGTCCCAAGCAGAATGGTCCTTACACCCAAGAGTGTTTGCCACCCTAAATTTCCTGTAATAAGAGCTTGCTGCTGGACTTAGGGTTTCTACTGCAAAGGTTCAAATATCATCACTGTCATTTGCTAATTATGGATTGGGCTGGATTTTGTCATGAGACTTTTTAAGGCCATTATTCTCAGTAGTCGTCCTCACAAATACTTTTCCCCAGCATGGGATTTGGCTTTAGTCCTCAGAGCCCTTTTGTGAAGCTCCTTCGAGCCGCTTGAAGTCTCATACAAATTATCATTGAAGACTTGTTTTTTGTGGTGATCACATCTGCCAGGAGCATAGGGGAAATTCAAGCCTTGTATTGTAGCAGAAAATGGTGCTATCTTTCATTAACATAGGGTTTTGGATGTAACTGCATCCTAATTTCTACCAAATGTTCTGTCTTAATCAAATGTTTAATTAGCCTAGTATTCCTCCATTTTGCCAGATCCTTCTAAAGAAACAAAACTACACCTTTTCTGGACATCAAAAGGGTAATGGAGCTCTATATCAAGAGGTGTTCTGTTTTTAGGATACCAGACCATGTATTTGTCAATTTCCAAAGTCCATATGAAGGTATAGAGGCATTTAATTTACCATTGATAGGTGATTGACACAATCAGGTTGACATATGAAGTTAAGCATCTCAAACTACCTCTTCTAGTGAAGGCACACTACGCTAGAGCTGTGGCGATATCTTGGGCGACTAAAGCTTCATCTTCAAGAAGATACTTGCAAAGTAGCTATGTGGTTATTTAATACTTTTATACAGCACTACTGGCTCGAGATTTCCTTCTTTCTCAGAAGCTGCTTTTGGGTGCAAGGTGCTCCAGGCAATTACCACCTGATTTTTTTTCCACCCATTTGGGATCTTGCTATAACTCACAGGTACTGCCACTATATGTTTAAAAAACAGAAATTTTACTTATTGGAAATTTCTCTCCTTTTATATTTGTTGTAGTATGGTGTGGTTTCTTGCTACTTCTGGGGTTCTCGGTTTGAGGCAACCTTTTAAAGTTATGAGAGGGAGGGAAAGTGGCTTGTTTTATTATTTTAACCTTATTTCTAGGAGTACTCGTCCACCATGTTTAAAAATATCTCTACAGGTACTACCATTATAATTTCTGGTAAGAATAATTTATGATAAGTAAAATTTCCGTTTTCACTTGGTAATTCAGTCTAGTGGATGTAGACAAGGCTATTGTAATCTGGTTGCATCTGGTTTAACCCATTTATCACATGTTTATTTTATAGGGCACTTATTCCAATTTTACATCAGAAGGCCAAAAGAGGTACCCCACATCAGGCTAAGCAGGCGGTACACTGCATCCATGCCATCTTCTCCAATAAAGAGGTGCAACTTGCACAAATATTTGAGGTAATATTCTTTACATTTAGTGTAATTGACTTTTTTTCTCTAATGCTTATTTATGAATTGTATGTTGCTGTTAATGGTACAAAATGCACAACAAGAAATACATACTAATAAATTTTATTTTAACACTATTAGGATTAGCGTTGGGAATACAAATCTGTAATGCCTAAATTAAGTGTTTTCCTTTACACAAGGTTTAAGGTCCCCCTCTAGCTAAATAAAACATGACTGTGATCAGGTCAGGCAGCTGCATAACCCACCTCCTGAGATGTCATGCTGACACTACTTTAATCCAATCCAATTCTCCTCATAGGAAAGCACATACACGTCCAGCTCTCCCCATGACAGTCAGTGTGCCTTCAATGGTCCTTTTAAAAGGAATACAAAATTGTCACCCAAAGTACAATTGTACAGGTGTACAATAATGAAAGCCAATCTAATTTTGGTACATATATTAGCAAAGCTGCTTTACTTAAAATGCTAGATGATACTGCTTAATCTACTTTGTGATGTTAGCCTGTACATTTCTATGCTTTAAAGATTTTTAATGAGTGGAAGCTTTTTTCTTTTTCTTTTTTTTTTTTCTTCCTCCTCTTCTTCAAAAAAGTACTTGGGATTTTCTTGACCTATGCTTTGCAGTTACCTGAATGTGAAGAAACCAAGTTTTAACATTATTTTAGTGCGGTTTTATTACGTATGTTTTGGGTAAATTGATAAATAAGATATTCACACTTGGTTTGACATAATTAGCAAAGTGCTGTCCTTTCGTGTTTTTCATTGCTGATGATATCACTTCCTGTGCTTACTGTTTCAAGGATTTTTGATTTTATAGCATCTTGAACCTCAGATCTTTTCTCTTTTCCAGCCTCTCAGCAGAAGTCTGAATGCAGATGTACCTGAACAATTAGTAACACCTTTAGTTTCTCTAGGACACATTTCTATGCTAGCACCTGACCAGTTTGCTTCCCCAATGAAATCTGTGGTGGCAAATTTCATAGTGAAGGATTTACTCATGAATGACCGGGTGAGTCATTAAATAGATGCATTTATGATGTGTAACATTTTTATGAATGTATCCCATGTTTTGTACATTTTGTAAATACTTAATTTCCTTTTGTAGTCTAACGGTGACAAGAATGGCAAGCTTTGGTCACCAGATGATGATGTTTCACCAGAGGTTCATGCTAAAGTAAGGCTTACTATTCAATTGCTGTTGTAATTATTTCACTTTCAAAGGTTTTGTTTGTTTTTTTTACACGTTTTGTTTTACCAGAAAGTATACTGTGTGACTGGAGTACAGTACTATATTTACAATTCACCTGTTGTCATAGACCATAATAAGCAAAATGTACCCAATAAGGAATTTTACATAACACACTTATTTGTCAATATATTCAAACTTATAAACGGTAACTTGGCAACCTCCAGCTCTCCAGATGCTTTGCCATCATTATGGCTGTAAGAACATTATGGGAGTTATAGTACATAACACCTTAAGTGCCAAAGGTTGCATACCCATACCTAACTCCAGCGCCGATGTCCCTTATCGCATGGTTGTGCTCTGTCAACTTCAGCCAATGGGGGGAACCGCATGCTTGGCAAGCGCCAAGTGCTCATTAGGCCTTCCCCATAGGAAAGCATTGACTTAATGCTTTCCTGTGCGTTATTTGAAGACTCAAAGCATGAGGACGCCCAGATATCACTTCACCTAGTCAAACTCCGTGTAAATGCAGGAAGCGCCTCTAATTAGACTATAACAAGTTTTGCTAAAATTGCAATGTTTTATATTGCTGGGTTAGGGGAACAAGGACACTGCACCTTTCCAATGAGATAAAGTTGGCTGGGTGCCTATAGTGTCATTTTTAATGGTTTAACCATGGGTTAAATACATAATTCAAATACAACTGGCAACATATTAATACTTTTATATCACATTAATTTTCTAATGCACAAATAGGGAGATGCATGTAAATTATACCCAATTTAAAAGTGACACACAGTTCTAAATGTGAAACGGTTTCCAGTGAAATGTCCTTGCTTATTGGTTTTCATTTGATTTCTTAACTTTTAGAACTTTTAACAATTTTAATATTTCATTGTAGCTGTAAAAGTTTGTACATTTTATTATTGTTTATTCACCCGTAGGTGCAAGCCATAAAGCTATTGGTGCGTTGGCTTTTGGGAATGAAAAACAATCAGTCAAAGTCTGCAAACTCTACTCTGCGATTGCTGTCTGCTATGCTTGTCAGTGAAGGAGATCTGACAGAGCACAAGAGAATTAGGTGAGGTTTCTTAAACTCTTACGCTTTATATTTATTATTATTGGAAAAGTTGTACTTATTTGCTACTAAGAGACAGAGTAAAGCGTTTTGTTTTTTATTTTCAGTAAATCTGATATGTCTCGTCTGAGGTTAGCAGCTGGAGGTGCCATCATGAAACTAGCCCAGGAACCTTGTTACCATGAAATAATCACACCAGAGCAGTTTCAGCTCTGTGCTATGGTGATTAATGTAAGTGGCATTACTCTCATCTATGAAATGACCTTTGATATGGTCAGTGTGGTGCACATGCACAACTGCTCAGCTTTGTTCCTGGAATTTATTTGCATGGCATCAACAAGTTCTGTCATGTTGGTGCATAGAGAATTGGTCATGACCTAATCCAATACCATGTAAACATAGGGTATAAATTGTAGTGGGACATGAAACACAAGTTACCATCTAGTACCAGATATGTTTTGATTAGCTTACAGATAATGTTGGTGAACATAGCATAAGAAAAGTGAGGTAGCTGTGAAAAAGAGAATCAAGTTAAAATTCAGTTCAGATACCAATGGAATTCCCAAACAATGCTTATTGTTACTACCAAAAACTGGAACCCTGCAAGAAATAAATTGAGTGTAGACTGGAAGAGGTGATGCATTGTAAGAGAAGCCAGTTTGTTAAGTAAGACATGAGTCAAGCTATGGATGACATTAGTGCGCACACAATAGAAAAATTACTTAGGTTTATGTTAATTTATTTCCATAAAAATAGAGTGAATCAGTTGAAACCAGATTCAGGTTTATGCATTGGCTAAGTGGATATACTGAGTTTTCTTTCACATTGCACTAATTTCTTCTCTGATGTGATGCATACATGTAGTATATTGAGCAATGTGTGTGTTGCCACGAAATACCCATTTTACATGTCTTTACTGTGTTTTTTTTTTGTTATATAGGATGAGTGCTACCAGGTGAGGCAGATCTTTGCACAGAAGCTCCACAAGGCTCTTGTGAAGCTACAGCTTCCACTTGAATACATGGCTATCTTTTCCCTGTGCGCCAAGGATCCTGTGAAAGAAAGGAGGGCTCATGCCAGGCAGTGCTTACTTAAAAATATCAGCATACGACGGGAGTACATTAAACAAAATCCAATGGCGCATGGTAATTTTTTTTTTTAATATATATATATATATTTTTATTTTTTTTTAATGAGTTTTGCATATGGAGGTATACATCCACGTCAAAGTATGAAAAAAACAGGGAATAAAATTAAGTATACTGTTACGTATAGTAAATAAACTGTAAGTGCAGAAGAAACAATCATGCAAGGTATTAGCATAGAGTTCCTTTATGATCCTGTCCGAGAAATATATTATCACAGGTAAATCAGCTGTTAAGCTAAGACAGAGCTATTAGTGGAAAGACAGTGATAAGTGGGCAATTAGGAGTAGTGTAATGTCAGCAAGCCTATCCTCCTCGTTAAAATCCGCGTCTAAGAACTGCGTTCTTGGTGTGCTCGGGCTAGGTCAAGTGCCTTCCCGTGGGTCTCTGTGTGCCTCATCTTGGGTACTCCTTGATGTTTCTACTTCTGCAGGTTCTGGATAAATGTCTCAAGGTAAAATCTATAAGGCGGTATAAGTGCAAAACCTACACCTATAAGTGGAGTACTGAGAAGATTGCAGGGTACACTTACCCCATATAACATGATAGCAAGCTTGCTATGCAATACATGTGAAAAAAAATAGAAAAGGCAATATAGTGCAGATGGTACGTAAAGATAAAATTAGATATAATGGTGGTGAAGTGGAACACTCACATTTAAAGTAGCCTGTATGTGAACACTGGCTCCGCAATCAGGCTTGTATGCTTTTAAGGCAGCATCACACCTACACTCCACGATATGATGTATCTCAAAGATAAAACATAGAGAGAAGGGAACAAATGTGCAGTCTGTCTCAAATGGTGCAGTGGTGAGATTAAGTAAAGTGCTCACCTCAAGGTGATGCCCCAAAACAGTTCCATAGAAAACAAGGCATGAACAGTCTGTCAGCCACGCTCCCATGCATGGTAACTTATTATTTACAATGTATCCCAGCCGGTAAAACATTTTTTTATTCAATTTATTATAAGCAGCTCTGTCAGTCGTATTTTTTTTTTTTTTTTTGCTTGAATTGCAAAGACTTCCATAGTTGATTTTGCTGCTTAGTGGCCACAGGGTGTGTAGAGGAAAGTGTGTTTTACTCACAGCTGCCTCCATGCTCTTACTGCTGGTGTTCCTCTTCAACTCATCTGCCGGGAGCCAATGTACGCTTTGTATTATTTTACTGAGGTCTATGGAGGAGAATGTAGTGACCTCCATAGATATTGTCTCATGATTACCGACAAAATTAGGCAAAGAAAAATACATAAGGCAAAGTAGTTCCCACAGACAAAAATATTGAAGTGAGGTAAGTGTAGGATTACAGGGTTGCTTTAACATTAGAAATAATTCACCTTTTTTGTTCTTATTAAATAAGACACAGGCAAACGTACTGACATGCACACTGCTTGTTTCCATACATTAAAAATGTATGAAGTAAAGTATACTGTCTGTAGTCTGCCCTTTTACCTTATTTAAGTGCTTCCCATACTCTTCATCCACCTCTGGTCTGCCCTCACCTCACTCCTCCAGAATTTTTTGATTTGCCCTCCTTGAGGACCCGAAACCTCCTCAGTGACCCTGACATGCGGTCTTATTTGCCAGTGGTTGCAGTGCTGGCTAGAGAGGTTTTTTTTGTTTTTGTTTTTGTTTTTTAAAGCAACCATGCCTTGTTTGGGAGAGAAAAAGGACTACCTGTGGGTGGACTTTTCTGTTCTCCCTTGTCTGTCAGCATAGAATTTATTCCACAGTTTTGGCTGGGAAGTGGAAGAATACCTCAATGTATAGATGAAAGGGACGGAGAGGTGGTTTACAGACATCTTTTTTTACATCCTCTTGTTAAATATGTATTGTGTAAGAGTTTGTATATCTGTTAATTTATTAAAATATTGTGTGAATAAATGCAATTGTTATCTCTTTTAGAGAAGCTTTTGTCCTTGCTACCAGAATATGTTGTCCCATACATGATTCATCTCCTGGCACACGATCCAGATTTTACTAAGCCTCAGGATATTGATCAGCTGCGTGATGTAAAAGAGTGAGTTTTTCATGCATTAAAATGAAGTTTCTATGCCCCACTATACTAATACTTAATAACAGAACACATTACTGCTACTTTGTGAATTTAAAATGTTAATCTGTTCACATTGAAGTAGTCATTCTAGTTATACTTGAATTGTTGATTAGCTTGTAGATACCCTAAAATAGAAAATGATTTATTGGATGGGCTGCTTGCCATTAAATGTAGCAAGATCATGATCAGATTCTATTCACTTACATGCACATCTGCAGCTTTATCTGCCTATAATTCAGTGCAGCATGTCTCCCATATTTTTACTGGCACTGCGGTTTTTGCTTTATTCCCTGTTTGTTATGGTTAAATATAGATTAGTTTCTCTCCCCCTCCCCAAAACTATGGGAATTGGGGAGGAGGGGGTCTGAGGCTATGGTTGATTCAATTGACCTCATTCTATCTGTAATCTCATCTTGTTGAAATGGAATTGATTCTTCGAACAAAAATACATATATATGTAGATTGGAGTAGTTGTGTTAGTCCAGTGATGTAGATTCCAAAATAACATGGGTATTGCAGTACACAATTATACTTTTTGGGGGGGTTGAGGGGGGGGAGGGTGCAAGAATTGAACACTACATATTAATCGGAAAGCTGTTTACATTAGATCAAAAGTAATACTGATCAATATAGTGGAACTTAACATTTGAAACTTAAGACACAAGTGATAGACTGATTAAGGAAAGCGAGAGTGGTTTAATATAAATAGAAGGCTGTCCTGAGAGAGGAACAGGGGTAAGGAAGAGCCAAAATAAACAGTCATGTAAACCGTATTAAATCAGACATATAAACTTTAAAAAAAAAATCTATATAATAAGTCCAGTAAGGGGTGGAAGTTGTTAAAGACTCAAACATATCAGCAAATCTGTATAGATTAAAGTGGGTTACAGATTGTAGAAGTGTATGCCACGGTTTAACATTTCCACTAGCCATTTGCAAGTGCCAATTTAGCACTGTCAAGCAGAAATTCACTCATGGTCAGTGTGTAAGTTATATGAAATTCATGGTGTGACAAAAATTCCTAATCTGCATATAGTAATTCATGTATTGCAGCATTCAGTATTTTGTAGCTATTTATTTGTTTATTTATTTAAATACAAGGTGTCTATGGTTTATGCTTGAAGTTTTAATGGCTAAGAATGAAAATAACGGTCATGTCTTCATGAAGAAAATGTGTGAGAACATTAAACAGACCCGGGATGCCCAATCACCAGATGATCCTAAAGCAAATGAAGTGAGTATTTCTTTTTTGAGTTATTTTGCAGCTATGGTTTTAAAGACTTGAGCATGAACATCTTACAAGTAAAATAGTGGCTTTTATATTAACGGGGACTTTTAAGACAATGTATTCTAAATACATCGACATTAATGATTATATGGTCCCCTTTAACAGCTTTCACTCTTCTGGGAAGGCTTTCAAGAAATTTTTTAGTGTTTCTGTGGGAATTGTTGCCCATTCATCCAGCAGAGCATTTGTGAGGTCATGTGCTGATGTTGGGCAAGAAGGCCTGGTTTTCAATCTGTTATAGTTCATTCCAAAAAAACTGTTTTTGATGGGGTTGAGATTAGAGCTCTGTGCAAGCAGTCCAGTTCTTCCACACCAAACTCATCCAACCATGTCTTATGGACCTTGCTTTGTGCACTGGGACACAGTCATGCTGGAATAAACAGTCGTGCATTGAATAAACCACCTAACATCTGACCAATTATTGTTGTATTTTTCTCTGTTATCTGTAATTATGCATGTGATGTATTTGTGCTCTATAGGGGGCTCCCCACCCCCTGATTAAACAGTCCTGAGTATTTCATCAACCGGGAAACGTGTCTGGTGTGATTTGCTTTGGAAAGCATGCATGCACCATAACCAATTTGAAAAGGGGCAGATACACAAAAATGATCAAACACTTGATTTGATCCTTATCACCTATAAAAGTACCACTCTTGAATTCACTGAGCTTTTCAGAATGACCCATTTTTGCACAAATGGGGTCTGATTGAAATTCCATAATAAACTTTTTTCCATATAGTGTATATAGTTAAAGTGTGTGTGGTAGACCGTATTTGAAAATGTTATTATTTTTTTCTAGAAACTGTACACTGTTTGTGATGTAGCGCTCTGTGTCATGAATAGTAAGATCACCACCACTCATGCTGAAGCTCCAAAGGACCCCGTATTACCTACCAGATTTTTTACACAACCAGAAAAGGTGATGATTTGTCTAATATTTGCTTGTGCAATGTATGAGATTAATTGAAAAATGAAACATGTAATAATGTGGCTAACTTGCTAAACATTGATTTGTGGTGACAATCAACTTCAGCAGGGTTATTTTGCAGCGGTGTCATTTTGTCCTTCATTTTTCTGTTCCATTATGTTTAGGAGAATTTATGGTTACAGGAGTAAACTCCAAGGTGTAAGATTATTTAAGGACCACTCCACACTCATAAAGCACTTCAGCTTGCTTAAGTGCTTTGTTTCCTGATATGCTCTTGTTAATTGTTCTTTATAGAAGTGCATATTTCTCTTTGAAATTGACATTTTTATAAATAAACTTCTGATTATGTTCGGGATTAAATTTGCTCCATTGAGTTGACAGGAGTGGCAGGCACACTCTTCCAAAACGCATCTGCCTTCACTCCAACATACAGTGTACCTGTAAGTACAGAGCTCATTTTACCAGTTTGTTAGTGGCTGGAAGCTGTGTGCACACTGGAAAGCTGAGCTCTTGTAAGTGCACATGTTTATAGCGCAAAATCAGAGGCTTATCACTGAGAAGACTGTTGTAAATTTTATCGTCACAAGTCTGTCCTGCGGATAAAAGGGGAATGTTTTTAAAGGCTGCAGACACTTTTTTCACGCTGTTGTTGGCTATACCTCCAGTGAAAAACTTTTATAAATACATGCATGTGTTTTTTGTTTTTCATTTGAGGTATATGTGCAAGACAGTATTTTTTATTTCTTAATTTATGTTTAAAAAAAAAAAAAAAAATATATATATATATATATATATATATATATATATATATATATATATATATATATATATATATAATTTTTTTTTATTTTTTTTTATTTTATTTTTTTCTCCATGGTGGTGTGGTCTCCATGTCTATGGGATATGTAGTTCAGCTCTCATAAGTAGTTCCATCCCTCAGGTGAGGTCAAAGAAACTGCTGCCTATGCTGATAGCAGCTGTGTGTAGGGCATTACTCACAGTTTTTTAAATAAAGCTGTAGATGCTCCCACAACCAACCTTTCTGGTTAATATCATTCGGCTGTGAAGGAGTTTTTTTAGATTTGTGGCAGTCATGCAGCATATGTATACATCGTAGGCACTTGGATTGGTTTGGGGGAAATATCCCCTTACTTCTGTGTGCATGAGTGAAGGTGTGGGCTAATAGCTGTTATTTTTGCAAACCCCTGCAATCATAAGGACATACAGTGTCTGTGAAAGCCCCATAGAAAAGCATTGAGGTGATGCTGTCCTATGGGGAGGGCCTAATGCACTCCGAACAGTATGGATTCCCTTTAAACATTGGTGGTTCTATGGATCTGAGTTGTTTTAGTGACTGACTTCTGTGAATGTGTTGGGGAAAATAATACCTTATTTTATCTTCCAGGATTTTTGCAATGATACTAGTTATATATCTGAGGAAACCAGGATTCTTTTGTTAACTGGAAAGGTAAGTTCAAAAAGTGTATCTTAACAACACTATATTCACAATTTGTCATGAGTTTTAGCAAAATTGTTCATAACTCTCATAGACCGTAGTGTGTAAAATAAAACTTTAAAGGTTATTCCTTGAACCCTAGCCAATACAGGTTGCTAAAGTTCTTTTTGAGTAAATGGCTGTCCCTTTTGTCTTAATTTATAAAAGTGCTTCTTTCAAGCACTTATTTTCCAAAGTGCTTATAAATGTCCTAAGATGCACCCTCCTGTCTGTCAGACAGTGGAAAGGGTGCTCTTCCTCAAGCTTCTCAGAGATAAGTATTAGATTGGCGAAGCTTTTAACATTTATTTTGAGTTTTTGTATTCTTTCCTTAATCATTTATGGGATCGATTTTGTAAGTGTAACTGTTCTAACTTTTGTTTCC
This sequence comes from Pelobates cultripes, assembly GCA_933207985.1. NCBI lineage: Eukaryota > Metazoa > Chordata > Amphibia > Anura > Pelobatidae > Pelobates > Pelobates cultripes. The sequence continues at coordinate 66,823,700 of OW240917.1, read as the reverse complement.
ATCTTTTACTTAGCCTAAACCAACAACCGTGCTTGGTGCAGTAAACAAGCCCCTTTCTGCCACTGGACGAAGACCTTACAATAGAAGCACAGGGTCTGAAACACTGAGTAATGTGAATGTCCTCATTGAGTCAGACTCACCAATTGGCATGAGGCAGAGGTATGTCCCAATTTGCCAACTATATATTGGAAAGCTAATACACAATGTAATTATTGAAATTGCTTGCTTCAGTAGCTTGACCTTTGCAATAGCCTGCAGTGGGTAAGATTTAGGACAATATTCAATTTGTGTGAACTGGCAACAGAACTCTGCTGTGACACAACTAATACAGAAGTGAACTACTGCCTGGCGACTGTGCTGAAACAGGGGCACAAACGAGCATATGTGGTGGGACTGTCCGTGTGTGAGCTCCTTTTGGAAGAGGGTGTCAGACATAGTGTCCCAGATCTTTCAAAGACATGTGGAATTGAACCCATGGGTATTTTTGCTGTCCAGGCCACTTAATGATTGGGTGGGAGCAGAGAAAAAAAAACACATTCACAAAATCACATTAGCAGCCAGAAATGCTCTTGCCCAATCTTGGTTTTAATCTAAAAACGCAACCCATAGAAATAGTGCTTTCGAAACTCAAAGAGAATTATTTGACGGAAAAATTAGCTGCCCCAGTAAGGGGCTTTATGAAGATATTTACAAAGCTATAGTAACTGTGGGAGATCTTCATGGGGAAAGGGTAGGGTGAGAGACAGGGTCTAGAGGCTTGTGGCTCTGCTTCTCCTGAAGGCCAACCCAGCATTTACATTTCAAACACTAGCTTTGCTGCTCTGCGTTCTCTGCCTTTCTACTCTGGGAGGTTTAGAGGAATGTAATACTGAGCTGGTATAAATATAGAGTGGTCCTTCTACAGAATGTACACTGTAATTATCAATATAGGTGCCCCAATGGAATGCGGAATGATGTATTGCTTAAAGGGATCCTACAGTGCCAGGAAAACAAACCCATTTTCCTGGCACTGTAAGCCCCTGTAGTGCCCCCCTCCTGCGGGGCTGAAGGGGTTAAAACCCCTTCAGCCACTTATCTGAATCCAGCGACGATGTCCCTGGGCACTGGGTCAGGTTCCGCCCGTGCTGACGAGACCTAATGTGCATGTGAGGCAATGGCTGTGCGCATTAGACCTCCCCATAGGAAAGCATTATTCAATGCTTTCCTATGGGGAAATCTGACACTGGAAGTCCTCATGCAGAGCGCGAGTCCGTTACGATTTCGGAAGCCCTCTAGTGGCTCTGTCAGACAGCCACAGAGGGCAGACTTAGAGCTGCAATGTAAACATTGTTTAACTTTGCAATACTAAGAGCGAAATGGTCATAGAACCCATACTATTTCAATTAGCTGAAGTGTTCTGGGTGCTTACAGTGTCCTTTTAATGTTATAACCTGTGAAAATTGATGCTACAATATTATCACTGTTTTGTGTTGATTTATGTATCACCTGCTATCCAAACTTAAAGAATTGGAGAGGGCAGGGGTTTGAGTGAACCACTGCATGGGTGGAGACCATGCCAGCAAGGCTCACTCCATCTAAATTCCGTGTTTCTTTTGTAAAAGGTTTCTTTTTGTGTCGTGTAATATAAAGCAGCTACTTACTGTTCAGAGTTTTGTTTTGTTTTTTATACGATTTGCATACAATATCATATCAACACATGTACTTGTGATATTTATTGTTGAAACAAGTGGGAAAATGTAGCTCATGTTTCTAAACAGAGCCTGCCTGCCCTGCTGATAACAATCAATATTTTTATTTCATTTGTCAACTTTTTCAGTTCTGAAGTGTCGAAAACCGGTGTTAGCGAAAATGATGAGCATCCTGTGAGAATTATTTCTGTCACTCCTGCCAAAATGGAGTCTGTCAAAAATAAGGTACTGTAACCTTGTTTTGTTTTGTATTTTCTCCTTCCCCCTTTGGGTTACATAAGTAAACCTCAGTGAACTGCCAAAATTCCTCCACAACGATGTGAGATACTAGTAAAGTCATACATAAAACGATTACTTTGTTATTGCTGCTAAAGGTGGTTCTACAAGCTGTTGATCATAAGAGGTACTTAGTTTTTCATATATGGCTTCTCCATTTTGACTTTAATTTTGTTAAATCATTACATGGTGTAATATGTCATGTCATGTTTAGTTTTTATCTGAAGTTGTATTTACCTAATTTAGAGAGAGAGAGAATTCAGATATATGCTAGTCTTTTTTCGGGGGCTAGACACAATATTCTGCACTGTTTCGAGAGACAGTAGAACTTGCATTAATAAATGTACATGGTTGGCAGGAGGTGAATTCAGATCAGACAGCACCAACTAATATTGGTACTGAACGGGGAAAGAAAAGATCTGCATCATCGCCAGGGACAGAAAATATACATAAGGAGTCAGAGGAGAAGAAAACAGAAGATCTTGGGCCTACAGCTCCACCTAAGCCAAGAAGAGGACGTCCACCAAAGTCTGAATCTCAGGGGAGTGCAGCAAAAACTGATGACCCCAATAAGCCAGCTGGAAGAGGTCGGAAGAGGGCAGCAGCCAATCAGGAAAGTCCTGGAGGTTTGGATGCAGGCAATGCAAAAGTACCAAAACAAGACAAAAAAACAGCACAAAGGCAAATTGACTTGCAAAGGTAATCTTTAGGGCTGTTTTTATTGAAGTGGTCTGGGTTTTTATCAATGTATAAAATAATACTGAATTATGCCAATTCCATTCTACTAGTTTAAAATACTATTATAATCTCAGGCTCTTCTCAGAAAAAGACGAATATATATTACTTATTGTTTACAAGGTACAGGACATTTTCCCCCTCAATGTCCCAAAGTGAGGAAAGTTAGTGACCAATGTTTTTTTGAGATTCCATGTATTTAATGGACTGTGCCACCCTGCTAGGAGATAATTACCATTTTAACCCTTTAAGGACACATGACATGTGTGACATGTCATGATTCCCTTTTATTCCATAACTTTTGTCCTTAAAGGGTTAAAGGAACATTCCAGGCGCCATAACCACTACAGCCTGCTGTACCCCTGCATAATCATACAGTAGTCAATCCATTTTAGTACAGTTTGGCAATTGGATCAGTGAGGTTACTTTAAAATTAAGAACGGTTGCCAAACTAACTACATATACATAATTTGAATCCCTGTCAAAAAAAAAAAAAAAAAAATATATATATATATATATATATATATATATATTTAAAATTAAAAAAATCTTGGCACTGATCCTATTTAAATGAAAAATGTTTTTTTTCGCCTGGGTGCAAACCTCAGCGTAAATATAAAACAAAAATAGATGAGAGGTGCACTCACAGGTCTTGATTCAAAGGTTCGTTTATTTACTGGTGCAAATTACATGTGCAGAGGAAAAAAATCTTTGATCAACGTTTCGACCCCTATAGGGGTCTTTTTCAAGAAAATATATATATATATATCAAAGATTTTTTTCCTCTGCACATGTAATTTGCACCAGTAAATAAACAAACCTTTGAATCAAGACCTGTGAGTGCACCTCTCATCTATTTGTTATATATATATATATATATATATATATATATATATATATATATATATATATATATATATATATATATATATATATATATATATATATATATATATATATATATATATATATATGTGTATATATATATATGTGTATATATATATATATGTATGTATTCACATATACACACACACACCTGTTTTTATATTAAGCATATCAATGGAAAACAAGAAATCCCATCTGAGTAAGGTTTGTTGTATTCTGACTGGCTGAAAATATGAAGCAGCCAATCGGAGATTTAACTGCCGTTTTCTAGCTGTTTTTAGTATCTGCATTATCTAAAATGGTGCTTCACCTGAGAGTCCCATAACTTTTATGTGCTTATTTATCATATCCAATATCATCATGGACTCATTGACTATTTGAGTTGGTTAAAGAAAGGCATGTTGCCATTATTATAATCAGATTCATTTCATGGTAATAAATACATAGTTTTCTTCCCAGCAGCCAGTTTCTAGGGAGTGAAGGAGATTCCTTGTGGGAGATAGAATCAAGTCCAGGATATTCTTCTGCTGATGCAGACCTGTTTAGTGAATGTGTGAGCAGTCAAGATGCAGAGGACACACAGCTAGAAGAAAGAGGATACCTGAAGGTGCAGCAGATAGTTTGAGTTTTTTGTTACTACATCAGCACCAGGAGTTTATCAGATGTTACCTCCCTGATTACACCATTTAACTAATAATTTTCCTTTCTTTCTTCATAATAACTCTTCGAATCATCCTCATCTGGATAATTAAATTGACACAACCAGAATTTCCAGATATGTATTCCTGGGTTATTTCTCAGCAGGTATGCATGGACAGACCTGATTAATATTGGTAGGCAGGTAGCAGTGGAGGCTGTTGAGGTTTAAATTTGACTTGTTGGCCTGTGCCTATTTAAACCTATGTTTTCAACCTCTGACCAAAGGGGTGGTCATGCCCTCACCGTAAAACTACCTAAAATTGGGAAACCACATCCACTTTAAAGAAGTCCATTTCCACCACCACCCATGTTACTACCCAATGAGAGCCCTAGAATGCAAAACAATACACAACCCTGTCTTTTGGGGTTTCTATAATGGGATGCCTTCATTCAAAGTCAATTAGAGATTTCAAAAGTCATGTTAGAGCATACTAAGCCTGTCTGTGCCTGTCCAGAGAATGGAACCTTTGTCAAAAATTCCTTTAACACGGTGATCAGCCTTGTTTTTCTGTTTGTTTTTTCTTCTTCCTATAGAATAATATATGTAGGTTCACTTAATTACTTAAATAACACCTATAACACAAGCATAATAGCACTGAGTGAAATTTAAAAACAATCTTTGAGAAAAATCCTCTTAAAACTGCTCTGTCAACTTCTGTGTACTTTGAATGTTTTCTAAAGAACCTCAGTGGCGACATCGCCATTTGGTTTGCTATGGCACAGGGATACAGGGAAATGTACCTGTCCCTCACAGCTGCTACCATCTTGATTGGTTGCATTCTCTTCCAAGAGTTGTCTTCAAAGCTGTATTCTCACACATGCACGAGAGTACACCACTGATCACTAGTGATGGCTGAGGGCTTGACACGTTCTGGTAACATACATAAGATAAAGTAGTCCCTTCTTTGTTTTATGATATATTTTGACTTAGCGTTGGCCATCACTGTCAATGGTTCATAGACATATTTGTGGAAGCTCTATCGATTGGACCCCATACACTGTATTTGATAAAGAGTATAGTTACACCCAGTGAACATGGCTGACAGGACTGATATTTAATAACATTTGTTTCTCTCTTGATTACAGATTGTGCTTGTAAATAGAAATGCTACATTTGTTTTAGTTGATTGTTGCTTATTCTGTTTTTATTTTCTTTAAAGGTAAAAAGAAAAGTCCTCTGCAAGGGAAGAAAATGAATGCCTGTTACTAGGCATGTTCTCCATACTTCAAAATCTGTTTTCTTCACAGATATATTAATTGCTTTCTACCTTTAATTATATAAACTAAAAAAAGAAACTGCTTTCCCAACCAGGAATCCTTTCTGCGGATCTGAAAAACTCACAAGGATAAATTCTCAGATTCTCTGAGACATTTTTTTTTCCTTTCCTTTTATGAAGATTTAAAGAAATATGTTGCTTAACACCATGATATTCTATTATGATGAAATGCAACAAAGCATTACATCTTTAACTCTTTAAATGGTCTGGCAGCACGTTAGACTGTCTGTGCTTTACTTTGCTTTACAAAACCCATCCAGGATACCTTTTAATGATTTTGTGGATATTCAAGCGGCTTACATTCTAGTGCGAATTGACTCCTGCTAATTGGAATTTAACTTTTGCTCTGCTGGAGCGCTTGAAGGCACACAACTTACCCAAGGAAAGGGAGCATTGAAGATATTTTTGCTTCATCTTTGGTAACTGTCTCATGTAAAGTTTGCTGCCACTGTGCTTTTCAAATAGAGCAAGATGTACAGTTTTTTTTTTCCCCCTTATTTTTGGGAGGTTAGGGTGTTTTTTTGTTTGTTTGTTTTTTTATTCTCTTGATTTGCAAAGTTACATGGTAGCAGATTTTCATACTTTTTATCAATTTCCCCTCCACAAAGTGGGGGGAAACTAAAATAAATTTTAGTCTGATTGATTTATGGACATTTCAGGAAACCATTTCTTTCATCTTTGTCATGTTCGGTTAATATAATTTTGAAAATGTACATATTGGTGTTTGTTTTATATTACATATATCACCTTTAAAATCCCCTTTTACGGAAGAGCTCTTGTTGGGATACTGTATGAACTGACAGTCTGGCGTTTGATTTTATAATGTTGGTCAGCAGATTTTTATTAACAATGTAAAAAAAAAATCAATTTTTTAATAGATTAAATTAGGCAGCTTTATTAAAAAAATAAATTTGAATATACTGGCTGTTCAATTTTTAGATATTTTGCCGTTCTGAATTCCATGGTTAAAGTTTTTTGTCTCCCTATCAAAACAAATTTTAAAGGTTTTTATTTTAGGTTACTAGGTTTGCACTCAGCATTTTGTCATAGATAGAGTGGACACTTATGTGTGCACCAAATGCTGTATGTACACAGTGTATGTACACATGGTCATATTTAAGTTTGTTGCATACAATAAACGCTTCTAGGTGTCATCTTGTGTTCATTATTTTTCTTTTTTTTCCTCTCCATCCTTCAACATTTACATGTACCTGTCACAGTTCTGTTTGGTTTCATTACTTCTATAAGGAGAATGTTTCATAAGCCTTGTAAAATAATCCCATCTGGTCTATGATTAAAGCATAGCGAGTACGATGTGGAAAAAGTGCACTTCTTGATGATACTAAATAAAAACGAACAAGTATAGCAGCTGCTCATCAGTATTTCTGATCTACAGCTGCAATATTTCTGTGCCACTGTGTCTGTGCATCCTTCCTCTTGTCAGGGACAAGAGTTGGAAATTTCAGGAAATATGTCACAATACCAGATGGCAGGGTTTCTTTTAATACCTGCAGAAAAAAGAAACTAACGTCTTCAAATTGCAGTTACATACGCAAGATTGATTGCCTTTGCTGCATGGAATCTATACATTTTTAGTTGACAAAGTAATAAGGCTGTGTAAAAAAATAAAAAAAAACCCAATAAAAAAGTAAAATTAACGCTGACTGCTCCCAATGCATTTGTTATTCCAATCCAGTTTTTAATTTCCAGTAAAACTAATAGACTGAAGTGACATTAATTGGGAATAATCTATAGAATTTATAAATGAGTGGTTTGGGAGGGGGTGCAGCCCATTTGACATTTGTACACCCATTCCTTTTATAATCTAGCTGCCTGAGCCCACGTTTTTCCACGGTTTGCTTTTTTTTATATATTTGAAGCTGATCGGCATACATTGTACTTTAAGGTACATCTTCTTCAAAGTGTCAGCTTTGTAGGTTTGCTTGTTTTTTTATATATCTATATATTTTTTTTTCCCCCTTTCCCTATATACCTTGTTTCTTATTGGTTATATCCTTCCCTGCACCACAATTTTATCCTCCTCTGTTTGAAGTAGGCAGTTTGCCCTTCTGTGGAATTTTAATCATTGATGGGTTGTGGGTAAATTAGCTCAGAGCATTTCACAATGGACAATTGTAAAAGATCATGTTCCGCCTACGAAATAGCAATCCCTATTTTAAAAATGGGGGGGAAAAAAAATTCAACATAGTAAAAACAAATGGTGATAGACAGAAATGCATTTTAAACCAAAACCTGTAAAGTGACAGTGTCCCTTTTGTGTGTATACATGTATTTGCAGTTAATTGGTAAGCAAATCGTAATCACTTAAAGTAAAGAAAATATTGTGATTTATATTTTGACATGAGATTATAGCATTCACCATCACTGTCTTTGTTTTTCTTTGTGTTTAATGAACATTTTATTTTCGTGGTGCAAACCCAATTTATATTAATGTGATAGGAATGATTCAGTCTATATTTCTGTGCAGGGCTGCACCAACCCCAAAGGCATTGCTTCTTTGAATAATTTGTTTTCTACTTCCCTAAATAAAATTTTGATAGGGCTCATGGGCAGCTACTAAACTCTTAATGACTTGATAAATATCCTCAAACTCTACGAACAGAGGCCAAAAGTTCTCAGCCAGACAAAAACAAGCAAGCACATGTTTTTGTTTGTTTTTTGTGGTTTTTTTTTTTTAGGGGTTTGGTGGGGAGGACTTCACTGGCCAAATACACACAAGGTATATATTTTCTTTGTAGATATACCCCCATGTAAACTATATATGCATTTAATTATGCTTTCTTTTTTTCTTTTTTTTTTTTCATTGAGGGTATATTTTTAAAAACTGCTTTTGAAAGCCGAAGATCTCTTCTGCAGCCTTTGCAAACACTCCCTAGACTGTTACTACCTAGACTTCTTTGACTGTCCAATCAGACTTTCCAACACGGCTTACTGAGAAGTCTGAGCTAAACAACCAGGAAGTAACTGAACTGGTTGTCTGAAAGCCAGGAGTGTGTATATAGATTATAAAAGTGAGAATGCGTATTGAAATCTGCACACGTTTTGTAAAATGAAAAAGAAAACACTTCACATACTGAAGTACATTTGGAGTCCCTTTAAGAGGTTCCAGAGTTATCTGGTGATACAGTAGAAGGTTAGGGAGCCAATATTATTGGTGCCAGTGCCATTTTCTGGCATTTTGGAATTGAGCCCCGGTGTAGAGTGAGTTGATTAAAGGTAGGTTTTAAAATATGTTTAGGGTGCTTGGAAATGTGTTAACGTACCATTTATCTTGGGCCCTGTTTGAACCAAAACCATTACCCAGAAAGAAATCTATTTATAGCAGTGTAGGAGGGTAAGTAGTACTTATCCAAAATGAAGTGTCTTCATATACACTGCAAAATATTTTATTCTAGTGGTTCTTTAATGTCAATGCTCAAAGAACAATACAGTGCAAGTTTAATATCACTATAAATTGGGCAGTTCATAATTAATGGGAGACTCTAGGCATCATGACTACTACAGTGCACTGTAGTGGTTTTACTACCTGATGACCCCTGGTTAGTCTGCCAGTAATCTGTCCAACTGCTATCCCTCTGGTCTGAGTTGCTCTTTTTTTATTTTATTTTTTTATTCTTTAACAGAGGAAGAGTAAACCGTAAAGAATAGTACCCTGGGTTGCATTGCACGTGACATGTTCACAAGCAGCAGTTATACAGTGCAATCAACTGTGAAGGCGTGCGCCAATACATTCGTCCCATACCAGGAATGACAGAGCCCCCATCCCACCCCCCAGCAGGCCTTTCTGGGCTATGAGCCATGACGCTGGCCAAAGCCCAGCAGAGTTATCCCCACCAGAGTTAACCCCACAAGTGCACCTTATTTTTTTTATTTTATTTTTCTCATCCTGTTTTTACTGTTGAGCAACATTGGCCTGATATCAGTCCGCATATGTGCGTGTGTGTTGTCCTACAATAACATTAATCTGTGATGATAGCATAGTACCAAATCAATAAATAGTGTAGACGGTGTCCTGGGTTGCTCTTATAAAGCTGAAGTTCATACTTTCACATATTGTACTAGGTTTATTGGCCAAGTGTGCCAGCTGACACTCGCATCAATGAAATGTATGTAGATATGTATTAATATGATAATGTGTAAATATGAACTGCCTCTTCTTTATCAAACAAGAACTACCACGGGTTCCAGACACGCCAACATAAGTGTCAAACAATTAGTTTAATAGATTACCAGGGGATGGTGCCTAGAGACTCCAGGCAACATACCTGCTGTATTAGTCACGGTGCCTAGATTATCCCTTTAACAGCTAATTAATATTGTCTACTGTATTCACAAGCTGAGATGTACGTTTGTTTCTAATTCCAAGAAAGTAATGTGAGCAGGGGCATATTGCCATTGCACAGGTTTCGAAACGACTGTTTTGGTTTTATTTTTTTTCTTGTTATAAGCTACAGCAAATCTTTAATATTTCTGTTGAATAACAGTTTAAAACAATTTCAAATGGATGTTAAAATAAGAAATTGAGAGGTTAGAATTGTGTAAACCCTGTCAAGTTCCTAATTCTAACTGAACTTCGGAAGTTTAAGTAAAGTGCATATGCCCTTAGTATCTTATCCTTTAAAGTAACTCTACCAGTCTCTGTAGTGGCTGTGGTGGCAGGAGTGCTCTGGGTGCAGTCTGGTTCTGCTGGAGAAGACTGGCCCTAGTGTAGATGACACAGCAGGACCCCGGTAAATTGTGCTAAAATGATTTGACATCTTATGAGAGATGGCACTATTAGTTAAGAGGACTGTAGTAGTTGTTATGCTCGGAGTATCCCTTTACTAAAGAAAGCAGCAATCTAGTTCTTCAGAGACCATTAGCCCAGGGGAATCAGCATTGGGTAATCATTGTCTAATCTATAATAGGGATATCACAAACCTTGTACGATGCCCAGATAAGCTGCAAGTTTTATTTAATATTCACATGTTACAAGATATATTCTTTAAAGACTGAAGAATTTTGCTAGGACTCCAATTCTGGCTAATGCCATATCATTAGTGAGCCTAGAAAAAGGGCTCCAGGACTGGCTAATGTCTATTCTGTGCCTATTCCTATGCACAGAAAGTCATTCATTGGTTGAGAGCAATCGGCTAACTCAGCCAATGAATACCAGTGGATCAATATCTGTTGCAGAAGCCGTATGGCGTCGCAGCCAATAGTTTGCCCCATTACCGGTAATGGTGTCAGGGTACTCTTTGTATGGTATACTATGGCAGCTTGGTACTGACAGTGGTAACATTCCCTCTGTTGTGGTCATAGTGGTAAAAAGCATTGTGTAGACAACCATGTGTTAACATGCTCACTTAAAGGAATAACCATAGTGCCAGGAATACAAAGGTGTATTCCTGGGACTATCGCTCCTATCCGCCACCCTCCACGGTAAATAAAGGGTTAAAAACCCTTTATTTACTTACCAGATCCCAGTGCTGCTGTTCCTCGGTGCTGGGTCAAAGCCCCCCACACTCCCCTTCAGTCCTGCGACGAGTGAGCTCTAATGTGCATGCGCAGGAAATGCTGCGCATGCATTAGACCTCCCCATAGGAAAGCATAGAGTAAATGCTTTCCTATGAGGAAAAGTTGACCTCCAGCATCAGATACTGAAGCAAAGGTTTGTTTTAAACCAGGAAGCCCTCTAGTGGCTGTCTGGTAGACAACCACTAGAGTTTGACTTAGTGCTGCAATGTGAACATTGCAGTTTCTCTGGAACTGCAATATTTAACATTGCAGCACTAACAGCAGTAGGGACACTGCACTCAGACCACTTCAATGGAGAACCAAGCACTATGGAGATTAAAACACTTATGTTTTAAACAGTAAAGCATAAAATCTCAAAATATTAATTTATTCTTTTTTCCTGTGTGCCTTACAAAAGTAATGATCATATTTAAAAATTATTCTTAAATTTATAGCACAAGTCAGAGAATTCCAAATCCTCTGTTTTTGCGTAATCAGTTTGTCAATTTTGCAGGCTAGTTTTTTAACTTGCCACCATTTGTTCATTGATTAAATTCTTAAGTGTGTCAGAAAGACGGTTTTTAGAGCTATGTAGTTCACGCCAGACAAGCAATCCTTTATATTCTTCCATAATACCCATGAAGACTTATAACGGCCTCCTAGGCTAAGCTGCTGGGATATCTCTCTCAAAATGTTTCTAAGTGCCATTTTCCACAAACAAAGCACAAGACGCAATAACCAAAAGCATAGCTGGTCTATTTAATCTTTTTTTTTTTTTTTTTTCTTCAACTTGTTCTTGTTTGGAAAAAAAAATCCTGGACACTATTAGGAAGTATTGTTTACAAACTGTTGGGGGGAAAAAGGTATAAAAAAAGTAATGGGCTGGTCAGAAGGGAGGATTATACAATGATGCTTTCAATCATGGAAGGGGTGGGCTGACGGACACTTTGCCCCATGGTCTTAGTGCCCTGAGGTTACCATTCCTGAAGCACTATGCCCATGATATTTAGTGCCTTGATGTTACTCCACACATCACAAGTGCATTTAATGATGTGCTTGTGCAATGCTGATTGGGGAAATTTCCCTCTTGACCTCAAAAGTGGGACACTAGTGAACTAACCCAGAATGGGGGAACAGAACCCCAGATTTTTTTTAATTTTTTTTTTTCAAACCTGGGTAAGTAGAGAAGAATGGTGAACGGTCTCCCATAATGCTTAGCCAACCCTTAGACGGGACATTATATGAAAATTTACAGTACTATAAGCCATCACTGTCATGTTTCTGTTGAAATATGACTTTACCCACATTGGTCCCGTTTTAAAACTATCATTTATGTTGTACGTAGGGTTGCCACTTGGCCTGTGTCTGTATTGCTATAATACCGGCAATACAAATGCCAGTATTTTTCTCTGTATAAACGGAGATTAGATGCAATGCCGGCCAGCAGGTGGTGCTGTGTGTGAAGAGAGACGGGGATAGGAAGTTAAAGGACCACTATAGTGCCAGGAAAACATACTCGTTTTCCTGGCACTATAGTGCCCTGAGGGTGCCCCCACCCTCAGGGTCCCCCTCCCGCCCGGCTCTGGAAGGGGAAAGGGGTAAAAACTTACCTTTTTCCAGCGCTGGGCGGAGAGCTCTCCTCCTCCTCTCCGCCTCCGTTACGCCCCGCCGGCTGAATGCGCACGCGCGGCAAGAGCTGCGCGCGCATTCAGCCGGTCTCATAGGAAAGCATTTACAATGCTTTCCTATGGACGCTGGCGTGCTCTCACTGTGATTTTCACAGTGAGAAGCACGCAAGCGCCTCTAGTGGCTGTCAATGAGACAGCCACTAGAGGATTAGGGGGAAGGCTTAACCCATTCATAATTATAGCAGTTTCTCTGAAACTGCTATAATTATGAAAAAATGGGTTAACCCTAGAAGGACCTGGCACCCAGACCACTTCATTAAGCTGAAGTGGTCTGGGTGCCTAGAGTGGTCCTTTAAAGCATCTCTCTCCCCACTGATCCGCGGGGAATATATAGTGTCCCCATGTCTCCCAGTGTCCCTTAGTATCTGTGTCCCTGAGACACTAATGGACACTGGAAGACGGGACACTGAAACACTAGGACACTGGGAGGCTTAAAGACACTGTGCTTGGAGACAGGGAGACAGTGGGAGCAATCCCGCTTACAGCAGAATCAGGTTTTTTTTGGTGATTTTAAAGAATTTTCTGTTACTCATTGTAATGTACATATCGTGATGTCACACATGCATAATTAATTATGCAGATTAGTATGGCCGGTATTTTTTTTTTTTTTTCTTTCAAAAAAGGTGGCAACCCTTACGCAGAATCTAAACTGCTTCATATAATTTTCCATTAAATATCTTATGAATAAACCAAGAGAAAAAATTGGTTTGCAAAGAATGCTTTGGGGAAATAAAACAAAAAAAGCAAGAGATTTTGTAAAATGTCCTTTTTCAAAGTGTGCAGACATTACCTGTTCCAGATCATTGTTTTGTACAATCGTCCCCTGATATGTTCTTGCTGATTGTGTTTTTTGCAACTTTGCCTGGTTAAGGTTCCTTCCTTTTTAACAGCTTTCATTTTATTTTGTGTTCCTAAAAATGCAATTAAAGTTAAGCTGCTTTTTGGTGCAACTAATAGAATTTGTAAATTCAGATAGTCACTTGGCCTTGTATTTTCTGATCCGCATGAAATTAAGAAACTGAGTTTCTGTTGGGAAAATAGCCATTTTCCCCCTCCAGAATGTATATACACAGCTGTTTAATAAAGTAAATTCTCTTCTTAAAATTTTTATTGGCTTTTAATTCTTACATTGTCTCGGATTTTATAACACAATATGCTTTTTATATTTTATAACACAATATGTCAAAATGATTTGACATCTTATGAGAGATGGCACCATTAGTTAAGAGGACTGTAGTAGTTGTTATGCTCGGAGTATCCCTTTACTAAAGAAAGCAGCAATCTAGTTCTTCAGAGACCATTAGCCCAGGGGAATCAGCATTGGGTAATCACTGTCTAATCTATAATAGGGATATCACAAACCTTGTACGATGCCCAGATAAGCTGCAAGTTTTATTTAATATTCACGTTACAAGATATATTCTTTAAAGACTGCAGAATTTTGCTAGGACTCCAATTCTGGCTAATGCCATATCATTAATGTACATACATAAAATTTAAGTTAAACTTTACACGCCACCGAGAATTTCCTACTGCATGCCCCTTGGCAATAATGTACTAAATATAACTTCATTGATGATGAGTAATCGTTACCCATTCTGAAAGTGGTTAAGACCTGCACTGATTTGCGAATCAATATTAAAGGAACACTCCAGATCTTAAAGCTTAGCTTGCTGGATAGCTTTGTGTGAAATTTTTTTGTTTTTGTTTTATTTCTCATTTTGCAAAAAGTGCAGATATCTATAAATTTACACTTTTGTAAATTAAGCCTTGGCTTTCAAGCAGACAACCGGTAATGTTACTTCCTAGTTTTGTTAGCTCAATGCAGCTGACCTCAAGAGGCAGTAATTGCCCAGAGCACCTGCCTTACAAAGATCCTCATTGAGCTGCTTTGGGCAGCCTGTGATTGGACAGCAACAGAAAGTCTGGGTGGGGTTAGAAGGGGAGGGGTTGCAAAGGCAGCAGACGAGAACTACAGGCTTTGCAAGCTGATTTTAGATTTACCCCCAATGAAAAAGATGCATCATTAAATGCATGCAAGTTTTTATTTTGGGAGTACATCTACTAAACAGTTATTTTGTATTTGGGCAGTGGAGTGTCCCTTTAATCAAGTTGCTGTTCCATGGAAAGAGAATTGAGGTCTGCGTAACCATCAGGCGCCATATAGTTGCTACCACTTTATATAGTAGTTCCACTCATTCATTGATGAGTGGAAATGCTGTTGAATTTCACAATCTTTTCCTGGGCTGATATTCGCTGGATAAGAAAAGACAAAGGCTAGAATGAGATGCTCCTGATTGAAACTGCTATTTTTTTACTGAGGGAGAGGTCTTCCTGTAGCTGAAGCCAGCCTCCCTACACTGTGAAGTTAAAGAATCTTCTATATAATGCATTAAAAAAAAAAAAGAGAGAAATAGGAAGCTCTTTTCACCTTATACATTCTCTTTACATTAAAGGACCACTATAGTGCCCTGAGGGTGCCCCCACCCTCAGGGACCTCCTGCCACCGGGCTGGATGGCGAGGAAAGGGGTTAAACTCACCTTTTTTCTAGCGCTGGGCGGGGAACTCTCCTCCTCTCCGCCTCCGATCCTCCTCCTGGGCTGAATGCGCATGCACGGCAAGAGCTGCGCGCGCATTCAGCTGGTCTCATAGGAAATGCTTTCCTATGGACGCTTGCGCGTTCTTGCGTGTTCTCACTGTGATTTTCACAGTGAGAAGCACGCAAGCGGCTCTAGCAGCTGTCAATGAGACAGCCACTAGAGGATTTGGAGGCTGGATTAACCCATTTATAAACATAGCAGTTTCTCTGAAACTGCTATGTTTATAAAAAAAAAGGGGGGTTAATCCTAGAGGGACCTGGCACCCAGACCACTTCATTAAGCTGAAGTGGTCTGGGTGCCTAGAGTGGTCCTTTAACATCTCTTTAATAAGGGAACCACCATCTACATCAGGCATAGGCAACATTCGGCACTCTAGATGTTTTGGACTACACCTCCCATGCAGTGGCGTCTCCAGGATTCATACTTTGGGTTGGGCACATAAGGGGCCAGGGACAAAAGTAGTTCCTCCCAGCACAGTGCCCCCTCTGGCCGCTTGTGGGTAAAGGATGGAACACATTTCCACAGGGACAGTGCTGCTGCTGCAGCTTGTGCCCCTGATTTCAGTTGGGGGAGAGGGGGCATGGCCACCCCTCCTAGCGACGCCTATGCTTTGGAGTGCCAAAGGTTTGTGTTTCTGACCCTATAGTGTTCCTTTAATCAAATTCCTGTTGATCTACGCCCAAATGAATCAACCTGTCACATAAATCCTGGACGGACAGGTTTCTTCTGGTGCAACTGACCGGAATTTGATTAGTTTGTCACAAGTGAAGAAATGGATTTTTGCACAAATGTAGTTATTAGGTTCCTGATATAGTGCTTGGTTCTTACTATTGTTATTTTTTAAATAAATTAGTATTCTTTTAATCTTCTCCAAAAATTAAACTATGAGAATCCTCTTGCCTGTACCAGACCTAAAAACAACACTGGGCCTTGTGTATCAAACAACCGAACATAAGAAGCTAACCACCAAATAGGCTTACTTGTAGAGGTCATGCAGTTATTGTACCTAGAACATGTTTGCATGCTGAATTTGGTCCCATTCTAAAACTACAGAAACATGCTTTCTAGAGTGTGTTAAAGGCCTAGGAGCGAATATTTCTCTACACAAGATACTCCTGGCTCCATACTGTAGTAATATCAAGTAAAATGTGACTTATGCAGCAGGTAAGTGAGCATTGCTTCACTCTACAACAAATCTAATGTAAGATTTAAACAAATAAAATCTGCAAGTTTCCCTCTTCCAGAGCACGTGGTTAGATACAGGTTAGCTTGGCCCCAACTCCGCCACTAAAGTACACTCCTTTCAGAGACTAACCAGGTATTTTCCATGGGACTTTTTCACACATTGCTTTCTGACAATTTCTCACCAATTACCATTTATTTATTGAGGGGATTTCCAGATTCAACTATTCTTGCCATTTAGTTTTTAATTAACCCCTTTTTATGCCCTGGGATCATGTGTACACCATTTGGAAATGGTGCCCTTTCTATTGTAAGCAGTCTGTCTCCATGGCAGACAGAGCCGGTGCTGCTGTATGAGTCGATGAAGGAATCTAAAGATCTCTTTTCTGGCTATGTACATTTGGAAAAATGCAATTGAGGAACAGATTTGCAGCACTGGACCACCTGGCTACAGTGCACTCCCAGCTCAAATGGTAAGAAGGGAGAGGGGGGACAAATATAAATAAGGAAAAAGAAAAAATATGTGTATTCTATATAATTTTCCTTCTTCCCTGTGTGAGAGGCTGGACACAAACACAACCTCCTCACATATAGTACTCAACCTTGCCATAAACAGAGCACGTTACCACCACAAGTAGAACCACGGATCCAGGAATACAGATATAATAAACAGGCTTGCACTGCTATAAGGTCCACCGCCATGGGGGACGGAGTTGACTTCGCTGTAATCCAGCGCCGGGATAAGCTCCCAGTTCTGACTTCCATCCAACATCAACTGTGCAGTGCAATTACAGATTTCTCATCGAGAAGGACTGTTTCAGCAGCTCAAAGCACGCAATCTCAGCTGGCGAGGTGAGGGATTTAAAAAAAAAAGTTAATTTAAAAAAAATAATAATACAAAAGCAATGGAGGGAGCACCCCCAGGGATGGGTGAGCTAGCTTCCCCTTGCAGGCAGAGGGAGAAACAGAGCTGGATTAACATAGGGGCTGATAAAGCTGCAGCTCCAGGCCCATAAAATAGGCCCATTGGTTTTTTGTTTTTTTTAATAAATATACACACTACACTTAGGGTTGCCACCTTGCCAGTACCGATATTGCAGTTATACCGGCAATACAAATGACAGCATTTTTCTATTACCAGCACCAGCCAGTAGGGGTCGCTGTGTGTGTGTGTGTGTGGAAAGAGGCAGGGATAGGAAGTTACAGCATATACCTGCATCTCTCTACTCACTGATCCGCGGGGGAGCAGCTACACATCACAGAGTCCAGACAGCAGATCCCAGCCTGTAGAGACAGCCTACAGCTCAGGGAAGTGAGGGATGGGGTAAAGGCTGCAGGGAGACATGGGGCCACAGGAAGACCTATGGGGATGCTGAGACACATGGGGACACAAATAGAAAAATCTCAGGCACTCACTGCGATTGTTTGCAATAAATCTGCCTGCAAACAATCGCAGTGAGTGCCTTAGATTTTGATATTTGTACATATTCTCGGGTTTTTTTGCTGACCCATGCTCAGTAGCACCCTGGGCTGAATTGTTGTGGTTGAGTGCGACCCTACCCTTTTTCTTTATTACACCTGGGGACACAGACACTAGGGACACAGCCAGTGTTCCCATGTCACCCAGTGTCTCCTAGTGACATGGGGACACTGGGAGACATGGGGCACTGAGACACTGTGATACATAGTCTCAGTGTCTCCTAGTGACATGGGGACACTGGGAGACATGGGGCACTGTGATACATAGTCTCAGTGTCTCCTAGTGACATGGGGAGACCTGGGAGCAATCCATCTATACAGCAGAATCAAACGGTGTTTTTTTTGGGGTGATTTTACAGAATTTTCTCTTATGTCACTCCTTTTGATTTATATCATGTGATATCATGCATACATAACTAGTTATGCAAATTAGTAAGGCCTGTATTCTTTTTTTTTTTTTTTTCAAGAAAGGTGGAAACCCTAACTACTCTTCACATACTCTTGCTTAAAGGGAAACTCCAGTGCCTGGCACTGAAGGTACCCTCTCCCTCCCACCTCCCATCCCAGGAAGCTGAAGGGGTGAAAACCCCTTCAGGTCACTTACCCGAGACCCCGCCGATGTCCCTCGGCGGTGGTTTCAGGTTGGCGTCGCTCCTCCCAGTAATCACGTCAGCCGGTGGGCGAGACGGAACCTGCCCGCCGGCTGAGGAAACCTAATGCGCATGCATGATTTTCAATGCTTTCCTATGGGGAATTGAGCAGCGCTGGAGGTCCTCACACAGCGGGAGGACGTCCAGCGACGCTCTAGCAAAGAAAATCTTTGCTATGAATCAGGAAGTGCCCTCTAGTGGCTGTCTACTAGACAGCCACTAGAGGTGGAGTTAACCCTGCAAGGTAATTATTGCAGTTTATAAAAAAAACTGCAATAATTACAGTTGCTGGGTTAAGAGTAGTGTGAGTTGGCACCCAGACCACTCCAATGGGCAGAAGTGGTCTTGGTGCCTAGAGTATCCCTTTAAGTATGGAGACTTAGGAGGGATATATGGAAACAAAACTTGTGTGGACTAGCTGAAATGAAATTAGTTAAGGTAATGCTGACTTTGGTCTAACACTGTGGCATGTTCCCTTTCTTCTACACTCACTACATCCACCCTTTCTCTGTCCCAGACTATATACCAGGAGTTTGTGCCTGGTAGTAAGAAGGTACGGAGAGGAGTGGACATGTGAGTGCTAGGGGACAGTCCTTAAAAAGCATAGAGCGAGCGCATCATTAGATGCATTTATGCCAAGTTCAGGATGCTATTGGCCAGCATGCATGATTGGCAGATGCCTCCTTTTTGGGCATGTTCGTGCCTTTTGGGAGTTCTGGTTACATGACCCGCGTCAGTGGCCCACCCTTTTACACCGCCCATTGACTTCCTGCTTCACTGGACACTGCTGTTAGGGGGTATGAATTTACTTGAACGATGAAAGCCTGAATTAGAGAGAGATTAGTATATTTTAATAGAATCTGAATTTTCTTATAGCTGCATCCTGTGACTTTCCCTCCGGCAACATCTCCATAAGGTACATAACGCTTGAGAGGTATGACTGTTTTAGTGATTTTGGTTGATAAGATTCTGTACTTAGGCCCATCATAATTGTCAGCACCAGGCCCACTGGGCTCTGGGGAGATAATGTCCGTTGCTAGCGTGCTGTGCTTGCGGACATCAGATGTAAAATATGCAGAGTTGACATTAGGCTGCATAAGTAACATGTACTGGGTGTGCAACTAGCCCCCAGCACACAATTAAAAATATATCTGCTTGAAATGCTGTACAATCAGAAACACTGCCCTTACTGGATCTCACCATGATCCCTTCAAATCACTGAAGTGGTCATGATGGTTGGAGTAACACTAACTATAGGGCAAATCTATTGATCATCCAATAGCCTGTGAAGTTTGAGTTCTAACAGGTGAGTAATGTAGGGTTCCAACATAATCTCAGTGGAGCCGCAGGGTGGTAAGCAGGAGGTGTTTGAAGAAGCTGTTCCCAAACGAGTTATTAGGAACATCCATAGAAATATTTGTCAGCACTTTTCCCCTTAAAGGACCACTGAAACTAGTATCATAGTTCAATTCCAGTTTACTCTGGGCTAACAGAAGTTGCATCCATGCTCTACTAAAGCATGCCGGCTTCTCCCCTATTCTTCAGATCTCACATAAGAATAGCGTTATTCCCAAATGCTAGAAAAAGCACATGCATACAAATAGCGTCAGAGGCATCTCAGTAAAAAGCCTCTGTTTCATTATTTCCCTGTGAAGAAACTGAAAGTACCTTCTGGGGAAGTAGGGGAGTGGTTGCAAAGGCTGCAGCCACACGAACTGCGGGTTTTACAAAAACTCTTTTTAGACATACCCCCAATTACAACATGCAAGAAAAAAAAGTCAATTTCCCCCCACCTTTCCCATAACTTATGTTTGTATCACATTAACAATCAAAAACAGTGAAACAAAATTAAATGTAAACCGTTTTTAAGGTTTACAATGTGTAATTTATCAAACAAATAGCCAGGTAAACCACTATATGCGTTATGATTGGATTATATGGTCCCAAGGTACTGAAAATGAGACAGATGAATTCGAAAGCGCAAGCATTGAATGACAGCTCTATTTCACGTGGGTTACAGTGATTCATTTTTAAATGAGACTACAAAGTTTTGCCCACATAGCCATAGGAATACAGGAATGGTGTCCAAAAAAAAAAAAAATTTACACTGATGCCCTTGCCCAACGATGTGAAATTAAATAAGAGGTGTAGGTGGGTAGGAGGGAATGGTATGGGTGTAACTTAAAAGGCAAGCCCTAAAGGGCCACTATAGGCACCAAAACAACTTTACTTTAATGCGGTGGTTTTGGTGTATAGATAGTGCCCCTGTGGGCTCACTGCTCAATTCTCTACCTTTTAAGAGTTAAATCACTTCCTCCCTGCAAGTACACAGTTCCAGAGAAGAGATATTGAATGTTTAAACTTCCTTTATTGCACAGTCTGTTTAATTTAGAATTTATTATCTCCTGCTCTATTAATAGCCTCCTCGAGCCTGCAGAAACCTCCTGTGTGAGATTAAAGTGCAATTTACAGATCATGAGAGAAAAACCTTCTAAATCTAAAACAAAGGAGGTGTGTATCTAGGGCTGCATAAACAGAAACAAAAGGGATACTTCAGCGGTATGATCTAAACACCAAAACTGCTTCATTAAGCTAAAGTTATAAAGGACAGCAATAACAGTGGATATAACCGTGTGATTATTCCAGGGGTATCAACCGATCTAAAAAATGATGGTGCCGTACTACCACATTTATACACATGCCCCTCAGTATTAACACTGTTTTTGTTTTCATTTACATCTTCTCAATAATAGGGGAATAAAATAGCAAGAACACAGTTTAAAATTTGGTTGGTTTTTTTTCTTGTTTTTTTGTTTTATTTGTTGCACTATTTCCAAACATACCAAACCTCTGTCAAATAGCGAGGAATGTACCACACGTATGCAATTTAATCCATTATTCTGTTACTGTACGTTTCCTTTCAAAATAGGCAGCTGAGTTACTGCAAATGGCACAGACCTACACAATGTAGAGAAACCATAATTAATAATAAAAATAAAAAATCCTGATACAATTACTTAAGGGAGATGAAATTGACAGAAAGGCCAAGAGATGAGTAAGCAAATGGTTCTCCAAGCAAAATGATCAAATGCACTGTTCTGTTAAACACAGCACGGTCTAAGAGGAAGATCCTTTAGCAGTGGTTAAAAATGGTTCAAGGAACAATGTAAGCAACACAACCACTACAAGTAGGTGCACTGGTTATGGTGCTCGGAAGCTATGGGTGCAGTCCCTCTTTCTCAAAATGGTTGAAAACGGGGTTCCTTTGCACCCAAAGCTCACCAAGAGTCAATTCAGCAGCACAAAAGATGTTAAGATGTGAATTCTGTTAACCTACAAATATACTTTGGCACTCTAATTAAATTGGCAGCAGAGAAGATGGACTTTGTTTGCTGAGTGACATCCTACTTTATTTTTTTTTAAACCACTTGGAAATCAACTATTCACACTGTAGCAGCTATATCTTTACTATACTGGAGTGTTCCTTTAATCGTTACAGGAGTTTTAGTTTTGCCTACCTATTGCCCACCCGTTTTAACATTTTATTTTGTTGCCATACAGTGGTATCATCCTATGGGCAGATTGTGGCATTGTCATTTAGTTGATGCTCTAGTTTCAGAAATTAATGAAGAAATCATACCTGCTTCTTCAAAGTCAATTGATCCTTCCTGTTAATCCTGATCTGCTGCAGTGGAATCACAATCAGAAAATGATTGTACATTTTACTGCAGATGATGAATGAATGAGTGAATGCTTGTTGCAGACGTGAGCTGAGCATACAATCTGCATAAGCCAGGCCTCTCAATGGCAGTTGCTTTGTAGACAGTTTTAGTCCAAGTGTCTTGATCTGACTTGCCAGGCTAGGAGTTTCTGTGTCCAGTCTGGTATAATGCCAAACACATCATTCAATAATTGCCCTGTAAGGTTGGGTGCTGTATATATACTAAGTGGTAAAAGTTTTATTTTCTTTTTTTTTAAATTGAAAATAAAAAAAATAGAAATAAATCCGGCACTAGAGCATTGATGAATATCCAAATAACGGTTTATTAAAGAAGCCTACAATTTTTGATTTAAATAATTGGCTCATTCAAAGTGCGTTGTAAGAGCAATTGCCTCCCGAAGTGCTAATATTGCCAGAACCTGGACATTATTTGGTGCCTGTGAGTCATGGTTTAGAGCCCATGGTTATAACATTGTGACATTCAGAATAATTTGAACAAATTTGCTTTCTCATTGATTGGCTCCTTCCATTAAAATCTTTGTCTCTAGTCTAGTGATTGGAGCTTTATGTAAAATACCAGGTTCCATGGAACCAGAAGTCTCTCTGAATTGTGGGTTAATAGACCCCCCAAGTATGACATAATACCCACAAGGGATTGGGGAGCAGAGAAGAGGGGGGGAAAAAATAAAAAAAGAAATATTTTGACACATAAAACTTAATATACTACTGCGGAATTGTAGTGAATGGAACCAAATTCATTAGTGTGTATGCATGCAATCCACGGGCACAAAAGAGGTTTGGTTTCAACAGTAATTAAGATGATGACCGGCAAAACTGATGGCTGTGACTCCAAAAAATAAATTAAAAAAAAAAAAAAGGATACCCTCCTTTGCTGCTGGAAAAGGCGGCTGTCACTTCTCCTCCAGCAAAGGAAATTAAACTAGAGAATTCAACAACGTACAATGGTTTATTCTTCTGCTGATTGATCACCAAGTTTTTTTTTGTTTTTTTTAATACAATATTAAGAAAAAAAATGTAAATCATACTCCTCCCCCTTGTTTTGCAGCCGCTGTTTAATTTACATGATTATTAGCTTTATTTACAGAGCAGTTTCTTTTGTCCGTCTCCAGAATGGTCTACGTAGCATTGTCAGGTGCCCTTTTTTTTTTTCTTTTTCTTTTTAATAACAGAACCTATGCAGAATCCTAAAAAATAACAGATGACGTGCTGTTCGGGATGGGGTGAGCGGGGATCAATTTAGGCATCGATCTCAGTTACTCAGGAGTAGTTCTGTGGCAGTTTCTACATCCCATGCTTTTGATGACAAGGCTGCTATTACTGCATTCTACAAAAGAGCATGAGAGATCAAAAGGTAGAGTTAGTTAAAGATATCTTACAACAGAGTACACACAAACTGTGGATCTCTAGCAAGACCTGCGGTTTTATTAAATAAACTGGGAGATGTGATAGCAAATTGTAGGCCATCACAGCGCAGATTGCTTTCCAGTACCTCTTACTTTATTTTCTCAGTTTTAGAAATCCATCCTTCCCCACCCCATCACTGGCTCATATTGAGCACATGCCCTCAGAGCCATCACTGGATTCTCTACGTTAAGCCTAAGATTGGACTGCGGGAGACCAGCAATGGATGGAAATAATGAACTGCTGTACCTAAAAAGGCTAATATGCTAACCTAATTAGCATAAAGTTTAATTACAATTCCAAATCTTTACATTTGTAGCGAGTGACAGATGGACAGATAGGCACACACTTAACCTCTTAAGGACCCATGATGGAATTATTTTGTCCTGGTTGTCCTTCCCTTAAAAGGAAACTCCGGTGCCAGGAAAACAATCAGTTTTCCTGGCACTGCAGGTCCCCTCTCCCTCCCACCCCCCAATCCCCGGTTGCTGAAGGGGTGAAAACCCCTTCAGTAACTTACCTGAGGCAGCGACATTGTCCCACGTCGCTGCTTCTTCCTCCACCGCCGCTCCTCCTCCTCTGCATTGCGTCGGCCGGTGGGCGAGACTGATCCCGCCCACCGGCCGGCGAGACCTAATGCGCATGCGCAGCAATGCCGCACATGCGCATTAGCGCTCCCTATAGGAAAGCATTGAAAATGCATTTCAATGATTTCCTATGGGGAAATGAGCGACGCTGGAGGTCCTCACAGAGTCAGTAAAAAACAGCAATAATTACACTTGCAGGGTTAAGAGTAGTGGGAGTTGGCACACAGACCACTCCAATGGGCAGAAGTGGTCTGGGTGCCTGGAGTGTCCCTTTAAGGACCCATGATGGAATAATCATGTTTCTCTGTCGGTAACAGAGGAGAGCCCCCAGGTGTCTAATGATACCAGTCAGCTGGGGCCAGAATTAGTGATTGATGAGCTGCATACAGCCCTATGGGATTTAAATATCCCGATGTTACAACTCAATTGATACCTGGTACTACCCTCTGTAGCTGGGCCATATAAACTGTGAGTGCTGCATACAGATCTTTAAATCCTTTGATGTCAATGCGGCTGAGCGTGATAAGCCACGATGACTGGAAGTCTGAGGGAGACCACCAGGGTTTGAAATGACCCTGACAGGGGAATTCACCTGATTACATCAGAAGAGAAAATCCTATTACTATTGCTATGGTTAGGAGCAAGACAACTATGGTTAAAGGGAATCTGTTCAACAACAACAAAAAAAAAAAAAAAACACACCCCAAACTACTTACTTGAAATCGCTCCCATATACATTGAATATACCATAATATACATGATGTATTCAATGTAAAAAATAAAAAGATTAACGTACCTTTTTGTCCATTCCAGGGACACTTTGTGCAATACCGACCTCCTGGCTTTTCTCCACTTCAGCTCCTCCTGAAGTTTTCTTTTATTTGCCCTGCTTGGGACGCATCCCCAAGCAGGGCAAATCTGATCAGTGACGCTGGCTTCATTGCCAGTGTCGGAACGGGGTGACGTTACTCCGCTGCTATACTGCCTAGTTTGTGCTACTAGCGGGTTTCCATAGCAACCACAGTGCATGGGAGGAGAGCAGAGAGTTCTCCTGTGGGAGTTCTGCTCTCCCTTGTAAGTCAATGCATTGGTGTAACAGCTAGAGAAAACCCCATTTTAATTAGGTTTTTCCTCCTAATCTATAGATAGAATCGTATTCTCAATCTAATATGCATAAGTTGTTTGAGGCATGACAGGTACTCTTTAAGATTAGGGTTTGGTTTAGGATTGATACTTTCCAAAGGTAAACATATGGGGTATTGTAATACTTGGGGGATGTTGCTGACTACAGTTTAGGACATTTCATTAGTGTGTATGTAAAAAACTAATTAAAAATACTACAAACTTAAAAAAAAAAAAAAAAAAATGGCATGCATTTATGGAGTAATGTAAATAGATGAACTACTAAAATGTCCCAAAATGCACCATAGATCATTCTTCAATTTGCCATAAAAAAGAAATAACGGAAAGGCTATAAATATAGTCCTGTATATTCACAAAATAAAGGGGCCATTTTGTACACCGCAGATTATAGCTGAGCACAATTTGATGATTGTGATTTTTATTACAGTAGCACATATCAAGTTTACAAAATATACCACTAAATTGCAATGTGCATGTAAAAAAACAAAAAAAAAAAACAAAAAAAAAAAAAAACACACACCATAACTTATATAGAAACTAGTGAAAAAAAGAAAGCACATTAAAGTGAATTATACAACATATGAGATACCCTGGAGGTTATTGTTCACAAATGGTGGACTTTTGTGGGTTAATTTAAACAAACTGCAACAATGCCCTGAATCAAGACATAGGCAACATAGAATAGATGTTGGTTCAATAAATGATAAAAAGGGAAATTTGGCATTTATATGGTGTGTTAAACTGCACATTGCTTTGCTCCTTGGGTACAAATCAAGTAAACTGAAGCTTTGTAGGTAAGAGGTAACAACTTACCCTATCAAAACCCATGGCACAAAGGTTCTCTATTTTTTTTGTATATTCCGGACTAGTAACTGGTGCTCCTGCGTACACGTGTGCCCAGAGTCGAGCCGTCTGTTTAAACATTTCAGGATTTTGTTTATACTGGAGGGAAAAAAATAAAAAAATATATCACTGCAACACAATAGCAGATATTTGTGGGGACATGGCATGTCCACTTCCCTGTATAATTGTTCAGAGCCTTCCCCCGCATTATTAGAGCCCCGACTCATGAGTGTGTTAATAGGTTTCCAACCCACCCAAACCCAATGGTATTGTAATAGCCCTCATCCACTGACCACATAAGGATGCCCCCTCACCCTTTTTAACACCCATGATGCCATCAGTTGGAGGTTTAGGGAAGGAAGAGGCTATTTTACAGGCTCCATATGCATGAAATGGGGACTTTATAGTAAATAACTAGTGACTGGCAATGGTGGTTTAAAAACCTCCCTTATAGTAATATACTGACTTTCACTAGGTTATTTTTTTTCATTTTTTTTGTTTTTGTTTTTGTTAACTATTTTCACTGGGCTTTTTTATTTATTTTTTAACTATTAGCCAGTAGGCAACAGAACATCTGGACATTAGATAGTGTAAACAAAGTCAAATTTTTGCCCTGTACACATCCAGATGGTTTTGTCACATTTGGTATGGGGCCCATTAGGACTTTAGTGAATAAGCCTGCATATAAACAGGATTGGTCACATTCCGAATAGCAGGACCATAGCTATGAAATGGTGTCTGATCAGTACAGCATTTCATTGACAATCCAAGACAATGATATAATTTCTTAGCCAATTATACAAAGGGCCACTCATACATGCCTGAGTTAAAGGGTCAGGAATCACCTTTAGAAAACTGTCTTATTCAAAAGCTTTAGCTTTGAATAAAATCATTGCTTCACTCTGCTGGCTGAAAATAAATAAACAGGTAAATATGATTTTGTTTATGGTTACCTGCATAGTCTTCCTTATGCTTTCCACACCCACTGCAGGGGAGACACTGAGCTAACCATTCAGTGTCTATGCCTAGGAATGCTGAAAAAAGCGTTAGGCATGCCTGCAGATTTATATACGTGCAGTTTGAAAAGGTTTCACCTTGCAACATTCTGACAGGAGGGAAGAGAGGGGATGTGATCAGTGTAATCATGCAGAGGGTGGAGGTAAGAAAAAAAAAAAACAAAAAAAAAAGAAAAACTATCTGAGAGGCGTATCCAATAATGCAATCCCACAAAGTTTATAGTAAGTTTAGAACATACTTTTTAAAGTCTTTCTTGCTTTATTTTAATTTACTTAAAATCAACCAGTGAAAATCATCATTTGAGGTTTATACCCATGAGGCTCAATTACCTGATTTGCCACCACTGCATCCTGTGGGTCATCTGGTTCTGCTGCAGCCAATAAAGCTTGCAATGATAACAACACTGTTCTTAAAGTCATAGCAGCAGCCCTGAGAGACATTGTTGGGTTAAAGCATTCATTAAAACATACATATAAACATTGAGGCTGCAATGCATTCTCTACAGAGAATGTGTGGGTATACGCTTTAAAAAATAGAAATAATAGTTTTAATCATCCTTTGTAACGTTAACTGGATGTATAGAAGTTCTCCAAATAAAGAAATATACAGAGGAATAATTATCATACATGTTTGGATGTATATCATGCTAGTGATTTTAAATAAAACAATGGAATTCAAAGGGTTTGTTAGACCATCTGAGCCTTGTAATGCAAATGTACCCCTACTAAAATGCAGAGTCCAATAGAGCAATGTAAAGAGTAGGGACTAAGCTCTCACTCAGTCCTCCTTTTAACGTCCTATTGATGAGAAGCTTGCCACACTATATGACTGCAGCTCAATGAAATACATTTCAAAAAAGAGACATTCACATCTTCCAACCGCAAACTCAATGGATACATTGAGATTTCTCTCATTTTCAACTATGTTCTGGGTCCACAAAACATTGCATTGTTACAATAGGGTACAATATTAGAAAAATACAATATACAAACTATAAATATATATACACACACATATATATAAATTTAATACATAACAGGTAATAAACATATTCAACCATGACAGGTGCTGAGGTATATCCTAGATCTCGTAAAAGATTTTAAACTGAATGAAGTTTTGACTGTGTCCTAGACGTTATTCCATAATTGCGGTGCTCTGTAAGAAAAGGAGCATCAAGCCACTTTATTTTTGTTTTGCGGTATGCTAAATATCGTGCTAGTACTAGATCGGAGGTTATAGGAGGAGGGGACAGCCGGGGAGAGCATTCTACTCAGGTAGGGTGGGAGATTCCCAGAAATGCTCTTATGCAAAAGGTTGGAAAGATGAAGAGTGCGTTGGGATTCCAGCGACAGCCATTTTAGCTCTTTTAACATGTCACAGTGGTGGGTAAAGTAATTACATTCTAGTACAAAGCAGCAGAACAAATTATATAACATATTAAGTTTTTTTTTTAAGGTGGGTTTGTGGTGCAGGTGCATACACTACATCCCCATAATCAATGACCCACATTAGCATTTATTGCATTGTTTCCTTACTGTGGGGTTTAGGCAGGATTTGTTTCTGTACAGGGCACCTAGTTTTAAGTAAAGGTTTGAAAATCTGACAGCAGTCTGCACTTTTAAATATCTAGGTATGTTGCTAGACCCCAATCTATCCTTTTGACCTTTACATCTCTTCAAACCTTTACTTAAAAGTGCAGACTGCTGTCAGTTTGCTATTTGAATTTGTTCTGATACACCGTTGATTTTGTAGTTTACGTAATTTAGGTACAGTTCCAAAGATCATTGTAACAGTTTTGTCAGTGTTTAGGAAGAGTTTGTTATCCACTATTCAGATAATTTGATTGTTGATAATATTCACAGTTGTGTGTGGATGCATTTTTCCAAGATTTTTGACAATACAGGGAGCGATGATATCGGGCGATAGATACCAAAGTATTGTCACCACTTTTATGGATAGGTACAACTTTTGCAGTCTTTCAAAGTTTGGGTATGTATCCGGACACCAAGGATTCATTGATAAGGGGAGTGACAGGTTTAGCAATTGCTGGTGCACTGTGCTTCAGCAACATTGCTGGGACTTAATCTGGTCCACACTGGTTTTTCATTTTTAAATTATTAAGACGTTTATTAACGATACTAACAGGCACAGGTCTAAAATTGAATTTCTCTATATGAGAATTTTGAAGATTTGGCAGGGCCTGATCTTATCTGTGGTCTGAAAAGGAGTGTCATTTGTTATCTGAGAAACCAGGGTGGTAGCACAAAATAATTAAGGCATTTGCTACATCTAAGGGGTGTTGCAGTGTTTGGTTGTCTATTTTGACAGTGGAGGGGGGTTAGGAGTGGATTGTGGGGGTTTGTAGGCTATTTATTATTTTCCAGAAGTTTTTTGAGTTTGATAGGTTGTTGTTAAAATGTTCACTGAAATATTGGGCCTTTGCCATTTTTGTTTGCTTTGTGCATGCATTTCGCCATTCGCAAGTGACTGTTCATGGAGCCAGTACGCTTTAACTTTGACCACAGTGAATCTCTAAACTGGTACATTTGAAATAGGTCAGCTGTAACCCAGGGCAGGTGTCTCCCTTTTATTCGCACTTTATACAGAGGGGCATGCAATTTTCAAACACGCGAGAGCTCGGACTGAAGAAATGCAATTGCAGAGTCTAGATCTGGTATTAGACCTAATCTGTGCCATGGTATGTTCATGATATCATTTAAAAAGGATTCAAGATTAAATGTTTTGAAAGACCTGGTGATTATAATCTTGGGAGGGGATTTAGTGGCCTTTATTTTGCGTATTCAGTACATTAGACAGTGGTCACTGAAACTGTTAGGGAGAACGCCCGCCTCCTGGATTCTATAAGGACAACTGGAGAGAATCCAATCGAGCAAGGTATGATTCTGGCTTTTAATATTAATGCGAGTTGGAGAGGAAATTAATTGTGTTAGCTGCAAAGTCTTAAACAGCGTCCATGATTTATTATTTTTAGGATTCAATATTACAATCTCCAAAAACCAACAGTTTACTTTTTTGGTTTTGAGCTACAGTTTCACTTCGTAGTTGGGCTATGTCAGAAAGGGAGTGCACCGAAGAGCTAGGTGGGTGGTAGATTCCAACAACAATGATAGTTTTAGTGAAAAGGATCTCAATTGTTCCAGAAAGAAAATCAAAGACAGAAGGGGAGTTATAGTTTTTTAAAGGAGTAAATTTTATGGACTTGTCAACATAAATAACAATGCCTCCTCCTCTCTTTGCTCTGTAATTTCTAAAACATGAATAACCCTGTATTGCAATGGTGGAGTCTGGTATTTTAGTCGTTAACCATGATTCCGAGAGCATAATTATTTTTGGTTTGTAATGGGAACACCAGGCTTGCAGTGCACAAAAGAGAGGCGTTTTTGAGTAGGGAGATTAGGACTAGCATTAGCTGGGGGAATGCCACACAGACATCATTCATGAAATTTTTTTGCATCATATAGTTGCAGTACATACACATGTTTTTCTTTACTGGAATAAATAAATGCATAAAGCCAATACACAAGGGGATCATTACTCCGTAAAACATTAGAGTGACACTATAGCCATCAGAACAAATACAACTTTATGTAGTGGTTCTGGTATCTATAGCCTGTGCCTGCAGGCTCTTCATTGTAAACACTGCCTTTTCAGAGAATGAGGAGTCACTGATCCTGATTGGCCTGAGTCACTCTCAGCCAATCAGCAGTGGCACTTCACACTTCCAGTGGACATTGCTGCTGGAGGCAACTAAGGGGTTAAACCATCTGAGAACAGTTTACCCACTTGAGGTAAGAGTGCCTCTAAAGGCATCCTGGCACCATAACTTCATTTAGATGACCTTGTTTCGGTGCCTCGAGTGTCCCATTTAGGAAAAGTTACCATACATGTTAAGGAGCAGTACGTCTTGCAAACAATGCCTTACCATTGGTCTTTCAATATATCCAAACAGATGGCTCCTGTAACGGAACTAATATTAGGGTGCCAGATTTTGGTAATAAACCGC
Organism: Pelobates cultripes; assembly: GCA_933207985.1. NCBI lineage: Eukaryota > Metazoa > Chordata > Amphibia > Anura > Pelobatidae > Pelobates > Pelobates cultripes. Next base: position 66,792,266 of record OW240917.1, on the reverse strand, counting down.
ACCTAAAATACAAAGAAAAAAAAATCCTCTTCAGTAAGTTGGAAAAATTAAATCATTTTTTCAATAGCTACCTTATCATAGAACCAAGTTGAAGTAACTCAACGATAGCTAATAGGTGGATCCCCAGCTGTAGAACTACAAACTCCACAATGCTTTGCAACCTCTTAAGAATAGGAAAGCATCATGGGAGGGAGTTCTAGTTCTTTAACAGTTGGTGAGTCAACTCTTGAGAGAAACATACTGAAAAAAAAAAAAAAATGAGAATGAATCCTGTACTTTTACACAAGAAATGGGTCATCCTTACAGCCTTGGTTTATATCAAGCCATTCTAATATAGTTTGTCATTAAACCTACTTACAGTGCCCATTTAATAACTCAAACACCATACATCGTTTAGTCAACACTTCCCAAAGCTAGTTGTGCTGCTATTTTTAAAAACACTGATAAGTAAAGATGTTCAATAATTCATTTTAATCGATCATCCTCATTTATTTTCCTGACTCTGTAAGCCCGATTTTCTTTCAGAAATCAGTCTACTAAATCCAGGTAAAGAATGTAATTGGATTCACGTATACATCATAAACAGGTTGATGAGAAACAATCTCCCGGTAAATTTGGTCACTGCAGCCACCTGGACACATTTGTGTATTTGAAAAATCATAAGGTAATAAATTACCTGTATTAATCTGCACAGATTTTCAAATAAATGAACACATTGCGGCAGGTAAAACCTTTAGATTCCAACAAGAAGCATGCAGTTGAAAGCCTGGTTACCATTGCACAGAGTACTACCCCAAGCTCTAACATTTGAATAGTTCCCGAGTAAACCGATACAATGCACACAGAGCTTGCCAAGTTGTACGAGTGTCTACACAAAGTATTAACAATACATCTCTCATAAGATTGCAAGGGAGAACACGGATTACTTCTGCCACTTTACTTGCAGTGAGATTATCTGCAAAACAGAATGTGTCAGAAGGGTGCATGTCTGAATTATATATTTTTTAGAATGTTTCTTTCATGTATTATCTGAATAATGCATGACAGCAGGGTACCAACTCGAACATGGAGTGCAGTTTCTAGGATGGAGACTTTTCTTCCCAACATATATTGTGTGTGCTGTGTGTTTATGGAGCTCACGTACCTTTGGTGGGTTAAAAGGATATGTTTCTGGAATCTTGATTTCTAACTGATATCTTCCACCTGCAACAGAAAATACAAGACCTCATTGTCAATTAGGTTACAAAAAACAATTCACAGCCACGCGTATTGAGACTGAAGCATATTACAAAATCAGATAATTTTTCATATTATTGTTAAAAATGTAAACAATGCTTGCAATCTTGTTGAGTAACTAGAATATCAAACTATAATATTTTAGTAGCAACAAACTACAATTTGTTTTTCTTCTCAAAAAAGTCTGAACATTTTTGGATGTTACTGCCCTCCCAAAACCTTTGCTTTTCTAAACCAGTCGTCCTTGAAGACCAACTATAAGCATTCCTGGCTTTTAATTCTGAAGATTTGCCACAGCTGCACAATATCTATAAGGTCTCCTTGAAACCTGCTTTATAAGGGTATATATATCATCCATGACCACCAACTGAACAGCTAATGCATAGACCCCAATGCACTGAACATGTGTTATTAAGGAATGATCAGGAGGTGAGTTACTCTACATGCAATGAATTCAGTGTTTAACCCTTTTTATGGTCAAATAATACAAACCAATGTATTCCTTCATGTGCATAAACTGGTGTAGTAATGTCAATAAGCACACACTTGCTGTCCTGCTACCTAGTCAGATCATCTGTGTATTCAAAGGAAACAAAATGGAGGTTGCGCTAAAGTAGCCATAAAAGGTCCACTGTAAACACAAACCAGGAAGTGACATATTATCACTCCTTGAAGGTGCAATCACAGACCAGCTCCGCAACCATTCAATGAAGAATCCAAAAAGAAAATATCCAGCACACATCAACAGGTGAGAAAGCACTCCAGATTTATTTAGAGCCACACAGCAAGCTCAACAATAAGTAACTTTTTACTGATTATTACGGATTGGTGATGTGATCCATCAATTGATCACATGATCAATTAGCATCCTTTATCAATCCCTAGTTACACTTTTCAGTTTGAACTGGAGAAAGACCTATTGTTGGGTCAAATCAATGTATCTTGTCAGTGGGTCCTCAATAAATCTGGAGTGTGCTAGGCATTCTTGTTTTTGGATTCGATAAAATATACAGGGGTATTTCTAACAACAACAAAACAAATATGGCATATCAAACTGAATATATTTAGTAACATTTTAATGACTATTTAAGAACATTTTATTTACATTATATCTGTCCCCAACACACAAAATATAGAAGCCCTGTCTTGATTGCTTTAAGGTGGTAATTTATTATGATTTGGAATAGGCTAATCTAGTATATGCTCAGGCTTGTTTTGGTATTAATAAAACGAAAAATCTCAGAACTGGAGATCAGAGTAACTAATTTGGCAACTAAAACCTAAGCAAAGAAAAATTGCTGCTCACACTGCAATGCATTCACTATTACCAACATTAAGCAGAAACAGAATTTAGAAAACAAAGTAAGTTTGTTTTTTTCATTTGGATTGTAGATCCATTACATTTTCTCATTCTGCACCATCAAATAGAACATAAAATAAATAAATATTTGAGAATAAAAGTGAATGCATTTCTAACTAAAAGATTCCATTCTACTATTTTTTTTTTTTTTTTTTTTTTAATAGAACACTACTAGGTACCTGCAGAATAGAAGTCACTGTGATTTTAGGAATGGAGACATCGTCCGGTAAGAGAAAGTAAGTAAACCACCTTAAGTAGATTGCAGAATGTATATTGTATGACATTATCAATGGGAACTATGCACATAATGGTTGAATGACATTACACAAAAGGTTAATTTTGGTGGCAAATTTCAATTTAGTTTTAGTCAGTCTTTTGAATAAAAAGCCATTATAGATTTAGTCGACAACTAAAATTTTATGGATTAGGTTAAACCCCCCTCCAATGCGTCTCATTCTCCCAGCCCCACCCCCGAAGCGTCTCATTCTCCCAGCCCCACCCCCGTCATTCTCCCAGCCCGTCTCATTCTCCCAGCCCCACCCCCAAGCCTCCTCATTCTCCCAGCCCCACCCCCTCGCCCTCATTCTCCCAGCCCCACCCCCGAAGCGTCTCATTCTCCCAGCCCCACCCCCAAGCGTCTCATTCAACCCCCCCCATGTTAATTTTGGCAGCAAATTTCAATTTAGGTTTAGGGTTTAGTCAGTCTTTTGGCTAAAAAGTAATTTTAGTTTTAGTAGTATTTTAGTCATCTGAATTGTTTTAGGTTTAGTCGACTAAAATGTTTAGTCAACAATATTAACTGCTGTAATGATACACTCCAGCCACCCATCTTTGGAATATGTGAGGTTTGAGATTTCAGATACAGGTATAAAATACTAGTTACAGTACTAAAGCTGTAATGGAAGATATTTACCAAAGAATGACTCTTTAGTGGATGAACACATTCAGAAAGGCATTCATTTACAATGTGACACAGATCAAACAAGAGACTGCAGAGACTGCTATTATTTTGTTATTAGGCTTGCAAGACCAGTGAGCTGTAAGATGTAGCACAACTTGGAAATTCTCTGAATTTGACCTTTCATCCACTCAAATTCACGCTACTGCTTTAAAACTGTCCTGGAAGAAATTTACCCAATTGTTGAACAATGTACTTAATGTTTCAGACATTAAAAATACAAAACCCAACACAATTTAATGCAAACTGTATTGGCGTCTATTAACGTGTAACAATACTTCTATTCCATGAATGCATGTAACCTGAACCAGACACTCCCAGAATGGGTTTCCCCTTATAAAATCAGTAGACAGGGGTTGGAGGTCAGGTTTGCAGTATGAAAATAAAATAAATATTTGCAAACTTTCTAGCACTATAACTACAGAAGGATGCTGTAATTATTGTAATATGTTACAGAGCTTCGCATTTACCTTTAAAATTATCTTTCCCCCTAACAGAATAAAGATTTAGGGGGGAGGCGGGAGGGGGAGATGGACGGACGGACGGACACACGCGCACACACACACACTCTTTCTCTCTCAGGTTCATTAGATCCACTGCTCTATGAATTTCAAGTAAAATATCTGGGCTTTGTATTAGAAGCAATTGTGGAACAGATATAAAAACTCAAGCAATCACCATGGAAACCTACAGTAAGGACCACTAAGTTTCCTGAATAATTATTCTGTGTAGCCCATACTGCTACATTGCAGGGATAAAACTAGAGATGAAGGGGTCCGGTTGCCGATAGTGTTTTTGTAGCATAGAACTTAATAAATCAAGTGTACTCTGTCACCATGACAACGAGAAACCAATTGAATGTATCTAGGAATATTGTAACCAGGACAGAAGAACATCAGCATCACACGGTACCTGCTACGTACTATGAGAGGTATGCTTTGAATACATTATGAGTTTAACAATGTACAGGGGCATTCTGGGACACTCCAGGCTGGAGGTGAACACTCCAAGTGCCCTAGAGCCCCCTGCACTATAAGTAATGAAACTGTATTAGGGTTTGAAATCTTACATGGGGTTCACTGGACACTGCTCAAACCATTCTAAAACAGTTTACATACTACAAAGGGAAGTGGCCACTGGACACTGCTGGCACCATAAGCACTACAGCGTGCTTTAATGTATTATACACACACATTAAATTATTATACAGAAAAATCCTACACAAACACATTTGAAGATTCAGCTCTCTTTCCATAGCATTATTAAGCATATTTCATTAGCAGTGCGTTATGGATATGGTACAGGTTTCTGGGAGTTTTAGTCCAACTGGCAGCTTTTCACTGCAAAAGGCTAAAAGCTTAACTCAAAACTCCAACAAATCCAAGTCATGACATCCTGTAAGCATTATTATAGAAGCAAGAAGACAAAAAAAAAAAAAAATCCAACTTTTGAGTGACGTAGAGGAAACGTTCAGCCTATGTTGAAAAATAGAAATATCTCCATTCTGCATTTTGTCTGGTACATATCACTACTAATCCCTTTCATTAAAAATATGTACACCATATTCATATACACTTTCAATACATTTTTCTCCACCTGGAGACCTGAGCCTGTTTCTGGTATTGCACTGTCAGAGGCAGCCCACTCCCTTGCAAAACCTCAGGGGCCAGTCAGAGGACACAAATCTCCCTTGCAATCAGGGACACAAAATCTCAGTTAAATAACTTCAGGACAGGAGTGCTCAACAGGACAGACCTAGAACTTAATCCAATGTAATATGTGTACAGGGTTCTTAATAGATCTATTACCCAACTATGATCACATCCAGAAAATATAAACAAACATTAGCACATCTAATTTTTCAAAAATACTCTTCATTGGTACACAAATAGATGTACAATGTATACACAATAGTCTTTGAGACTTTGTAAGGATGAAATAATGAGTACTTGACTAGTCCCTTCTGTTTGTTGTTCCTAGGGAGAGGGAGTTTGCCTCACAAATAGTTTTTACTATTTTGTGACTGTTCTTAAATTTTTTTTAGTTTTCCCAATTGTTTTTTCCGTTGCTCACTTTTTTTTGACCCTCAGGGTTTTTAAATTGTCTCTAAAAATTGACAATCTATAGTTACCACCCCATTTAGGTTACTTAGGTAATGGGTGATGGTAATCTCTGAAGGGGGTTGGTAGCTACCCTGTGGAGTACACTGGCTAGGTCTTACTTAGGTGCTACACTTTATGTGCAAAAAAAACAAAAACAAAAAAAAAAACCTCATTTTTGTACAGAGTTTGAATACAATTGTTCTGTTCAATGTATCATGCCAATAATTGTGTTATTCATGCTCACAAGTAAAGGGAGTTATAAATATAGAATTAAAAAAAATATATAAATGAAATGATATACAATACTAATAAATGTAGAGGAACTAGTATTTTCAAATGGCATGATACTTTTATTTGACCTGAAACACCATGTAAGCTTGATTGGCATTAATGCAGTGATGTCACACGTATTCTTTAGAGCAGTGCACTTTGTATATTTTTCCATTCTAGATTGATTTAAGATCCCCTTAAATAAAGTCAGCTAGCTGAAATGCGGGAGCTGTAGTCTCCACTTTCATGGCTCAATCTTTTAAATTGTAAATGATCTAGTGGGTACATTTTCTAATTTATTTATAGCTAAATTCTTCCATTTATTAGTATTGTATGTTTAATCTTTACGCAGTCTTAAACACTACCGTGTATGCATTGTATGAGTATTTTTGATAAATTAGGTGTGCCAGTGGCGGTTTATATTTACACAAAACCTGTATGCCAGGACTTGTTTGTGCAATATGGCATTTATCAAGCTCTTACAATCACTTTAATAAGGATGTGAACTGCCACTCAGGACTGATGAATCCACCTACAATTAAAAAAAAAAAGTTTCTACAATCAACAAAAAAATAAATAAGGCATTTTAAAATAGGTAATTTCTACTACTATAGCACTCACTAGAAATTGTGATTGATTTTCTATTTCTATTAATTGAAAATTTACTGCACATGACAAAAGTATTAAAACAAACAAAACAAAAAAAAACAAAAAAAAAAAACTACTTAAAAGTGCTGATCATTTTCTATTCTCGCTATAAAAAAAAAAACCCAAACAAAACAAATCTAAAGAAAGATCTCTTTACATAAACAATATTAAAATAAAAAAAATTAAAAACCATGACATCCTACACTGACTTTTTGAAACAATTTTGCTCATAATCCTTATTGAAATTAAAAACAGAAGAAAAAAAAAAAAACCTGCATCAAGTTGGCTCCAATGCCATTTAATAAATTACAAAATATTAAGGAAAGTAGCACTTACCTTCATACGGCGTGTCTGGGGGGCCAGCTATTTCACCTCTCAGCTCGGAAAAGTTTTCATCTACTAGATCTACTTTGATTTGGTTTTTGCTAGTCTTGAACAAAAAGAAATAATGAAATATGGTTAGAACCCAAAAATATTGCTTTTTTGACACATTTGAATGAAAAAAACTGTGCAACAACTTAAACATAACTGATCGAGAGCATTTGATAAACACCAGCAAATAAACTGACAAAGTTCAGTACTTTAGACTGCTGGCGACCGAGAATTCCAGTCACAAACGGTCACTCCATAGCAAAAGGTGTGGGACTCCTGGCACAATAACATTTACAAAGTGCTGTACTAGCTATGGACTCTTGCCAGAAGCCTTTGCAAGCTCTCTCCTTCTAACCCTACCTAGACTTCTTAATGCAGTTCAATGAGAAGTCCTTGAGCAATTGTCTGCCTCTTCAGTTTAGCTACACTGAGCTAAGCAAACCAGGAAGTAAAAGGATTAGTTGTCTGATCGACAGCCCAGGGTGTGTAACCAGATTAATTTATAAAAGTGTTAATTTCTATTAAAATCTGAACCTTTTTTTGCAAAATGAAAGAGAGGACACACTCTTCACACATAAAAGTACTTCAGCAGGCTCTTGTGCTTTAGGAGTCTAGACTCTAGAGCAGGCATAGGCAACCTTCAGCACTCCAGATGTTTTGGACTACACCTCCCATGATGCTTTGCCAGTATTATAGGTGTAAGAGCATTATGGGGGATGTAGTCCACAACATCTGCAGTGCCAAAGGTTGCCTATCCTGGCTCTAGAGTGTTGCTTTAACCCCTTAAGGACCAAACTTCTGGAATAAAAGGGAATCATGACATATCACACGTCATGTGTCCTTAAAGGACCACTATATTGCCAGGAAAACATACTCGTTTTCCTGGCACTATAGTGCCCTGAGGGTGCCCCCACCCTCAGGGACGCCCTCCCGCCCGGCTCTGGAAGGGGGAAAGGGGTAAAAACTTACCTTTTTCCAGCGCTGGGCGGAGAGCTCTCCTCCTCCTCTCCGCCTCCGTTACGCCCCGCCGGCTGAATGCGCACGCGCAGCAAGAGCTGCGCGCGCATTCAGCCGGTCTCATAGGAAAGCATTTACAATGCTTTCCTATGGACGCTTGCGTGCTCTCATTGTGAAAATCACAGTGAGAAGCACGCAAGCGCCTCTAGTGGCTGTCAATGAGACAGCCACTAGAGGATTAGGGGGAAGGCTTAACCCATTCATAATTATAGCAGTTTCTCTGAAACTGCTATAATTATGAAAAAATGGGTTAACCCTAGAGGGACCTGGCACCCAGACCACTTCATTAAGCTGAAGTGGTCTGGGTGCCTAGAGTGGTCCTTTAAGGGGTTAAAGATCCTAATCCAAAATGAAATGACTCAGTGATGTACTGTATGGCTGTATAGAGCTGAAAAACCTAACAAGGTAGAACATCCATTTCAGCATAAGGCAAAGCGGAATAATGACAGTATAGTTCATAGTGTAGTGTTTAGTTCTTCAGCGTGTTGGCATCAGAGGATTGCCCTGCTTGGAGGAGCACAGGCAAACTGGAGGCAGGTGTTACAGAAGTGTAACACCCACCTCAGTAAAGAGATTGCAGCAAAAAATGTTTACATTAAAAAAATAGAAGCATTCATTAAATCGTTTTATTTTTATTTATGGGCTTCACTTTTTTTCTCTCATTTAAACATAATTCATTAAATTTACCCATATTTTTTATTATTTGGCACATGTGCAGCAACTTCCACAATCTATCAATCCAGTACTTCTTTATGAACATAACTGAATCAAATGTTTATTGTAGTGAAGCATTAGACTTGCAAAGCATCATCACATTGCACGCTGGTAATTGAATAACTTCCAGTTCAGAGACCCAATCATCCATCTGTTTGTTAGCCAATGGAGGCGTGGAAACTGTAAAATGACTGGTCACCAGCAATGCTTCAGGGGCAGCATCTATGCCTCAAAATCACTTCATAAAGATGAAGTGATTTTGGTGCTTAGACTGTCCCTTTAAAGAGTCCCGTGAGGCAATCTGGTTTATAATATTACTACATCTCCTTTACTCTCATGTGTTTTGGCTTGGCTTGGCTCAGTCTTTCTAGGCACCATAACAACTTTGTCTTATTGCTGTCACTTTGCAGATATGCTTATATCTTAAGATTTGTAAAACTTCCTGCAGCTATAGGTCTGTCCCCTGGCTCTGACATCAAAGGAAGAATTTAATTTCCCTCTTTTCCAATCAGCCTCCAATTTGTGCTCAACCTGGACAAATGTCTCTCATCCGGACGTGCACGTCCTATAATTTAAGGAAGTTTGAAAGCAAGCATTTTTTATTCATAATCTATACAATGCAGTAAAGAATACAGTAGATTGCTGCATATTAGTAACATTATGACATACAGAGTACAAGCATCTCCTATTGTAGTGAACACTATCAGCATACCAAGCCCATTTTACACCATTATTTCAACAGCCTGCTTTCTAAGATTTATTTTTAAACACAGCTATATGCTTTAGAAAACTATTTTCTTGCACTGTTAAATTAAGTGTTCTTGCATAGCAAGACCACTTAATGTTATCTCACATATATATTATTTTATTATTATTATTATGTGTTCTTGCATAGCAAGACCACCTAATGTTCTCACATATATTATTCTTATTCTTATTATAGCCAAATTTAACACCCTAACTCCTCCCACAGTTTTTACACTACATAGACAGTAATATATAGAAACGTGCGGATTGTTTCCGATTGGATTGCTATTACTTTGTCGAATGTTTGCCCGATGGTTCACGGAATATCGTCATTTTTGTGGTGAAATTTGTCCCATAGGAATGAATGGCAAAATGTTCAAAACTAGAGTGGGAGCTAGCAAAAGCTGAAAAATCAGGACATGATTTCGAAACTGCCACCACTCCCTCATTTTCCAGCCCACCTACACAAATCTTATATCAAAACGTTCAGCTATCCCTCCTGCCACTAGAAATGTCCACGGCTAAGCCATAGTCCTGATAGTTTTCACAATATGACCATTTGTTTGCAACTCACGCCGTCCGTTGACATTCATCGAAACTTCACTCTAGCCAGCTCAAACTTGCAGGACAATTTCTAAACTGCGACTGTGCCTTCATTTTTAATACTTCAGAGACATACTATGCATCAGAATGTAGGTCTGGGTCTTGTGATTCTCACGATATAAAGCTCTTCGCTGTAGGATTTATAGTTTTACAAATACGACCGTTTGATGATGGCAACCGCCAAAATACTCTGACCTGTGCCAGGCTGGAGCAGCAAGTGATGTCATAGACAGGGCCTTTTGTACACCTGCTAATGTTTTTATAAATGTATGGTTTAATGTAACTGTGAAGCACTTTGGGCAACAACGTTGCAATTAAATGTGCTATATAAATAAATAAAAGTTGAAATGCATTTCTCACTATCAAGCTTGCCATGTGCACTTTTTAAATTTGATCAGTTGGTTAGTGTAATGTTTACTATCTTTATTCACTCCAAACACTCCACACAGTTACTCTGCCCAGTTCAACCTTTCCACAGTTACTCCAACCACTCCAGTTGTAGACTACTGGTGGAGGCAAGAACACTTCACACAATTTCCCTAACACTTACATATATTCTTGAGAAATGTAAATGTATATTTTTTTAATTCTGCCAATATAAAATAATGCAGTTATCCTCAGTTATAAATGGAAAAAACACTTGATAGCAGTCCTTCACATATGAACATTAACACATCCATTTTATCAGATCAGGCTGAAAATGTTAAGGCTTAAAGGCTCCTTGCCACCTCAAATATGAACATAGGATTAAGTTTTTTTGTATATTCAGTGTATTTGCATGAAGTAAATGATAGAAAACATGGATGTATTAGCATGAAAATCTGTGTGGGATACAAAGTGTGCATTTGTATAGAGTATTGGAATAAAGGGAACGTTACATTTAGGGAGAGTATAAGGATGGAGGGGTGTATCTGCATGTGGTGGAATACAGGGTTTGTGACTGCATGGAGGGTCAGTGTGAGAATCGAGAGGTGTATTTGCACCCAATTTCCTGTCACGCAACAAGCCTAACCACGCAAATCAGCAGCTCATTTTACCCCTCCCCATGGTTATTCCATGCACAACAGATTGACATCATGCTTAATTGTTTTGTTTACCTTCTGGAGAATTTATGTATACATCTTATTTATTTGTATTTCAAGGATCGATTTCCTGATTAAGAAATGTATATTTATGCAATTTTAGTGCACTTGGCACTTTACATCCAGAACTGCTAACATTCCACTCTATAACTTTGAATTTTTACCTTTAATAACCCAAAGTGCCCTTCTTATTCTCCTCTTTACCATATGCTGGGCTCATCCCAACCACCAACATGCTAACAGTTACATTTAATTCCTCCCTTTCCTATGAGATATTTACTGTATTCATGCCTCTACTTCAATGTAACGTGTAACAAATAATCAGTTAAATGGCAAGTTTTCTTTAAAACATCTAAATTGTCAAGTTAAATGTTACATGCTAATATTTTTACGTTATGCTACACCTCTGTGTTTATTTCAGATACTTTGACACTCCACCCTGTTGCAAACTAGAAGCTCCCTTCATACGTGGCCAAATGACAATGAAGTGGCAAAGGTTAGCCATCACCAATGCAGTTAGAGAAAAAAAAACAAAAAAAAAAACAGCTTTGGTAAGCTCTAGTGTGTTAAATTGCCACTGTTAAACTAAACTAAAGCAGGCTTTGTGGGACATTTTGTAAAAAAACAAAGGCAAACTGTAACGGCTCTGCTGACTGTGTGTTAAATTTAACGTTCTCTAAAAATCTGTCTTTTCATAGAGCCTCATTCATAGAAAGAGCTTTGCAGGGAAAAAAAAAAGCTTCAGGTTTAAGCTTAATACATACACTCAGAATACCAACCCAGATAACAGATCTGATATTGATAATCAAATGCTCCTCAAATGACGAACGTTAGATTGAACCACAGGCAGAGGAGGCCTAGCCTCCTCAGTGACGTCGCAAGAAACGGAGAGGTGGGCAGTGCCGAGGGAGCCTCAGCGCTGGAAAAAGGTGAGTAAATCTTTTTTTTTTTTCTTATAATTGCACACAGGATGTGCATGTGACTAGAGATAGGGGCATTATGGTTTTAGGAATACAGGTTTGTATTCCTAACATTATAGTATTCCTTTAAACGGTGGATACTCCATGCACCACGACAACTTCAGTGGCTTGATATGGTCATAGTGCCTGGAGCCTGTATGTGCAGTGTATCGCCGTGAAACACTGCACATACTACGTTTAACCCCTTGGCTGCTTGAAGTCTTGAAGTGTTATTCCACCTGCACTTGTGTCGTAGAATTATGGGCTGGCAGGTGTCAATTCAGCCAATGAATAGCGACTGCATTGGCTTCTGACTTCAGCAGCAATTATCATGCTTGAGATTACTCTCTAACCTGCTACCGATGTGTTGAAATCTATAGCTTAAAAATGACACTCAATTTACTATAGAACAATTTCATAAGCAGTACTCAATCCTGCAAAATATTTTTTTTTATTATTTATATAGTGCCAACATATTCTGCAGTGTGTTAGAATTATAGAAAGGAGATACTTGGAGGTGAAGAAGCCCTGCTCAGCTTACAATCTGTGAGGATTTGAGATAAGCAGATATATATTATTTAATGTCTCTCCCAACTACACTTACTGGTGAGGTGGTCTACTCAATTTCTCATATTTGGGAATAATAAGACAGGGTAAATCTCCAGGATGTCAACATAGCAGTTTCATTGCTACGGAATCTGTCAGAGCACAGAGAACACCTGTCACCCTCTTCATGTATTCCTCTAGCAAATGCAACGCTTCTTCGAAAAGTCATCACAACAACTACAGTGCATGAGTTTCTTTGATGGAGAGTACAAGAACCACCTTGGATGTTCTGCCTGCACAATGAATGGATGAATACTATTTTTCATTAAAAACATCCTAAAATCATAACAGACATTTTGTTTGGGGTGGGTTCAGCATGAAAATGCAGAGAATATAACATATATTGAATTTGTAAAAGATTACAAGAAAAACATATCATGTGCTACCATATACACAGATATGTTGTAAATGGATCTCTTACCTTGTGACATCCTCAGTTACAGAGCACTCTAGGTTACAATATCATACCTCGGAAAACTGATACTTTGAAAAGTTAATTGGTAAAATATTGAAATTGGCTGCAGATATTTGAGCAAAGTGAGGTCAATTATTTTTAGAAATGAGAGACTAAAGCAATTAAAGAAAATAATTCATATTTTTCACTTAAAGGGATACTATAGTGCCAGGAATACAAAGCTGTATTATTGGCACTATTGCTCCGTCTGCGGTGAATGAAAGGTTAAAACCCCTATAGTTACTCAATGTCCCTCAGCTCTGGGTAGCGGTTCCGTCTCCTCCATCACTCAACGAGGGGGTTCTAAAGCGCATGCGCAACGAGTGCTGCACGCTCATTAGCCCTCCCTATAGGAAAGTATTGAATACGTGCTTTACGGGGGGTGAGGGAGACAGCAGACACTGGTTCCCCTTATGTAGGGCGCCTACAATAGTGCCCTACTGGAAATCTATTCCATAATGAAGCAAATAAAGGGGGAAGTGATATAGCTGCAGCCAGTGGAGATAATACTCCATCACACCTTGATGCCAATATCCCAATACAAAAAGTCTCTCACTAAACATTTGCTCCTAAATCCCTGTTCTCTGACAGCAGAAGGGTGCCGAGACACTCCATCAGTGGATAGCAAAGGTGGAGGAGATACAACAAATGGAAGTTCTGATGGCTTCTTAGAAAACGGACCTGAAATATTTAACACAGAATGGCTCCTTTGGATTGACTTTGTATCAAAGCTATAAAATCCGAGCAGGATATCTAACAGTAGCTAGAAGGGCACTGCCTGAAAAACTCCTTTAGGTCCTCATTTTTTTTATCTTCCTCTCTCCACTCCCCCTACACAAACCTTCACCGCTCTCTCCTCCTTATCGTCCCCCACCACCTCTCGACCTTTCCCCTCAAAAAAAAAATTGCATACTCCACTGTAAGTTGTCTCACACAAAAAGAATCAACACACAACGCAAAGGCTACACCAGACCATTCAGCATAAGCCGAGAAGCAATACAGAAGTGGCTTTTTTTTTTTTAACTCGACATAACCAATCTATTTGTTAGCTCTTTAATGAACAGATGTAGAGTTTATTTTGTTACGAGTCAGAGGGACCATGTCATTAATTCCCTGTTTATTTTCCTAACTTCTTTGTAACTGACAAACTGGATATAAAGATAGTGTTAAAAAAAAAGTTCTATAAAACAAAAAAAATCTGAGGATTTTCCCAGTCAACATAGTGTAGAGCATCTCTCTCCCTGACGATGAATCAGTTCCTTGGAAAACTGTCACAGTACATAAGAATGGAAATAAATAGAATTCATATTAGTATTTACATTTCCTAAAAGTATGGCCAATAACTTCTTTTGAACCAGGATTCTTAAAGGACCAGTTTGGGAGCCATATCATCAGCAAAATGAAATGGAGTCAAATAGTGCCAGGAGGTTCCTGGCGCTGGCTCACTTTAAGGTGCTAAACTGTTCTCAAATGGTTTAACCCTAAAGACTGTGTTGCATAACCAAATCTCCCAGCCTCTCTGTCCTTCAAATTCTCAAAATCTGGAAACCAGAAGGTTCTAGTAGAAGTGTGTTTTATCCACAACTAACACTGAGGGTGAGGTTGTGTGCGTGACATATATACACACACACACACACACACGTCCATGTTTGATATCTGCTAGACTTCTTTGATCTCTTTTTGATCAGGAGCTGGTTTCCTTTTTTGGGCAGACTAGATAGACCGAATGGTTCTAATCTACCGTCACATTCTGTATTTCTAATCGTCTAGCAACAAATTTTTAAAACTCCTCAGGTGGTATGTCAATTTGGTCTTCCACTATCACATGGGGTGTAACTCCTTAGACCTGTTTTGAAGGATGTGCAGTCAGAGGTGGGGTTTTTTTTTCCAGATGCAGTGGCAGTGCCCTCACATCACCCCCTTATCTTGTTAATAGTGTGTTCTTTACTTTGGCTGAGATCATCAAACTTGATGATCTCAGCCAATCCAATGCTTTTTCCATAGGAAAGCATTGACAAGTGGCCAATCAGTATCACAATGAGGAGCGTTTAGCGCCTCCATGAAGGCCCAATCTAATATGCCCCTCGCCTAATCTAATATGCCCCTCCCCCATTATAATAAACCTCCCACATTCAATACAATGACCCCCATTCCTCCCACAAATTTATACAAAGCCCCCCATTCCTCCCACAAATTTATACAAAGCCCCCCATTCCTCCCACAAATTTATACAAAGCCCCCCATTCCTCCCACAAATTAATACAAATCCCCCCATTCCTCCCACAAATTAATACAAAGCCCCCCATTCCTCCCACAAATTAATACAAAGCCCCCATTCTCCCTGAATGTCAAAGCCCCATTCCTCCCACAAATACAAAGCCCCCATTCCTCCCTAAATTGTACAAAGCCCCGTTCTCCCACAAATTAATACAAAGCCCCCCTCCACAAATACAAAGCTCCTCCCACAAAATAATACAATGCCCCATTACTCCCACAAATTAATACAATGCCCATACAAAGTACAATGCCCCATTCCTCTCCACAAATACAATGCCCCCCATTCCTCCCACAAATTACAATGCCCCCCATTCCTCCCTCAAATTAATACAATGCCCCCATTCCTCCCTCAAATTAATGCAATGCCCCCATTCCTCCTCAAATTAATGCAATGCCCCATTCCCCTCAAATTGATTACAATGCCCCATTCCTCCTACAAATTAATACAAAGCCCCCATTCCTCCTGGAATTAATACAAAGCCCCATTCCTCCCCAGAATACAAAGCCCCATTCCTCACAAATTCACAAAGCCCCCATTCCTCCCACAAGTGTACAAAGCCCCATTCCTCCCACAAATTGTACAAATCCCCCATTCCTCCTGGAAGTACAAAGCCCAATGCCCCCATTCCTCCCTCAAATTAATGCAATGCCCCCATTCCTCCCTCAAATTAATGCAATGCCCCCATTCCTCCCACAAATTAATACAAAGCCCCCCATTCCTCCCACAAATTAATACAAAGCCCCCATTCCTCCCACAAATTAATACAAAGCCCCCATTCCTCCCACAAATTAATACAAAGCCCCCGTTCCTCCCACAAATTAATACAAAGCCCCCGTTCCTCCCACAAATTAATACAAAGCCCCCATTCCTCCCACAAAATAATACAATGCCCCATTACTCCCACAAATTAATACAATGCCCCCATTCCTCTCCACAAAATACAATGCCCCCATTCCTCTCCACAAAATACAATGCCCCCCCATTCCTCCCACAAATTAATACAATGCCCCCATTCCTCCCTCAAATTAATACAATGCCCCCATTCCTCCCTCAAATTAATACAATGCCCCCATTCCTCCCTCAAATTAATGCAATGCCCCCATTCCTCCCTCAAATTAATGCAATGCCCCCATTCCTCCCTCAAATTAATACAATGCCCCCATTCCTCCCACAAATTAATCCACGGTCCCCCTCCCCAATTTAACACACTACATAGGAAGGATTCCCATGGTCCTCTTCCCCTACCTTATGATGTGCTGCCCATCCTCCAGTTCCACCCCTGTTCCTCTCTGCTTAAGCAGGCCAAATGCTCTTCTGGCACTGCGAGCAGGAGGGAAGGGGGCGTGGCTGGCCTGCGAGAGCACGCGATCGGTTGTGGGAGGGAAGACAAGAATCAGACAGGAAATATCTTTCCTGTCTTGCGGCTTGTCACAGCCACAACAAAGTGGGCCCAGGGCAGGTGGGCCGCAAATATATCCATTGTGGCCCGCAAGTTTGACATGCTTGACCTACAGTATCCCTTTAATGCATAAATGACTGAATGCAAGTAATCTCAAGTATAAAACTTAAGCAAACTAAAGGATAGCAAAATAACCACACTAGGTATACAAATTTAAATGTTATCTGACTCTTGCATAAATGAATTTTGTAATTCAATGCAAATTTTCTGAATACAATATAAATAGAACAGATTCAGACATACTGAGGGATTTCAACTTCTGCCTTTAAAACCATACAAGAAAGCTGCAATAAGAGAATATGATCAATTAAAGCGGCACTGTCATGCCGAATTCTGGTTTTTTTTTAACCCCCCTCCCGCCTCCACTACATCCAATTGACCCACTAGTCACCCCCAAATGCCCCTAAGCCCCCCACATTACCTATTTTTAAATCCTTATTTTCTGCCCCGATCTTGATTCAGGGCGCAGCCATCTTTGTGTGGGTAGATGAAGTCCCTCAGGGACACGTCATCAGCCCACACTAGACAGACTGTGAGATTCCCGCACATGCCCAGTGAAACACCTGGACATGCGAACGGGAATTTCATCTATTCATTCATCCATCAGACAGACGAATGAGTGAATAGAAATATCAGCCGAACAAACAAACACAATGTATCAGTGTTAGTTTGTTCGTGCAGGTTATTACAAGGAGGGAGCTACCGGCATGCAGCTCCCTCCTTGTAATATGTAAAGATAGAAGCGGCAGGGAGCAGTGCTCCCCACCACTTCATAAGCCCCCCAGGCCCCCCTCTCACTCTATGGGGGTCAATATGACCCCCATAATAGCACAAGGGAGATAAAAATCTCCCAAATGCCCCTACTCGCTATACCGCGAGTAGGGGCATGTCCACTAAACAGTGAGCAGCCTGTGGCTGCTCACTGTAAAAAAAAACACAAAAAAAACAACTATTGGCCCCACCCCTAAACAGTGAGAATGAGGGGG